>OX336400.1:93953885-94283066 GCA_946902985.2 Meconema thalassinum | reverse complement strand
ATCGCGCAGTTCGATACTCCTGTGGGGGTCCGGGCAGGGACACCAAGAGCCCGCCGATGAGCCTAGCTTGGTGTCCTAGGCGAAACCCCACACAAGACACGGCACAAACCTAGAAGATTTGCTGAGTTTTAATTCACCGGCCGTGAAAGCCAATAAACCATCTTTTTGGAAGCCTTCATAGGGAGGTTATGGCTGCTTGAGCTTTTGGTTCTCGCAGTCAAGGAGTGCAGTTGCACTCTATATAAAGGGAGGTATCGCGCAGTTCGATACTCCTGTGGGGGTCCGGGCAGGGACACCAAGAGCCCGCCGATGAGCCTAGCTTGGTGTCCTAGGCGAAACCCCACACAAGACACGGCACAAACCTAGAAGATTTGCTGAGTTTTAATTCACCGGCCGTGAAAGCCAATAAACCATCTTTTTGGAAGCCTTCATAGGGAGGTTATGGCTGCTTGAGCTTTTGGTTCTCGCAGTCAAGGAGTGCAGTTGCACTCTATATAAAGGGAGGTATCGCGCAGTTCGATACTCCTGTGGGGGTCCGGGCAGGGACACCAAGAGCCCGCCGATGAGCCTAGCTTGGTGTCCTAGGCGAAACCCCACACAAGACACGGCACAAACCTAGAAGATTTGCTGAGTTTTAATTCACCGGCCGTGAAAGCCAATAAACCATCTTTTTGGAAGCCTTCATAGGGAGGTTATGGCTGCTTGAGCTTTTGGTTCTCGCAGTCAAGGAGTGCAGTTGCACTCTATATAAAGGGAGGTATCGCGCAGTTCGATACTTCTGTGGGGGTCCGGGCAGGGACACCAAGAGCCCGCCGATGAGCCTAGCTTGGTGTCCTAGGCGAAACCCCACACAAGACACGGCACAAACCTAGAAGATTTGCTGAGTTTTAATTCACCGGCCGTGAAAGCCAATAAACCATCTTTTTGGAAGCCTTCATAGGGAGGTTATGGCTGCTTGAGCTTTTGGTTCTCGCAGTCAAGGAGTGCAGTTGCACTCTATATAAAGGGAGGTATCGCGCAGTTCGATACTCCTGTGGGGGTCCGGGCAGGGACACCAAGAGCCCGCCGATGAGCCTAGCTTGGTGTCCTAGGCGAAACCCCACACAAGACACGGCACAAACCTAGAAGATTTGCTGAGTTTTAATTCACCGGCCGTGAAAGCCAATAAACCATCTTTTTGGAAGCCTTCATAGGGAGGTTATGGCTGCTTGAGCTTTTGGTTCTCGCAGTCAAGGAGTGCAGTTGCACTCTATATAAAGGGAGGTATCGCGCAGTTCGATACTCCTGTGGGGGTCCGGGCAGGGACACCAAGAGCCCGCCGATGAGCCTAGCTTGGTGTCCTAGGCGAAACCCCACACAAGACACGGCACAAACCTAGAAGATTTGCTGAGTTTTAATTCACCGGCCGTGAAAGCCAATAAACCATCTTTTTGGAAGCCTTCATAGGGAGGTTATGGCTGCTTGAGCTTTTGGTTCTCGCAGTCAAGGAGTGCAGTTGCACTCTATATAAAGGGAGGTATCGCGCAGTTCGATACTCCTGTGGGGGTCCGGGCAGGGACACCAAGAGCCCGCCGATGAGCCTAGCTTGGTGTCCTAGGCGAAACCCCACACAAGACACGGCACAAACCTAGAAGATTTGCTGAGTTTTAATTCACCGGCCGTGAAAGCCAATAAACCATCTTTTTGGAAGCCTTCATAGGGAGGTTATGGCTGCTTGAGCTTTTGGTTCTCGCAGTCAAGGAGTGCAGTTGCACTCTATATAAAGGGAGGTATCGCGCAGTTCGATACTCCTGTGGGGGTCCGGGCAGGGACACCAAGAGCCCGCCGATGAGCCTAGCTTGGTGTCCTAGGCGAAACCCCACACAAGACACGGCACAAACCTAGAAGATTTGCTGAGTTTTAATTCACCGGCCGTGAAAGCCAATAAACCATCTTTTTGGAAGCCTTCATAGGGAGGTTATGGCTGCTTGAGCTTTTGGTTCTCGCAGTCAAGGAGTGCAGTTGCACTCTATATAAAGGGAGGTATCGCGCAGTTCGATACTCCTGTGGGGGTCCGGGCAGGGACACCAAGAGCCCGCCGATGAGCCTAGCTTGGTGTCCTAGGCGAAACCCCACACAAGACACGGCACAAACCTAGAAGATTTGCTGAGTTTTAATTCACCGGCCGTGAAAGCCAATAAACCATCTTTTTGGAAGCCTTCATAGGGAGGTTATGGCTGCTTGAGCTTTTGGTTCTCGCAGTCAAGGAGTGCAGTTGCACTCTATATAAAGGGAGGTATCGCGCAGTTCGATACTCCTGTGGGGGTCCGGGCAGGAACACCAAGAGCCCGCCGATGAGCCTAGCTTGGTGTCCTAGGCGAAACCCCACACAAGACACGGCACAAACCTAGAAGATTTGCTGAGTTTTAATTCACCGGCCGTGAAAGCCAATAAACCATCTTTTTGGAAGCCTTCATAGGGAGGTTATGGCTGCTTGAGCTTTTGGTTCTCGCAGTCAAGGAGTGCAGTTGCACTCTATATAAAGGGAGGTATCGCGCAGTTCGATACTCCTGTGGGGGTCCGGGCAGGGACACCAAGAGCCCGCCGATGAGCCTAGCTTGGTGTCCTAGGCGAAACCCCACACAAGACACGGCACAAACCTAGAAGATTTGCTGAGTTTTAATTCACCGGCCGTGAAAGCCAATAAACCATCTTTTTGGAAGCCTTCATAGGGAGGTTATGGCTGCTTGAGCTTTTGGTTCTCGCAGTCAAGGAGTGCAGTTGCACTCTATATAAAGGGAGGTATCGCGCAGTTCGATACTCCTGTGGGGGTCCGGGCAGGGACACCAAGAGCCCGCCGATGAGCCTAGCTTGGTGTCCTAGGCGAAACCCCACACAAGACACGGCACAAACCTAGAAGATTTGCTGAGTTTTAATTCACCGGCCGTGAAAGCCAATAAACCATCTTTTTGGAAGCCTTCATAGGGAGGTTATGGCTGCTTGAGCTTTTGGTTCTCGCAGTCAAGGAGTGCAGTTGCACTCTATATAAAGGGAGGTATCGCGCAGTTCGATACTCCTGTGGGGGTCCGGGCAGGGACACCAAGAGCCCGCCGATGAGCCTAGCTTGGTGTCCTAGGCGAAACCCCACACAAGACACGGCACAAACCTAGAAGATTTGCTGAGTTTTAATTCACCGGCCGTGAAAGCCAATAAACCATCTTTTTGGAAGCCTTCATAGGGAGGTTATGGCTGCTTGAGCTTTTGGTTCTCGCAGTCAAGGAGTGCAGTTGCACTCTATATAAAGGGAGGTATCGCGCAGTTCGATACTCCTGTGGGGGTCCGGGCAGGGACACCAAGAGCCCGCCGATGAGCCTAGCTTGGTGTCCTAGGCGAAACCCCACACAAGACACGGCACAAACCTAGAAGATTTGCTGAGTTTTAATTCACCGGCCGTGAAAGCCAATAAACCATCTTTTTGGAAGCCTTCATAGGGAGGTTATGGCTGCTTGAGCTTTTGGTTCTCGCAGTCAAGGAGTGCAGTTGCACTCTATATAAAGGGAGGTATCGCGCAGTTCGATACTCCTGTGGGGGTCCGGGCAGGGACACCAAGAGCCCGCCGATGAGCCTAGCTTGGTGTCCTAGGCGAAACCCCACACAAGACACGGCACAAACCTAGAAGATTTGCTGAGTTTTAATTCACCGGCCGTGAAAGCCAATAAACCATCTTTTTGGAAGCCTTCATAGGGAGGTTATGGCTGCTTGAGCTTTTGGTTCTCGCAGTCAAGGAGTGCAGTTGCACTCTATATAAAGGGAGGTATCGCGCAGTTCGATACTCCTGTGGGGGTCCGGGCAGGGACACCAAGAGCCCGCCGATGAGCCTAGCTTGGTGTCCTAGGCGAAACCCCACACAAGACACGGCACAAACCTAGAAGATTTGCTGAGTTTTAATTCACCGGCCGTGAAAGCCAATAAACCATCTTTTTGGAAGCCTTCATAGGGAGGTTATGGCTGCTTGAGCTTTTGGTTCTCGCAGTCAAAGAGTGCAGTTGCACTCTATATAAAGGGAGGTATCGCGCAGTTCGATACTCCTGTGGGGGTCCGGGCAGGGACACCAAGAGCCCGCCGATGAGCCTAGCTTGGTGTCCTAGGCGAAACCCCACACAAGACACGGCACAAACCTAGAAGATTTGCTGAGTTTTAATTCACCGGCCGTGAAAGCCAATAAACCATCTTTTTGGAAGCCTTCATAGGGAGGTTATGGCTGCTTGAGCTTTTGGTTCTCGCAGTCAAGGAGTGCAGTTGCACTCTATATAAAGGGAGGTATCGCGCAGTTCGATACTCCTGTGGGGGTCCGGGCAGGGACACCAAGAGCCCGCCGATGAGCATAGCTTGGTGTCCTAGGCGAAACCCCACACAAGACACGGCACAAACCTAGAAGATTTGCTGAGTTTTAATTCACCGGCCGTGAAAGCCAATAAACCATCTTTTTGGAAGCCTTCATAGGGAGGTTATGGCTGCTTGAGCTTTTGGTTCTCGCAGTCAAGGAGTGCAGTTGCACTCTATATAAAGGGAGGTATCGCGCAGTTCGATACTCCTGTGGGGGTCCGGGCAGGGACACCAAGAGCCCGCCGATGAGCCTAGCTTGGTGTCCTAGGCGAAACCCCACACAAGACACGGCACAAACCTAGAAGATTTGCTGAGTTTTAATTCACCGGCCGTGAAAGCCAATAAACCATCTTTTTGGAAGCCTTCATAGGGAGGTTATGGCTGCTTGAGCTTTTGGTTCTCGCAGTCAAGGAGTGCAGTTGCACTCTATATAAAGGGAGGTATCGCGCAGTTCGATACTCCTGTGGGGGTCCGGGCAGGGACACCAAGAGCCCGCCGATGAGCCTAGCTTGGTGTCCTAGGCGAAACCCCACACAAGACACGGCACAAACCTAGAAGATTTGCTGAGTTTTAATTCACCGGCCGTGAAAGCCAATAAACCATCTTTTTGGAAGCCTTCATAGGGAGGTTATGGCTGCTTGAGCTTTTGGTTCTCGCAGTCAAGGAGTGCAGTTGCACTCTATATAAAGGGAGGTATCGCGCAGTTCGATACTCCTGTGGGGGTCCGGGCAGGGACACCAAGAGCCCGCCGATGAGCCTAGCTTGGTGTCCTAGGCGAAACCCCACACAAGACACGGCACAAACCTAGAAGATTTGCTGAGTTTTAATTCACCGGCCGTGAAAGCCAATAAACCATCTTTTTGGAAGCCTTCATAGGGAGGTTATGGCTGCTTGAGCTTTTGGTTCTCGCAGTCAAGGAGTGCAGTTGCACTCTATATAAAGGGAGGTATCGCGCAGTTCGATACTCCTGTGGGGGTCCGGGCAGGGACACCAAGAGCCCGCCGATGAGTCTAGCTTGGTGTCCTAGGCGAAACCCCACACAAGACACGGCACAAACCTAGAAGATTTGCTGAGTTTTAATTCACCGGCCGTGAAAGCCAATAAACCATCTTTTTGGAAGCCTTCATAGGGAGGTTATGGCTGCTTGAGCTTTTGGTTCTCGCAGTCAAGGAGTGCAGTTGCACTCTATATAAAGGGAGGTATCGCGCAGTTCGATACTCCTGTGGGGGTCCGGGCAGGGACACCAAGAGCCCGCCGATGAGCCTAGCTTGGTGTCCTAGGCGAAACCCCACACAAGACACGGCACAAACCTAGAAGATTTGCTGAGTTTTAATTCACCGGCCGTGAAAGCCAATAAACCATCTTTTTGGAAGCCTTCATAGGGAGGTTATGGCTGCTTGAGCTTTTGGTTCTCGCAGTCAAGGAGTGCAGTTGCACTCTATATAAAGGGAGGTATCGCGCAGTTCGATACTCCTGTGGGGGTCCGGGCAGGGACACCAAGAGCCCGCCGATGAGCCTAGCTTGGTGTCCTAGGCGAAACCCCACACAAGACACGGCACAAACCTAGAAGATTTGCTGAGTTTTAATTCACCGGCCGTGAAAGCCAATAAACCATCTTTTTGGAAGCCTTCATAGGGAGGTTATGGCTGCTTGAGCTTTTGGTTCTCGCAGTCAAGGAGTGCAGTTGCACTCTATATAAAGGGAGGTATCGCGCAGTTCGATACTCCTGTGGGGGTCCGGGCAGGGACACCAAGAGCCCGCCGATGAGCCTAGCTTGGTGTCCTAGGCGAAACCCCACACAAGACACGGCACAAACCTAGAAGATTTGCTGAGTTTTAATTCACCGGCCGTGAAAGCCAATAAACCATCTTTTTGGAAGCCTTCATAGGGAGGTTATGGCTGCTTGAGCTTTTGGTTCTCGCAGTCAAGGAGTGCAGTTGCACTCTATATAAAGGGAGGTATCGCGCAGTTCGATACTCCTGTGGGGGTCCGGGCAGGGACACCAAGAGCCCGCCGATGAGTCTAGCTTGGTGTCCTAGGCGAAACCCCACACAAGACACGGCACAAACCTAGAAGATTTGCTGAGTTTTAATTCACCGGCCGTGAAAGCCAATAAACCATCTTTTTGGAAGCCTTCATAGGGAGGTTATGGCTGCTTGAGCTTTTGGTTCTCGCAGTCAAGGAGTGCAGTTGCACTCTATATAAAGGGAGGTATCGCGCAGTTCGATACTCCTGTGGGGGTCCGGGCAGGGACACCAAGAGCCCGCCGATGAGCCTAGCTTGGTGTCCTAGGCGAAACCCCACACAAGACACGGCACAAACCTAGAAGATTTGCTGAGTTTTAATTCACCGGCCGTGAAAGCCAATAAACCATCTTTTTGGAAGCCTTCATAGGGAGGTTATGGCTGCTTGAGCTTTTGGTTCTCGCAGTCAAGGAGTGCAGTTGCACTCTATATAAAGGGAGGTATCGCGCAGTTCGATACTCCTGTGGGGGTCCGGGCAGGGACACCAAGAGCCCGCCGATGAGCCTAGCTTGGTGTCCTAGGCGAAACCCCACACAAGACACGGCACAAACCTAGAAGATTTGCTGAGTTTTAATTCACCGGCCGTGAAAGCCAATAAACCATCTTTTTGGAAGCCTTCATAGGGAGGTTATGGCTGCTTGAGCTTTTGGTTCTCGCAGTCAAGGAGTGCAGTTGCACTCTATATAAAGGGAGGTATCGCGCAGTTCGATACTCCTGTGGGGGTCCGGGCAGGGACACCAAGAGCCCGCCGATGAGCCTAGCTTGGTGTCCTAGGCGAAACCCCACACAAGACACGGCACAAACCTAGAAGATTTGCTGAGTTTTAATTCACCGGCCGTGAAAGCCAATAAACCATCTTTTTGGAAGCCTTCATAGGGAGGTTATGGCTGCTTGAGCTTTTGGTTCTCGCAGTCAAGGAGTGCAGTTGCACTCTATATAAAGGGAGGTATCGCGCAGTTCGATACTCCTGTGGGGGTCCGGGCAGGGACACCAAGAGCCCGCCGATGAGCCTAGCTTGGTGTCCTAGGCGAAACCCCACACAAGACACGGCACAAACCTAGAAGATTTGCTGAGTTTTAATTCACCGGCCGTGAAAGCCAATAAACCATCTTTTTGGAAGCCTTCATAGGGAGGTTATGGCTGCTTGAGCTTTTGGTTCTCGCAGTCAAGGAGTGCAGTTGCACTCTATATAAAGGGAGGTATCGCGCAGTTCGATACTCCTGTGGGGGTCCGGGCAGGGACACCAAGAGCCCGCCGATGAGCCTAGCTTGGTGTCCTAGGCGAAACCCCACACAAGACACGGCACAAACCTAGAAGATTTGCTGAGTTTTAATTCACCGGCCGTGAAAGCCAATAAACCATCTTTTTGGAAGCCTTCATAGGGAGGTTATGGCTGCTTGAGCTTTTGGTTCTCGCAGTCAAGGAGTGCAGTTGCACTCTATATAAAGGGAGGTATCGCGCAGTTCGATACTCCTGTGGGGGTCCGGGCAGGAACACCAAGAGCCCGCCGATGAGCCTAGCTTGGTGTCCTAGGCGAAACCCCACACAAGACACGGCACAAACCTAGAAGATTTGCTGAGTTTTAATTCACCGGCCGTGAAAGCCAATAAACCTTCTTTTTGGAAGCCTTCATAGGGAGGTTATGGCTGCTTGAGCTTTTGGTTCTCGCAGTCAAGGAGTGCAGTTGCACTCTATATAAAGGGAGGTATCGCGCAGTTCGATACTCCTGTGGGGGTCCGGGCAGGGACACCAAGAGCCCGCCGATGAGCCTAGCTTGGTGTCCTAGGCGAAACCCCACACAAGACACGGCACAAACCTAGAAGATTTGCTGAGTTTTAATTCACCGGCCGTGAAAGCCAATAAACCATCTTTTTGGAAGCCTTCATAGGGAGGTTATGACTGCTTGAGCTTTTGGTTCTCGCAGTCAAGGAGTGCAGTTGCACTCTATATAAAGGGAGGTATCGCGCAGTTCGATACTCCTGTGGGGGTCCGGGCAGGGACACCAAGAGCCCGCCGATGAGCCTAGCTTGGTGTCCTAGGCGAAACCCCACACAAGACACGGCACAAACCTAGAAGATTTGCTGAGTTTTAATTCACCGGCCGTGAAAGCCAATAAACCATCTTTTTGGAAGCCTTCATAGGGAGGTTATGGCTGCTTGAGCTTTTGGTTCTCGCAGTCAAGGAGTGCAGTTGCACTCTATATAAAGGGAGGTATCGCGCAGTTCGATACTCCTGTGGGGGTCCGGGCAGGGACACCAAGAGCCCGCCGATGAGCCTAGCTTGGTGTCCTAGGCGAAACCCCACACAAGACACGGCACAAACCTAGAAGATTTGCTGAGTTTTAATTCACCGGCCGTGAAAGCCAATAAACCATCTTTTTGGAAGCCTTCATAGGGAGGTTATGGCTGCTTGAGCTTTTGGTTCTCGCAGTCAAGGAATGCAGTTGCACTCTATATAAAGGGAGGTATCGCGCAGTTCGATACTCCTGTGGGGGTCCGGGCAGGGACACCAAGAGCCCGCCGATGAGCCTAGCTTGGTGTCCTAGGCGAAACCCCACACAAGACACGGCACAAACCTAGAAGATTTGCTGAGTTTTAATTCACCGGCCGTGAAAGCCAATAAACCATCTTTTTGGAAGCCTTCATAGGGAGGTTATGGCTGCTTGAGCTTTTGGTTCTCGCAGTCAAGGAGTGCAGTTGCACTCTATATAAAGGGAGGTATCGCGCAGTTCGATACTCCTGTGGGGGTCCGGGCAGGGACACCAAGAGCCCGCCGATGAGCCTAGCTTGGTGTCCTAGGCGAAACCCCACACAAGACACGGCACAAACCTAGAAGATTTGCTGAGTTTTAATTCACCGGCCGTGAAAGCCAATAAACCATCTTTTTGGAAGCCTTCATAGGGAGGTTATGGCTGCTTGAGCTTTTGGTTCTCGCAGTCAAGGAGTGCAGTTGCACTCTATATAAAGGGAGGTATCGCGCAGTTCGATACTCCTGTGGGGGTCCGGGCAGGGACACCAAGAGCCCGCCGATGAGCCTAGCTTGGTGTCCTAGGCGAAACCCCACACAAGACACGGCACAAACCTAGAAGATTTGCTGAGTTTTAATTCACCGGCCGTGAAAGCCAATAAACCATCTTTTTGGAAGCCTTCATAGGGAGGTTATGGCTGCTTGAGCTTTTGGTTCTCGCAGTCAAGGAGTGCAGTTGCACTCTATATAAAGGGAGGTATCGCGCAGTTCGATACTCCTGTGGGGGTCCGGGCAGGGACACCAAGAGCCCGCCGATGAGCATAGCTTGGTGTCCTAGGCGAAACCCCACACAAGACACGGCACAAACCTAGAAGATTTGCTGAGTTTTAATTCACCGGCCGTGAAAGCCAATAAACCATCTTTTTGGAAGCCTTCATAGGGAGGTTATGGCTGCTTGAGCTTTTGGTTCTCGCAGTCAAGGAGTGCAGTTGCACTCTATATAAAGGGAGGTATCGCGCAGTTCGATACTCCTGTGGGGGTCCGGGCAGGGACACCAAGAGCCCGCCGATGAGCCTAGCTTGGTGTCCTAGGCGAAACCCCACACAAGACACGGCACAAACCTAGAAGATTTGCTGAGTTTTAATTCACCGGCCGTGAAAGCCAATAAACCATCTTTTTGGAAGCCTTCATAGGGAGGTTATGGCTGCTTGAGCTTTTGGTTCTCGCAGTCAAGGAGTGCAGTTGCACTCTATATAAAGGGAGGTATCGCGCAGTTCGATACTCCTGTGGGGGTCCGGGCAGGGACACCAAGAGCCCGCCGATGAGCCTAGCTTGGTGTCCTAGGCGAAACCCCACACAAGACACGGCACAAACCTAGAAGATTTGCTGAGTTTTAATTCACCGGCCGTGAAAGCCAATAAACCATCTTTTTGGAAGCCTTCATAGGGAGGTTATGGCTGCTTGAGCTTTTGGTTCTCGCAGTCAAGGAGTGCAGTTGCACTCTATATAAAGGGAGGTATCGCGCAGTTCGATACTCCTGTGGGGGTCCGGGCAGGGACACCAAGAGCCCGCCGATGAGCCTAGCTTGGTGTCCTAGGCGAAACCCCACACAAGACACGGCACAAACCTAGAAGATTTGCTGAGTTTTAATTCACCGGCCGTGAAAGCCAATAAACCATCTTTTTGGAAGCCTTCATAGGGAGGTTATGGCTGCTTGAGCTTTTGGTTCTCGCAGTCAAGGAGTGCAGTTGCACTCTATATAAAGGGAGGTATCGCGCAGTTCGATACTCCTGTGGGGGTCCGGGCAGGGACACCAAGAGCCCGCCGATGAGCCTAGCTTGGTGTCCTAGGCGAAACCCCACACAAGACACGGCACAAACCTAGAAGATTTGCTGAGTTTTAATTCACCGGCCGTGAAAGCCAATAAACCATCTTTTTGGAAGCCTTCATAGGGAGGTTATGGCTGCTTGAGCTTTTGGTTCTCGCAGTCAAGGAGTGCAGTTGCACTCTATATAAAGGGAGGTATCGCGCAGTTCGATACTCCTGTGGGGGTCCGGGCAGGGACACCAAGAGCCCGCCGATGAGCCTAGCTTGGTGTCCTAGGCGAAACCCCACACAAGACACGGCACAAACCTAGAAGATTTGCTGAGTTTTAATTCACCGGCCGTGAAAGCCAATAAACCATCTTTTTGGAAGCCTTCATAGGGAGGTTATGGCTGCTTGAGCTTTTGGTTCTCGCAGTCAAGGAGTGCAGTTGCACTCTATATAAAGGGAGGTATCGCGCAGTTCGATACTCCTGTGGGGGTCCGGGCAGGGACACCAAGAGCCCGCCGATGAGCCTAGCTTGGTGTCCTAGGCGAAACCCCACACAAGACACGGCACAAACCTAGAAGATTTGCTGAGTTTTAATTCACCGGCCGTGAAAGCCAATAAACCATCTTTTTGGAAGCCTTCATAGGGAGGTTATGGCTGCTTGAGCTTTTGGTTCTCGCAGTCAAGGAGTGCAGTTGCACTCTATATAAAGGGAGGTATCGCGCAGTTCGATACTCCTGTGGGGGTCCGGGCAGGGACACCAAGAGCCCGCCGATGAGCCTAGCTTGGTGTCCTAGGCGAAACCCCACACAAGACACGGCACAAACCTAGAAGATTTGCTGAGTTTTAATTCACCGGCCGTGAAAGCCAATAAACCATCTTTTTGGAAGCCTTCATAGGGAGGTTATGGCTGCTTGATCTTTTGGTTCTCGCAGTCAAGGAGTGCAGTTGCACTCTATATAAAGGGAGGTATCGCGCAGTTCGATACTCCTGTGGGGGTCCGGGCAGGAACACCAAGAGCCCGCCGATGAGCCTAGCTTGGTGTCCTAGGCGAAACCCCACACAAGACACGGCACAAACCTAGAAGATTTGCTGAGTTTTAATTCACCGGCCGTGAAAGCCAATAAACCATCTTTTTGGAAGCCTTCATAGGGAGGTTATGGCTGCTTGAGCTTTTGGTTCTCGCAGTCAAGGAGTGCAGTTGCACTCTATATAAAGGGAGGTATCGCGCAGTTCGATACTCCTGTGGGGGTCCGGGCAGGGACACCAAGAGCCCGCCGATGAGCATAGCTTGGTGTCCTAGGCGAAACCCCACACAAGACACGGCACAAACCTAGAAGATTTGCTGAGTTTTAATTCACCGGCCGTGAAAGCCAATAAACCATCTTTTTGGAAGCCTTCATAGGGAGGTTATGGCTGCTTGAGCTTTTGGTTCTCGCAGTCAAGGAGTGCAGTTGCACTCTATATAAAGGGAGGTATCGCGCAGTTCGATACTCCTGTGGGGGTCCGGGCAGGGACACCAAGAGCCCGCCGATGAGCCTAGCTTGGTGTCCTAGGCGAAACCCCACACAAGACACGGCACAAACCTAGAAGATTTGCTGAGTTTTAATTCACCGGCCGTGAAAGCCAATAAACCATCTTTTTGGAAGCCTTCATAGGGAGGTTATGGCTGCTTGAGCTTTTGGTTCTCGCAGTCAAGGAGTGCAGTTGCACTCTATATAAAGGGAGGTATCGCGCAGTTCGATACTCCTGTGGGGGTCCGGGCAGGGACACCAAGAGCCCGCCGATGAGCCTAGCTTGGTGTCCTAGGCGAAACCCCACACAAGACACGGCACAAACCTAGAAGATTTGCTGAGTTTTAATTCACCGGCCGTGAAAGCCAATAAACCATCTTTTTGGAAGCCTTCATAGGGAGGTTATGGCTGCTTGAGCTTTTGGTTCTCGCAGTCAAGGAGTGCAGTTGCACTCTATATAAAGGGAGGTATCGCGCAGTTCGATACTCCTGTGGGGGTCCGGGCAGGGACACCAAGAGCCCGCCGATGAGCCTAGCTTGGTGTCCTAGGCGAAACCCCACACAAGACACGGCACAAACCTAGAAGATTTGCTGAGTTTTAATTCACCGGCCGTGAAAGCCAATAAACCTTCTTTTTGGAAGCCTTCATAGGGAGGTTATGGCTGCTTGAGCTTTTGGTTCTCGCAGTCAAGGAGTGCAGTTGCACTCTATATAAAGGGAGGTATCGCGCAGTTCGATACTCCTGTGGGGGTCCGGGCAGGGACACCAAGAGCCCGCCGATGAGCCTAGCTTGGTGTCCTAGGCGAAACCCCACACAAGACACGGCACAAACCTAGAAGATTTGCTGAGTTTTAATTCACCGGCCGTGAAAGCCAATAAACCATCTTTTTGGAAGCCTTCATAGGGAGGTTATGACTGCTTGAGCTTTTGGTTCTCGCAGTCAAGGAGTGCAGTTGCACTCTATATAAAGGGAGGTATCGCGCAGTTCGATACTCCTGTGGGGGTCCGGGCAGGGACACCAAGAGCCCGCCGATGAGCCTAGCTTGGTGTCCTAGGCGAAACCCCACACAAGACACGGCACAAACCTAGAAGATTTGCTGAGTTTTAATTCACCGGCCGTGAAAGCCAATAAACCATCTTTTTGGAAGCCTTCATAGGGAGGTTATGGCTGCTTGAGCTTTTGGTTCTCGCAGTCAAGGAGTGCAGTTGCACTCTATATAAAGGGAGGTATCGCGCAGTTCGATACTCCTGTGGGGGTCCGGGCAGGGACACCAAGAGCCCGCCGATGAGCATAGCTTGGTGTCCTAGGCGAAACCCCACACAAGACACGGCACAAACCTAGAAGATTTGCTGAGTTTTAATTCACCGGCCGTGAAAGCCAATAAACCATCTTTTTGGAAGCCTTCATAGGGAGGTTATGGCTGCTTGAGCTTTTGGTTCTCGCAGTCAAGGAGTGCAGTTGCACTCTATATAAAGGGAGGTATCGCGCAGTTCGATACTCCTGTGGGGGTCCGGGCAGGGACACCAAGAGCCCGCCGATGAGCCTAGCTTGGTGTCCTAGGCGAAACCCCACACAAGACACGGCACAAACCTAGAAGATTTGCTGAGTTTTAATTCACCGGCCGTGAAAGCCAATGACCATCTTTTTGGAAGCCTTCATAGGGAGGTTATGGCTGCTTGAGCTTTTGGTTCTCGCAGTCAAGGAGTGCAGTTGCACTCTATATAAAGGGAGGTATCGCGCAGTTCGATACTCCTGTGGGGGTCCGGGCAGGGACACCAAGAGCCCGCCGATGAGCCTAGCTTGGTGTCCTAGGCGAAACCCCACACAAGACACGGCACAAACCTAGAAGATTTGCTGAGTTTTAATTCACCGGCCGTGAAAGCCAATAAACCATCTTTTTGGAAGCCTTCATAGGGAGGTTATGGCTGCTTGAGCTTTTGGTTCTCGCAGTCAAGGAGTGCAGTTGCACTCTATATAAAGGGAGGTATCGCGCAGTTCGATACTCCTGTGGGGGTCCGGGCAGGGACACCAAGAGCCCGCCGATGAGCCTAGCTTGGTGTCCTAGGCGAAACCCCACACAAGACACGGCACAAACCTAGAAGATTTGCTGAGTTTTAATTCACCGGCCGTGAAAGCCAATAAACCATCTTTTTGGAAGCCTTCATAGGGAGGTTATGGCTGCTTGAGCTTTTGGTTCTCGCAGTCAAGGAGTGCAGTTGCACTCTATATAAAGGGAGGTATCGCGCAGTTCGATACTCCTGTGGGGGTCCGGGCAGGGACACCAAGAGCCCGCCGATGAGCCTAGCTTGGTGTCCTAGGCGAAACCCCACACAAGACACGGCACAAACCTAGAAGATTTGCTGAGTTTTAATTCACCGGCCGTGAAAGCCAATAAACCATCTTTTTGGAAGCCTTCATAGGGAGGTTATGGCTGCTTGAGCTTTTGGTTCTCGCAGTCAAGGAATGCAGTTGCACTCTATATAAAGGGAGGTATCGCGCAGTTCGATACTCCTGTGGGGGTCCGGGCAGGGACACCAAGAGCCCGCCGATGAGCATAGCTTGGTGTCCTAGGCGAAACCCCACACAAGACACGGCACAAACCTAGAAGATTTGCTGAGTTTTAATTCACCGGCCGTGAAAGCCAATAAACCATCTTTTTGGAAGCCTTCATAGGGAGGTTATGGCTGCTTGAGCTTTTGGTTCTCGCAGTCAAGGAGTGCAGTTGCACTCTATATAAAGGGAGGTATCGCGCAGTTCGATACTCCTGTGGGGGTCCGGGCAGGGACACCAAGAGCCCGCCGATGAGCCTAGCTTGGTGTCCTAGGCGAAACCCCACACAAGACACGGCACAAACCTAGAAGATTTGCTGAGTTTTAATTCACCGGCCGTGAAAGCCAATAAACCATCTTTTTGGAAGCCTTCATAGGGAGGTTATGGCTGCTTGAGCTTTTGGTTCTCGCAGTCAAGGAGTGCAGTTGCACTCTATATAAAGGGAGGTATCGCGCAGTTCGATACTCCTGTGGGGGTCCGGGCAGGGACACCAAGAGCCCGCCGATGAGCCTAGCTTGGTGTCCTAGGCGAAACCCCACACAAGACACGGCACAAACCTAGAAGATTTGCTGAGTTTTAATTCACCGGCCGTGAAAGCCAATAAACCATCTTTTTGGAAGCCTTCATAGGGAGGTTATGGCTGCTTGAGCTTTTGGTTCTCGCAGTCAAGGAGTGCAGTTGCACTCTATATAAAGGGAGGTATCGCGCAGTTCGATACTCCTGTGGGGGTCCGGGCAGGGACACCAAGAGCCCGCCGATGAGCCTAGCTTGGTGTCCTAGGCGAAACCCCACACAAGACACGGCACAAACCTAGAAGATTTGCTGAGTTTTAATTCACCGGCCGTGAAAGCCAATAAACCATCTTTTTGGAAGCCTTCATAGGGAGGTTATGGCTGCTTGAGCTTTTGGTTCTCGCAGTCAAGGAGTGCAGTTGCACTCTATATAAAGGGAGGTATCGCGCAGTTCGATACTCCTGTGGGGGTCCGGGCAGGGACACCAAGAGCCCGCCGATGAGCCTAGCTTGGTGTCCTAGGCGAAACCCCACACAAGACACGGCACAAACCTAGAAGATTTGCTGAGTTTTAATTCACCGGCCGTGAAAGCCAATAAACCATCTTTTTGGAAGCCTTCATAGGGAGGTTATGGCTGCTTGAGCTTTTGGTTCTCGCAGTCAAGGAGTGCAGTTGCGACTCTATATAAAGGGAGGTATCGCGCAGTTCGATACTCCTGTGGGGGTCCGGGCAGGGACACCAAGAGCCCGCCGATGAGCCTAGCTTGGTGTCCTAGGCGAAACCCCACACAAGACACGGCACAAACCTAGAAGATTGCTGAGTTTTAATTCACCGGCCGTGAAAGCCAATAAACCATCTTTTTGGAAGCCTTCATAGGGAGGTTATGGCTGCTTGAGCTTTTGGTTCTCGCAGTCAAGGAGTGCAGTTGCACTCTATATAAAGGGAGGTATCGCGCAGTTCGATACTCCTGTGGGGGTCCGGGCAGGGACACCAAGAGCCCGCCGATGAGCCTAGCTTGGTGTCCTAGGCGAAACCCCACACAAGACACGGCACAAACCTAGAAGATTTGCTGAGTTTTAATTCACCGGCCGTGAAAGCCAATAAACCATCTTTTTGGAAGCCTTCATAGGGAGGTTATGGCTGCTTGAGCTTTTGGTTCTCGCAGTCAAGGAGTGCAGTTGCACTCTATATAAAGGGAGGTATCGCGCAGTTCGATACTCCTGTGGGGGTCCGGGCAGGGACACCAAGAGCCCGCCGATGAGCCTAGCTTGGTGTCCTAGGCGAAACCCCACACAAGACACGGCACAAACCTAGAAGATTTGCTGAGTTTTAATTCACCGGCCGTGAAAGCCAATAAACCATCTTTTTGGAAGCCTTCATAGGGAGGTTATGGCTGCTTGAGCTTTTGGTTCTCGCAGTCAAGGAGTGCACTTGCACTCTATATAAAGGGAGGTATCGCGCAGTTCGATACTCCTGTGGGGGTCCGCGCAGGGACACCAAGAGCCCGCCGATGAGCCTAGCTTGGTGTCCTAGGCGAAACCCCACACAAGACACGGCACAAACCTAGAAGATTTGCTGAGTTTTAATTCACCGGCCGTGAAAGCCAATAAACCATCTTTTTGGAAGCCTTCATAGGGAGGTTATGGCTGCTTGAGCTTTTGGTTCTCGCAGTCAAGGAGTGCAGTTGCACTCTATATAAAGGGAGGTATCGCGCAGTTCGATACTCCTGTGGGGGTCCGGGCAGGGACACCAAGAGCCCGCCGATGAGCATAGCTTGGTGTCCTAGGCGAAACCCCACACAAGACACGGCACAAACCTAGAAGATTTGCTGAGTTTTAATTCACCGGCCGTGAAAGCCAATAAACCATCTTTTTGGAAGCCTTCATAGGGAGGTTATGGCTGCTTGAGCTTTTGGTACTCGCAGTCAAGGAGTGCAGTTGCACTCTATATAAAGGGAGGTATCGCGCAGTTCGATACTCCTGTGGGGGTCCGGGCAGGGACACCAAGAGCCCGCCGATGAGCCTAGCTTGGTGTCCTAGGCGAAACCCCACACAAGACACGGCACAAACCTAGAAGATTTGCTGAGTTTTAATTCACCGGCCGTGAAAGCCAATAAACCATCTTTTTGGAAGCCTTCATAGGGAGGTTATGGCTGCTTGAGCTTTTGGTTCTCGCAGTCAAGGAGTGCAGTTGCACTCTATATAAAGGGAGGTATCGCGCAGTTCGATACTCCTGTGGGGGTCCGGGCAGGGACACCAAGAGCCCGCCGATGAGCCTAGCTTGGTGTCCTAGGCGAAACCCCACACAAGACACGGCACAAACCTAGAAGATTTGCTGAGTTTTAATTCACCGGCCGTGAAAGCCAATAAACCATCTTTTTGGAAGCCTTCATAGGGAGGTTATGGCTGCTTGAGCTTTTGGTTCTCGCAGTCAAGGAGTGCAGTTGCACTCTATATAAAGGGAGGTATCGCGCAGTTCGATACTCCTGTGGGGGTCCGGGCAGGGACACCAAGAGCCCGCCGATGAGCCTAGCTTGGTGTCCTAGGCGAAACCCCACACAAGACACGGCACAAACCTAGAAGATTTGCTGAGTTTTAATTCACCGGCCGTGAAAGCCAATAAACCATCTTTTTGGAAGCCTTCATAGGGAGGTTATGGCTGCTTGAGCTTTTGGTTCTCGCAGTCAAGGAGTGCAGTTGCACTCTATATAAAGGGAGGTATCGCGCAGTTCGATACTTCTGTGGGGGTCCGGGCAGGGACACCAAGAGCCCGCCGATGAGCCTAGCTTGGTGTCCTAGGCGAAACCCCACACAAGACACGGCACAAACCTAGAAGATTTGCTGAGTTTTAATTCACCGGCCGTGAAAGCCAAAAAACCATCTTTTTGGAAGCCTTCATAGGGAGGTTATGGCTGCTTGAGCTTTTGGTTCTCGCAGTCAAGGAGTGCAGTTGCACTCTATATAAAGGGAGGTATCGCGCAGTTCGATACTCCTGTGGGGGTCCGGGCAGGGACACCAAGAGCCCGCCGATGAGCCTAGCTTGGTGTCCTAGGCGAAACCCCACACAAGACACGGCACAAACCTAGAAGATTTGCTGAGTTTTAATTCACCGGCCGTGAAAGCCAATAAACCATCTTTTTGGAAGCCTTCATAGGGAGGTTATGGCTGCTTGAGCTTTTGGTTCTCGCAGTCAAGGAGTGCAGTTGCACTCTATATAAAGGGAGGTATCGCGCAGTTCGATACTCCTGTGGGGGTCCGGGCAGGGACACCAAGAGCCCGCCGATGAGCCTAGCTTGGTGTCCTAGGCGAAACCCCACACAAGACACGGCACAAACCTAGAAGATTTGCTGAGTTTTAATTCACCGGCCGTGAAAGCCAATAAACCATCTTTTTGGAAGCCTTCATAGGGAGGTTATGGCTGCTTGAGCTTTTGGTTCTCGCAGTCAAGGAGTGCAGTTGCACTCTATATAAAGGGAGGTATCGCGCAGTTCGATACTCCTGTGGGGGTCCGGGCAGGGACACCAAGAGCCCGCCGATGAGCCTAGCTTGGTGTCCTAGGCGAAACCCCACACAAGACACGGCACAAACCTAGAAGATTTGCTGAGTTTTAATTCACCGGCCGTGAAAGCCAATAAACCATCTTTTTGGAAGCCTTCATAGGGAGGTTATGGCTGCTTGAGCTTTTGGTTCTCGCAGTCAAGGAGTGCAGTTGCACTCTATATAAAGGGAGGTATCGCGCAGTTCGATACTCCTGTGGGGGTCCGGGCAGGGACACCAAGAGCCCGCCGATGAGCCTAGCTTGGTGTCCTAGGCGAAACCCCACACAAGACACGGCACAAACCTAGAAGATTTGCTGAGTTTTAATTCACCGGCCGTGAAAGCCAATAAACCATCTTTTTGGAAGCCTTCATAGGGAGGTTATGGCTGCTTGAGCTTTTGGTTCTCGCAGTCAAGGAGTGCAGTTGCACTCTATATAAAGGGAGGTATCGCGCAGTTCGATACTCCTGTGGGGGTCCGGGCAGGGACACCAAGAGCCCGCCGATGAGCCTAGCTTGGTGTCCTAGGCGAAACCCCACACAAGACACGGCACAAACCTAGAAGATTTGCTGAGTTTTAATTCACCGGCCGTGAAAGCCAATAAACCATCTTTTTGGAAGCCTTCATAGGGAGGTTATGGCTGCTTGAGCTTTTGGTTCTCGCAGTCAAGGAGTGCAGTTGCACTCTATATAAAGGGAGGTATCGCGCAGTTCGATACTCCTGTGGGGGTCCGGGCAGGAACACCAAGAGCCCGCCGATGAGCCTAGCTTGGTGTCCTAGGCGAAACCCCACACAAGACACGGCACAAACCTAGAAGATTTGCTGAGTTTTAATTCACCGGCCGTGAAAGCCAATAAACCATCTTTTTGGAAGCCTTCATAGGGAGGTTATGGCTGCTTGAGCTTTTGGTTCTCGCAGTCAAGGAGTGCAGTTGCACTCTATATAAAGGGAGGTATCGCGCAGTTCGATACTCCTGTGGGGGTCCGGGCAGGGACACCAAGAGCCCGCCGATGAGCCTAGCTTGGTGTCCTAGGCGAAACCCCACACAAGACACGGCACAAACCTAGAAGATTTGCTGAGTTTTAATTCACCGGCCGTGAAAGCCAATAAACCATCTTTTTGGAAGCCTTCATAGGGAGGTTATGGCTGCTTGAGCTTTTGGTTCTCGCAGTCAAGGAGTGCAGTTGCACTCTATATAAAGGGAGGTATCGCGCAGTTCGATACTCCTGTGGGGGTCCGGGCAGGGACACCAAGAGCCCGCCGATGAGCCTAGCTTGGTGTCCTAGGCGAAACCCCACACAAGACACGGCACAAACCTAGAAGATTTGCTGAGTTTTAATTCACCGGCCGTGAAAGCCAATAAACCATCTTTTTGGAAGCCTTCATAGGGAGGTTATGGCTGCTTGAGCTTTTGGTTCTCGCAGTCAAGGAGTGCAGTTGCACTCTATATAAAGGGAGGTATCGCGCAGTTCGATACTCCTGTGGGGGTCCGGGCAGGGACACCAAGAGCCCGCCGATGAGCCTAGCTTGGTGTCCTAGGCGAAACCCCACACAAGACACGGCACAAACCTAGAAGATTTGCTGAGTTTTAATTCACCGGCCGTGAAAGCCAATAAACCATCTTTTTGGAAGCCTTCATAGGGAGGTTATGGCTGCTTGAGCTTTTGGTTCTCGCAGTCAAGGAGTGCAGTTGCACTCTATATAAAGGGAGGTATCGCGCAGTTCGATACTCCTGTGGGGGTCCGGGCAGGGACACCAAGAGCCCGCCGATGAGCCTAGCTTGGTGTCCTAGGCGAAACCCCACACAAGACACGGCACAAACCTAGAAGATTTGCTGAGTTTTAATTCACCGGCCGTGAAAGCCAATAAACCATCTTTTTGGAAGCCTTCATAGGGAGGTTATGGCTGCTTGAGCTTTTGGTTCTCGCAGTCAAGGAGTGCAGTTGCACTCTATATAAAGGGAGGTATCGCGCAGTTCGATACTCCTGTGGGGGTCCGGGCAGGGACACCAAGAGCCCGCCGATGAGCCTAGCTTGGTGTCCTAGGCGAAACCCCACACAAGACACGGCACAAACCTAGAAGATTTGCTCAGTTTTAATTCACCGGCCGTGAAAGCCAATAAACCATCTTTTTGGAAGCCTTCATAGGGAGGTTATGGCTGCTTGAGCTTTTGGTTCTCGCAGTCAAGGAGTGCAGTTGCACTCTATATAAAGGGAGGTATCGCGCAGTTCGATACTCCTGTGGGGGTCCGGGCAGGGACACCAAGAGCCCGCCGATGAGCCTAGCTTGGTGTCCTAGGCGAAACCCCACACAAGACACGGCACAAACCTAGAAGATTTGCTGAGTTTTAATTCACCGGCCGTGAAAGCCAATAAACCATCTTTTTGGAAGCCTTCATAGGGAGGTTATGGCTGCTTGAGCTTTTGGTTCTCGCAGTCAAGGAGTGCAGTTGCACTCTATATAAAGGGAGGTATCGCGCAGTTCGATACTCCTGTGGGGGTCCGGGCAGGGACACCAAGAGCCCGCCGATGAGCCTAGCTTGGTGTCCTAGGCGAAACCCCACACAAGACACGGCACAAACCTAGAAGATTTGCTGAGTTTTAATTCACCGGCCGTGAAAGCCAAAAAAACCATCTTTTTGGAAGCCTTCATAGGGAGGTTATGGCTGCTTGAGCTTTTGGTTCTCGCAGTCAAGGAGTGCAGTTGCACTCTATATAAAGGGAGGTATCGCGCAGTTCGATACTCCTGTGGGGGTCCGGGCAGGGACACCAAGAGCCCGCCGATGAGCCTAGCTTGGTGTCCTAGGCGAAACCCCACACAAGACACGGCACAAACCTAGAAGATTTGCTGAGTTTTAATTCACCGGCCGTGAAAGCCAATAAACCATCTTTTTGGAAGCCTTCATAGGGAGGTTATGGCTGCTTGAGCTTTTGGTTCTCGCAGTCAAGGAGTGCAGTTGCACTCTATATAAAGGGAGGTATCGCGCAGTTCGATACTCCTGTGGGGGTCCGGGCAGGGACACCAAGAGCCCGCCGATGAGCCTAGCTTGGTGTCCTAGGCGAAACCCCACACAAGACACGGCACAAACCTAGAAGATTTGCTGAGTTTTAATTCACCGGCCGTGAAAGCCAATAAACCATCTTTTTGGAAGCCTTCATAGGGAGGTTATGGCTGCTTGAGCTTTTGGTTCTCGCAGTCAAGGAGTGCAGTTGCACTCTATATAAAGGGAGGTATCGCGCAGTTCGATACTCCTGTGGGGGTCCGGGCAGGGACACCAAGAGCCCGCCGATGAGCCTAGCTTGGTGTCCTAGGCGAAACCCCACACAAGACACGGCACAAACCTAGAAGATTTGCTGAGTTTTAATTCACCGGCCGTGAAAGCCAATAAACCATCTTTTTGGAAGCCTTCATAGGGAGGTTATGGCTGCTTGAGCTTTTGGTTCTCGCAGTCAAGGAGTGCAGTTGCACTCTATATAAAGGGAGGTATCGCGCAGTTCGATACTCCTGTGGGGGTCCGGGCAGGGACACCAAGAGCCCGCCGATGAGCCTAGCTTGGTGTCCTAGGCGAAACCCCACACAAGACACGGCACAAACCTAGAAGATTTGCTGAGTTTTAATTCACCGGCCGTGAAAGCCAATAAACCATCTTTTTGGAAGCCTTCATAGGGAGGTTATGGCTGCTTGAGCTTTTGGTTCTCGCAGTCAAGGAGTGCAGTTGCACTCTATATAAAGGGAGGTATCGCGCAGTTCGATACTCCTGTGGGGGTCCGGGCAGGGACACCAAGAGCCCGCCGATGAGCCTAGCTTGGTGTCCTAGGCGAAACCCCACACAAGACACGGCACAAACCTAGAAGATTTGCTGAGTTTTAATTCACCGGCCGTGAAAGCCAATAAACCATCTTTTTGGAAGCCTTCATAGGGAGGTTATGGCTGCTTGAGCTTTTGGTTCTCGCAGTCAAGGAGTGCAGTTGCACTCTATATAAAGGGAGGTATCGCGCAGTTCGATACTCCTGTGGGGGTCCGGGCAGGGACACCAAGAGCCCGCCGATGAGCCTAGCTTGGTGTCCTAGGCGAAACCCCACACAAGACACGGCACAAACCTAGAAGATTTGCTGAGTTTTAATTCACCGGCCGTGAAAGCCAATAAACCATCTTTTTGGAAGCCTTCATAGGGAGGTTATGGCTGCTTGAGCTTTTGGTTCTCGCAGTCAAGGAGTGCAGTTGCACTCTATATAAAGGGAGGTATCGCGCAGTTCGATACTCCTGTGGGGGTCCGGGCAGGGACACCAAGAGCCCGCCGATGAGCCTAGCTTGGTGTCCTAGGCGAAACCCCACACAAGACACGGCACAAACCTAGAAGATTTGCTGAGTTTTAATTCACCGGCCGTGAAAGCCAATAAACCATCTTTTTGGAAGCCTTCATAGGGAGGTTATGGCTGCTTGAGCTTTTGGTTCTCGCAGTCAAGGAGTGCAGTTGCACTCTATATAAAGGGAGGTATCGCGCAGTTCGATACTCCTGTGGGGGTCCGGGCAGGGACACCAAGAGCCCGCCGATGAGCCTAGCTTGGTGTCCTAGGCGAAACCCCACACAAGACACGGCACAAACCTAGAAGATTTGCTGAGTTTTAATTCACCGGCCGTGAAAGCCAATAAACCATCTTTTTGGAAGCCTTCATAGGGAGGTTATGGCTGCTTGAGCTTTTGGTTCTCGCAGTCAAGGAGTGCAGTTGCACTCTATATAAAGGGAGGTATCGCGCAGTTCGATACTCCTGTGGGGGTCCGGGCAGGGACACCAAGAGCCCGCCGATGAGCCTAGCTTGGTGTCCTAGGCGAAACCCCACACAAGACACGGCACAAACCTAGAAGATTTGCTGAGTTTTAATTCACCGGCCGTGAAAGCCAATAAACCATCTTTTTGGAAGCCTTCATAGGGAGGTTATGGCTGCTTGAGCTTTTGGTTCTCGCAGTCAAGGAGTGCAGTTGCACTCTATATAAAGGGAGGTATCGCGCAGTTCGATACTCCTGTGGGGGTCCGGGCAGGGACACCAAGAGCCCGCCGATGAGCCTAGCTTGGTGTCCTAGGCGAAACCCCACACAAGACACGGCACAAACCTAGAAGATTTGCTGAGTTTTAATTCACCGGCCGTGAAAGCCAATAAACCATCTTTTTGGAAGCCTTCATAGGGAGGTTATGGCTGCTTGAGCTTTTGGTTCTCGCAGTCAAGGAGTGCAGTTGCACTCTATATAAAGGGAGGTATCGCGCAGTTCGATACTCCTGTGGGGGTCCGGGCAGGGACACCAAGAGCCCGCCGATGAGCCTAGCTTGGTGTCCTAGGCGAAACCCCACACAAGACACGGCACAAACCTAGAAGATTTGCTGAGTTTTAATTCACCGGCCGTGAAAGCCAATAAACCATCTTTTTGGAAGCCTTCATAGGGAGGTTATGGCTGCTTGAGCTTTTGGTTCTCGCAGTCAAGGAGTGCAGTTGCACTCTATATAAAGGGAGGTATCGCGCAGTTCGATACTCCTGTGGGGGTCCGGGCAGGGACACCAAGAGCCCGCCGATGAGCCTAGCTTGGTGTCCTAGGCGAAACCCCACACAAGACACGGCACAAACCTAGAAGATTTGCTGAGTTTTAATTCACCGGCCGTGAAAGCCAATAAACCATCTTTTTGGAAGCCTTCATAGGGAGGTTATGGCTGCTTGAGCTTTTGGTTCTCGCAGTCAAGGAGTGCAGTTGCACTCTATATAAAGGGAGGTATCGCGCAGTTCGATACTCCTGTGGGGGTCCGGGCAGGGACACCAAGAGCCCGCCGATGAGCCTAGCTTGGTGTCCTAGGCGAAACCCCACACAAGACACGGCACAAACCTAGAAGATTTGCTGAGTTTTAATTCACCGGCCGTGAAAGCCAATAAACCATCTTTTTGGAAGCCTTCATAGGGAGGTTATGGCTGCTTGAGCTTTTGGTTCTCGCAGTCAAGGAGTGCAGTTGCACTCTATATAAAGGGAGGTATCGCGCAGTTCGATACTCCTGTGGGGGTCCGGGCAGGGACACCAAGAGCCCGCCGATGAGCCTAGCTTGGTGTCCTAGGCGAAACCCCACACAAGACACGGCACAAACCTAGAAGATTTGCTGAGTTTTAATTCACCGGCCGTGAAAGCCAATAAACCATCTTTTTGGAAGCCTTCATAGGGAGGTTATGGCTGCTTGAGCTTTTGGTTCTCGCAGTCAAGGAGTGCAGTTGCACTCTATATAAAGGGAGGTATCGCGCAGTTCGATACTCCTGTGGGGGTCCGGGCAGGGACACCAAGAGCCCGCCGATGAGCCTAGCTTGGTGTCCTAGGCGAAACCCCACACAAGACACGGCACAAACCTAGAAGATTTGCTGAGTTTTAATTCACCGGCCGTGAAAGCCAATAAACCATCTTTTTGGAAGCCTTCATAGGGAGGTTATGGCTGCTTGAGCTTTTGGTTCTCGCAGTCAAGGAGTGCAGTTGCACTCTATATAAAGGGAGGTATCGCGCAGTTCGATACTCCTGTGGGGGTCCGGGCAGGAACACCAAGAGCCCGCCGATGAGCCTAGCTTGGTGTCCTAGGCGAAACCCCACACAAGACACGGCACAAACCTAGAAGATTTGCTGAGTTTTAATTCACCGGCCGTGAAAGCCAATAAACCATCTTTTTGGAAGCCTTCATAGGGAGGTTATGGCTGCTTGAGCTTTTGGTTCTCGCAGTCAAGGAGTGCAGTTGCACTCTATATAAAGGGAGGTATCGCGCAGTTCGATACTCCTGTGGGGGTCCGGGCAGGGACACCAAGAGCCCGCCGATGAGCATAGCTTGGTGTCCTAGGCGAAACCCCACACAAGACACGGCACAAACCTAGAAGATTTGCTGAGTTTTAATTCACCGGCCGTGAAAGCCAATAAACCATCTTTTTGGAAGCCTTCATAGGGAGGTTATGGCTGCTTGAGCTTTTGGTTCTCGCAGTCAAGGAGTGCAGTTGCACTCTATATAAAGGGAGGTATCGCGCAGTTCGATACTCCTGTGGGGGTCCGGGCAGGGACACCAAGAGCCCGCCGATGAGCATAGCTTGGTGTCCTAGGCGAAACCCCACACAAGACACGGCACAAACCTAGAAGATTTGCTGAGTTTTAATTCACCGGCCGTGAAAGCCAATAAACCATCTTTTTGGAAGCCTTCATAGGGAGGTTATGGCTGCTTGAGCTTTTGGTTCTCGCAGTCAAGGAGTGCAGTTGCACTCTATATAAAGGGAGGTATCGCGCAGTTCGATACTCCTGTGGGGGTCCGGGCAGGGACACCAAGAGCCCGCCGATGAGCCTAGCTTGGTGTCCTAGGCGAAACCCCACACAAGACACGGCACAAACCTAGAAGATTTGCTGAGTTTTAATTCACCGGCCGTGAAAGCCAATGACCATCTTTTTGGAAGCCTTCATAGGGAGGTTATGGCTGCTTGAGCTTTTGGTTCTCGCAGTCAAGGAGTGCAGTTGCACTCTATATAAAGGGAGGTATCGCGCAGTTCGATACTCCTGTGGGGGTCCGGGCAGGGACACCAAGAGCCCGCCGATGAGCCTAGCTTGGTGTCCTAGGCGAAACCCCACACAAGACACGGCACAAACCTAGAAGATTTGCTGAGTTTTAATTCACCGGCCGTGAAAGCCAATAAACCATCTTTTTGGAAGCCTTCATAGGGAGGTTATGGCTGCTTGAGCTTTTGGTTCTCGCAGTCAAGGAGTGCAGTTGCACTCTATATAAAGGGAGGTATCGCGCAGTTCGATACTCCTGTGGGGGTCCGGGCAGGGACACCAAGAGCCCGCCGATGAGCCTAGCTTGGTGTCCTAGGCGAAACCCCACACAAGACACGGCACAAACCTAGAAGATTTGCTGAGTTTTAATTCACCGGCCGTGAAAGCCAATAAACCATCTTTTTGGAAGCCTTCATAGGGAGGTTATGGCTGCTTGAGCTTTTGGTTCTCGCAGTCAAGGAGTGCAGTTGCACTCTATATAAAGGGAGGTATCGCGCAGTTCGATACTCCTGTGGGGGTCCGGGCAGGGACACCAAGAGCCCGCCGATGAGCCTAGCTTGGTGTCCTAGGCGAAACCCCACACAAGACACGGCACAAACCTAGAAGATTTGCTGAGTTTTAATTCACCGGCCGTGAAAGCCAATAAACCATCTTTTTGGAAGCCTTCATAGGGAGGTTATGGCTGCTTGAGCTTTTGGTTCTCGCAGTCAAGGAGTGCAGTTGCACTCTATATAAAGGGAGGTATCGCGCAGTTCGATACTCCTGTGGGGGTCCGGGCAGGGACACCAAGAGCCCGCCGATGAGCCTAGCTTGGTGTCCTAGGCGAAACCCCACACAAGACACGGCACAAACCTAGAAGATTTGCTGAGTTTTAATTCACCGGCCGTGAAAGCCAATAAACCATCTTTTTGGAAGCCTTCATAGGGAGGTTATGGCTGCTTGAGCTTTTGGTTCTCGCAGTCAAGGAGTGCAGTTGCACTCTATATAAAGGGAGGTATCGCGCAGTTCGATACTCCTGTGGGGGTCCGGGCAGGGACACCAAGAGCCCGCCGATGAGCCTAGCTTGGTGTCCTAGGCGAAACCCCACACAAGACACGGCACTAACCTAGAAGATTTGCTGAGTTTTTAATTCACCGGCCGTGAAAGCCAATAAACCATCTTTTTGGAAGCCTTCATAGGGAGGTTATGGCTGCTTGAGCTTTTGGTTCTCGCAGTCAAGGAGTGCAGTTGCACTCTATATAAAGGGAGGTATCGCGCAGTTCGATACTCCTGTGGGGGTCCGGGCAGGGACACCAAGAGCCCGCCGATGAGCCTAGCTTGGTGTCCTAGGCGAAACCCCACACAAGACACGGCACAAACCTAGAAGATTTGCTGAGTTTTAATTCACCGGCCGTGAAAGCCAATAAACCATTAATTAATTAGCTTATGCCTTGTTTAATAAGTGTTGTGTCGTGCGAATCGTATTCTTTTTCCATCAGTTTCAAACGCTGAAGTGGTACACTTTCCCCTCCAAAATACACATGGATATAGATATTTTTATAGCTTCACCATACAACGATTTTCTGGGTCTGGTCAAAACATTATTGTTACAAACGTGTCATGTCATTCAAATTACGCTACCCGTATGAATAAATTAGTGTGAACTGGGCAAATACACTTTACAAAAATGCCTTTATTTATTTGGTGCAGTTAATTCCTCCTCAGAGAATAACTGGGCCAAATATTATCCGATTACAACATTCCAACATTGCATGTGTGTGGAAATAATGAATTTAATTCAATTGATATCATCACCTCAAGCATATCTTAATTACTTTTCGAATTGTCGACATTCTTCAGTGTCCCACTACAATTCTAAAAAAAGGATCAGGTTTATTGACTTCCTTTCCGTGCGAACAAAGAATTAGTCACGGCTGGCATCGGCTTTTGCGCGCATCTCAAGTGAGTATCACAGTTCTCTCACTGGTGCAGCATGCATATAACAAGAGGAAATCAACGTTTCCTATACGAAGAACCATTAGTCTTACCTATAAGGACAGATCAACTAATATATGGGCTCACCTTGAGTCTCTAACAGTTATCCCTGGTGGCAAAATTCTGCGAACAGTGGATACAGACAGACTCTGTCCCAATTCTGTTGCGAATAACACAAGTACGCTCTAAGGCAATACTATATCGTAGATTCGAAGATTAGCCGACTAGATTCGCCAACGCGCAAACTACTTTCGGATGATCCCCGCAACTTATTGACGTAAATCTCTTGATTCTACGTTACATGCTCGCTGAACGCGGCTCAAACAATATATCTTACAGATGACTCAATTCTTAAAGCACTCACGTCCTCTATGCACTTACTCATAAGCCAAAGTTCTACGTAGCTCCAAAACAAGTATCAATTTACTGGCTTTCATTGACTATCTTAATGGCTCTCAAATACAACCCTGTAGAATATACCATAATAAACATTTATTCAACATTTCCATGACACTGAAAAGCTCTCTTTACCTCGATATTTTACGTTGCTTTCTTACTGTTTACAATAAAACAGTATTCTTACGCTAGACATGACACACTTTGTACGTACTATAGGCCTGACATGTCCATTATTTATTCATTATTGTTACCGACCCCAGATTATTATTATTATTATTTAACGTTACCGTTACTTTCATCAATGTCTTACGCCTAAATGGCAGTAAACAAATCATCCTCCAAGCCATTTTTTTTTACCAAAATACGAGGGATGTGATCTCGTACATAAATGACTGTTAATTCTTAATCTTAGAGTGATGCTTCGTTGTATGGTGAGCTATTAAATCATATCAACATATTAAATTTGTACTCACATTCATTCAAGCTGGGTTGGTCCTGCATGCTTTCCTGCCATGATGCTTATTTTAAGCCATCATGATATTATTCACACGACACATTGTATGAACTTTAATCATGGTAATTATATTTTTCACTATTGGCATTTTCACTTTGACACAATACACATTATTTTACCATATAAACATAAACACTTTTAAAAATCACTGTAATATAATTTTATACACAATTCTCGCACTATTTTCAGACATGGATCCTTGATTGGATTCCCACTATCGCCTGACCTCAGAGATGCGATGCAGCTAACTCCTGACAACCGCTGGTCTCCTTGAAAGTCTATCTAGCGTGTGTGCGTTCGACTCCCGTCACCTACAGTTTATGTCTCCTCTACTGCAAATTGTTCAATCCTAGGTCACGACTACTTGTGACGCCTCCCAGGCTCCCGTAACTGTAGTGATCATTACAATAATATGTTATTTTTCCCATGATAACACTTCCTGGTTATGTTCATTGTCTATAAACATCCTAACGTCTCTCTACGCTGTACTGATTCTATACTCGCGTATGCTGTTGCTTAAACGTCTGCCGTAGACTAATTCTTATATGATAAATAATTACTGTTATGAAGCTGCATAATATACCTTTCATTGTTCACCGCTAGTACATTTGAGCGTCGACACTTTATAAATTCCGCGCACTTTCTTGCGTGATCCGGCAGCGTGTTACCTCACGGGTTGAGTCAAGACTAACTGTCTTCCCTGCTAAGCTTCTCCTATATAAAGCTTCCTTATGAAAAGTAGTTCACTGGATTCCCAGGAACGACTCTCTTCTTGATATAATACATTTTCAGACAAAGTGAAGTATGATCCTTGTTTGTCTATGCGCGGAGGTCCCAAAATCACTCGCGTGCAGGCAATCGCATCGGCCAATTAATTATAATTAATTGCTTTCTTCCACGGCGTCATGACGCTACTCCGGTAATTCCCCTCGGTTCCTTCACAAATTCTTACTCTGTAGCGGATGATGTCTGTGCAGAGGTTCCTTTATAGATGCAGGCTTTAATTTAGGCGTGAGAACACTCCTAAATTATCATTCCTAGAATACATGCATCTGGGTGTAAGTTTCATCTCAATTCATTGCTCCATTTGGCTGTAATCAATTAATTTCTGTGGGCGACTGCCCCCACTCCCATGTTTCGCCTTGTCGAAAGGTGATTTTCTCGGTCGTTAATCATGCCCTTCAACTTCCAGCCACGCCGAAAGTAGGACCTTGGCGCCATGTCTTCTCCTCCCACATTCAACTCCGCTTTGTCAAAATGTCAAGCTAGCTCGCTTTCTTGCGTTCTAGCATCTAAAACGTACATAGGCTGGTATTTTCTGCAAAAATCCACCTTAAACGCTATAATATTCCCGTTCTGGCCGTGAAATCCTGCTATTATAATTATATGCAGATATAACTCATTGTTCTTCGGGTTCACTGTGGCTGTTCCCCCTCAGAGATCAATGATTCGATTCTGTGCAGAATCATGGGCCTGGTCTTCTTGTTAACGACCCCAGTTCGATGCCAGTCAGCCGTGTCTAATTGGGCACACCTTTCCCGTGCTAAGCTTGAAAAAATCATATTACAAGTGAATTTTTTCGAGCCTCTAGACGGCATCGACTCTGTAGACAGTGTTTACTTTAGGCGGGCAGTGGGTCGTCTCGTTCCCCCACTCCACTATGTCTACCGTCTCGTATTTCCTTGTTCTCCGCTCTTAGCCATTCATTCATGGCTTGGAGCTCTACCGCTGCTTCCCGTAACTGGTTGTAAAATTCTTCCAACTGACAGCTGCACTCTCTCCTCGTGCCCCTTGGGTCTACGAGCTGGCTGCCTTGTTTCCTTTCTCCCTGGTGTAGGCTTTTCTGAGGACTCCCTGCGTGCATTTATAATGACTCCCCATCCATTTGGGTGTGCATGGTTTGCTCTTCGGTGGTTTCAAATTCCTCCGGTGGACTATACAATTTTTGGTTGGCAGCGTTTACTACTACTTCCCTGCCTGTTTCTTCATCTTTAATTCTGTAAGCATTATTTTGCAAGTCCCTTAAAATCAGGTAGGGTCCGTGATAATTATGTTAAACCTTTTTGTATTTCCTGCTCTCTGGGTCTGAACTAGCTGTTTTTTAATAAGACGTACTCTCCCACGAGTAGTGGCCTGTGGTAGCGCTTCCTTCTATTCCTCCGCTGCCGTCTGTCCGCTTGTTTCTTGAGATACTCGAATGTTCTCTGGATCCTCAACTCGCGTCCAGGCTGCGCGTCTACAGGTGTCCGAATGACATTGTTCCATGGCCTCTCCGGTCTTCTATCAAGATGTAGGCTCACGGGCACTTCCCCTGTCGCTTCGTGCACTGTATTGTTAATACAATACTCGATAATTTCTAGTACGTCTATCCACTTCCAGTTCTCTGTAGAGCAGCATATTTTCATGTATTTCTGCAGTTCTCTCATCACTCGTTCAGCGCTGTTAGACTCTGGGTGTCGAACTGTTGACAAAATCTGTCTTATTCCCAGATTTTCCAGCTCCCTGCGAAATTCTACGCTGGTAAAACAGCTACCATGATCAGACAATATGTTCTCCGGCTGCCCTAGTATAGGAATGACTCTTTCCTTCAGTCTTTTAAGTACCTGTTTCGTACTGGTCTTCTGAATTGGACATAGGACTACCATTTTAGAAAACACGTCTAGTGCAACTAGGATGTGTCTATTTCCCCTTCTAGCTCTCGGAAGCGGGCCGAAGTTATCCAATGCCAGAAGCTGACATGGCTTCTCTGGCAGGAGTGGTATAGGTTTTTGCCTCATTAAATACGAGTTAGGCTTTACTCGCTAGCAAATATCGCATGTCCTGATTGTATTTCTGACTGTATCTCTAAGTTTTGGCCAAATAAATGTATCTTTCAGCAGGGCAACAGACTTGTCTACGCCAGGATGGCCAAAAGCTCTGTGTGCCAACCATACTAGTCTTCTCTGCAATGCTGGCGGTATAACAATCCTGGTTTGAGTGTGATCTGCCTCGCTCCATTTGTGTAGCATCTGGTTAAACCATAAATATTCCATTGATAGTGCCTTGGCTTCTACATACATCGGGGTTCCTCTGACAAACTTTCCCTCGAAGTAATTAATCATTAACCGTATCCAGGGATCTTCACGTTGAAAAACGGTGATGTTCCTTAGATCATCTAATGTCTTCTGGTCTCTATCTTCTATGTCGATAGCTAAAGCTTCCTCTTCATCAGCTGTCGGGTATCTGCTTAGCAAGTCAGGTATACTATTGTCCTTCCGCGGGCAATACTCGATTTTCCACTTGAAATTGCTGTATATACAAGGACCACCTCGTCAATCTTTGACTTGACAAGTCAGTATTCAACAGGAATGTTAGGGCTTTATGGTCCGTTCTCAATACGATTCTCAACCCATAGATCACTTTTCGCCAATACTATCAAGCATATAGTATTGCGAGTAATTCAATCTCCGTGACCGTATAATTCTTTTCATTAGGTTTCAATCTCCTGCTTATGAATGCAATATAAGTTTTCTCTTCTGGCCTGTCCAAGTTTTCCTGGTAGAGCATCGCCCCAATGCCTATAAGTGATGCGTCAGTCTGAATAATAAATTTCTGGGTGTAGTCTGGATATCCTAATTTAACATAATCTAAAAGCATCTGTTTAGATTTCACGACGGCTTCCTCACATTTCTCCGTCCATCGCCACCTCCCCCCTTTCTTCAGTAAATCTTGGAGTGGTGCCACGGTCTCGGTATACTTCGGGCAATGGCTCGAAAAGAATCCAATAACGCCTAGGTATTGCCTGATGTTCTTTACCTTCGTTGATCTCGGGAAATGTTTAATGTCCTCCAATTTTCCCGGATTTGGCCTAACTCCTTGCGCATCTATTACATGGCCTAGGAATTTAACTTCTCTCTGACCAAAATTAGATTTATTTAGATTGACCTTAAAGTTAGCCTGACTTAGGTCATCCAACAGCTTGCGTAGATCTCTGATGTGTTCTTCGACTGTTTCTGATGTCAGCAGGATATCATCTACATAGCTTATGGTTGTTGCTTTTACTTCTTCAGACAAGTTTAGATCAAGCGCTCGTATCAACGCTGAACCCGCTGTTTTCAAACCAAATGGGAGACGCACGAACGAGTATGTATGCTGATCGAATAAGAGACCGGTTAATAAGCTTGTTTTCTCCTCCAGTGCAAGATGGTGAAAACTTGCAGTGATGTCAAGATTTGTGAATATAGCCTTTCCTTTGAATCTTCTGAGGATCTCCTTTGTGGGTGGCACTTGGTCAAACTCCGGTATGACCTTGGAATTCAAATTCCTCAGGTCCAGGCATATCCTTTCGCTTCCGTCCTGTTTAGGTACAACTACCAGTGGGCTGACATAAGGTGTGGCTGTCTTTACAATGACGCCCGCCTCCAGCATCTCCTGTATTGCTTCCTTGACCTTTAAATAATATTTCTAGGCTACAGGATAAGGCTTTTGTCTGAATGGTGTCCAGTCACTAACTTGGAACGCATATTGGAAATTCTTGATCCGGCCAGGTCTCGAATCGAAGACTCCTTTATATTCAAATAACAGTTCCCTTAACATTTGCTTATGCTCTGGACCAATTTTAGCTTCCTCTATCTTTTCTCCCAGGCATTCCTTGAATTGTGGTTCGAGGTCCTTTTCAATGTCTGCGGCCAGTGTTGCCAAATCTCCCTCGATGTCTTCTATTGTCAATACTGCATCCCCAGTCATATCTCCGGTTGTATGCCATACGTACTCTTCGGGTCTCGTTTCACTATGTTTTAATGAGATCTCTAAGTTCTCCTTTTCCTCACTCGCGCAAAAAATAACAATGTCTTGTGAGAGATCTATTATGACCTTATTTTCTCTTATGAAATCCATGCCAACAATGATGTTAAAAGGCAGCATATTCACAAGTAGGAAGCTTTGTGAAAATATAGAGTTCCCTATCTGTAAATCTAAAAATACTTGGTATCTGCATATCATTACTTTATCTGGTATCACGCCTTTTATCTTCACGCTTGAAATTGGTATTTTCAATACGTGGATTTTACTTTGGATTTCATTATATAACGCCTGGGTAATTAAACATACAGTCGAGCCCGTGTCGAGAAGACTCCTTATCTTCATGCCTGCGATGTTTACAATTATAATGGGTAGTTCCTTTCTCACAGTGACCGGCCCTTCCTCTCGGTCTTCAATGAGTTCCTCAGGTTTCGCAATCCAGTTAACCACATTCACTGTATTCCACCCTGCATTTATTTCACCTATTTTGTCATTTAATTTAGGTGTTTTTTTCTATTGCCCCATTTCTTGTGGATTTCTTCTGTCTGTCTTCGTGCTGCTGAAGTTCCAGACTCTTGGCTCCGTCGTCATTCTTATAGATGTCGGGTGACCTTCTATTTTTAATCGCTTCATCCCAATTCACTTGCGATTTTCTGTTGTCGTCTCCACGCTCCTCCATATATCTTAGTGATGCGTGATAACGTTCTTCTGCTTCTTCGTCGAACCCGCGACTCTGTTCTTGGGATCTCCAGTCTCGATTATTCCCATTTCGGCCGTAATTTCTCCTGTCATCAGGCTGTTGATTTCTTGTATCGCGCTGATTCCAGGTTTTCCTTCCTCGGTGTCCGCGGTTCGATCTCCCTCTGTATGCTGGCCTCCAATTCTGGTTTTCCCTTTCTTCTTGTTGCCAGTCTGACTTCTCAGTTTCCGTGCTAGTAGATTTACTTTTGGTCTGCACCCTAGTCGGTTCGGCTGGTGCACTAGTCATGTGGACTTGTTCCGTGTTCCGACTCTGCCTCGTATGCTGCATTGTGGTGAGATCGAGCTGTCTAAGCACTTCCTCCATTTCAATCGCTGTCTTGGCGTTTGCCGAGATTAATAGTCGTTGCACTTCGTATGGTAATTGCTTGGCTATCACTATACAAAGGTCTAGTTCTCTAGGGGCCTCGTCAAGCTCTTTAAAACGGCATAATTGTGCTATGAAGAATTAAGCATATTTCGTTGGATTATTTGTACTATAGCGTCTGGAGTACAAGTCCAATCTGAGATTCTGTTGTATATTTGCATCCCAGTACCTTCTTAAAAACGCCTGGCGGAATTCTTCTACGGTGTCAAACGTGTAACGAAAACTTCTGAACCATAAGGCGCATTCACCTTCAGTCAGTTTTTCGATAGCTCTTAATCTTCGCTCTGGCGGTACCTTTGCGTCATTTAAGTATTCGGAAACCTCTTAGAGCCAATATTTGGGTGTCATATTTGAGTTACTACCAGAATACTTTCTCGGTTTCTCGTCACTAGCCCTTACAACAGTGACTATCTGATTTTGTACAGCATTTTCATGCGGTGTGGACGTAGCGATAGGTATACGGGCTGTCACTTGGCATGGCTGTATTTTTCGGAGTGGGCTGTATCTCTATGTCTGCCCATCTATTTCTCCTATTTTCATCTATGCTTCCTTCATTAGATCTAGGATTTCGCAATATGGACTCCTCATGTGCGATCATTCTAGTTTCCATTTGGCTGTGCCTGTTTTCCGCTCTTTCTAAACGAGCTAATACTTCTCGTTCTATTTTTTCCAGGCGATCACGGTTTTTCTCTGCCATAGAAAAGATTTGCTCCTTGTCATCTTTAAGGCTCTCTTTTATATGAGAGATCTCCCCCGCTAAAACTTGCCTTACCTCGGCAAGCGTTTTATCACTGGCTTAATTTTTCAAGCCCTCTTGCAGTTCCAACTCTTCTCGTCAGCCTGTAACCTCTTTCTGGATGTGACCGTGCATATTGGAGATTTCGGTCCTTATTTTGGTAATTTCCCCCTGGTCCTCATCTTGCCTTTTATGAATGACTGCTAGATCGTTTTGAGTTTGTTCTAACTCTTTTTGAACCTTCCCAACCTGCGTCTTCATGTTTATGATTATTCCCTTATTTTCTTTAGCAGAAGTTTTTATTTCACTGATCTCCTTGCATTGGTCAAGGATATTCTGATCCTGCTTCCTTAACGCTTCATCTACAGCTTTTGCGTAGCCCGCCATGCGCTTACTCCATTTTTCGTCGCTGTCTTCAAGCCTTTGATCAATGGTCTGAGTGAACTTATTAAATTGCTCTTGCTGCCGCCTAGTGTTCGCTTCGTTCTGATTCTGAATATCTTTAAGCTCTACGGACATATTGTTTAGTCTATCATTGACCTCACGTTGCGATTCTCTGCACGCTTGCAGATTATTCTCGAGCTTTACCTCTATTGACTCAAAGCGTTTGGCAATATTTGCTTGCATCTCTGAAACCACGCTAACAATACTTTTAGTTACTTCTTGTTTAATAGATTCTTTAACATCATCAATTTTTTTATTGACCTCTAATAAATTTGAATCTAACTTAGTGTTTACCGTAGCCAACATCTGGCTCACCTCGGTTTAATTAGCCTCCAATCTAGTGTTCATTTCAGTTTGATTAGTCTCTGAGTATTTACCGTAGCCAACATCTGGCTCATTTCATTTTGATTAGCATCCAATCTACCCGTTATTTCATCTTGAAATGCTTTAGCATCTTCCCTACTCTTGGCATGAGTAGCATCGAAATGTTCTTTCAACTCTGCGATGCATTTAAGTACCCCCTCAGTGCCAGCCATCCTGTATTTCTTATTTCTGAGATATAGGCAGGGCGTTGCTGTGCATGCTGGTGCGTTATATTGGGAAAAGAATTCCGATGTCGCGAAAACAACAACATTCATTTTAGCACAGTGCTGTGACCACCTATGGAATGGGTTTAGACCCTCGTACCCGTCCTTATATTCACTCGTCTGACAACAATGTATAATGTCTGAGTATCACCTAAAAAGACTCACAATCGCTCAAACACAGTTTGAGGAAAAATATACTATTATGGTTTTCCCCCATGGAAACCATACTATTATTATGGGGTTTTCTGAATCCCATAAGCCTCACGTAACTATGGGCGCCATGATAAATAAAGACAAGAGGTGTTCAATGGCTGCTGCCCCATTGCAAGACATCGGCCATATCCTGATTTATTAGTAAAACCGTCCAGGGAGTAGTTTCTATTGCCGAATGCCCCACGCTGGGCCATGCCATGATAAATAAATAAGATCATGCGCCTATGGTGACCTGTATTTTTAACTGTCCCCACGTTTCAGCGACATGATAAATAAATAAGAGGGTGGTCATGCGTTACATTACATTTAAGCATGTCTTATGGAGGATTATCAACATTTATTTTTAACGTGAAGGCTTATTAACTATGGGACGCGGCCTTTTCCTAATATATCCTAGCTTTGCTGCTATATTTGTATCTACCATTTAATATCTTGGCCGACTTTAGTAGTACCTGTGACTCAATCCTAGTACAATAACAAGTCCTCCATGTACCCAATCGTCATCATATGGAACATGTGTTCGTATCCCAGCTAACTCACGGTCTTTCGAGGTATGGGGCGTTCAACCCACTATACGACCACATATTCAGGATTTGAGTCTGTCAGGTGACTACTCAACTTGAAAGAAACAACATATTCCTAAGTATAACATTTAATGATAGTAAATCATGGCAATACAACATACAACACAAAAAATACTTTACATTTACTTCCCACAACAAAAATCAAAATTAACTGTGAGTCTCTTCTCCTCAAAATTAGTGCTTCACCGCACTCAAGTCTATGCTAAACATCCTATTATTGATACTCTTTGACGATTGCGAGTGTCCATAGTGTTCTTCACGTGGCACAATTTAACACAAACTGGAATATCACAACATAATAAACACAAATTATGTTTAAATGACACTAAATCTGCAATTATTAAACATTTATCCGTTTTACACGGGACATTTACATTAAATAACATTAATTCATTAGCTTATGCCTTGTTTAATAAGTGTTGTGTCGTGCGAATCGTATTCTTTTCCCATCAGTTTCAAACGCTGAAGTGGTACACTTTCCCCTCCAAAATACACATGGATATAGATATTTTTATAGCTTCACCATACAACGATTTTCTGGGTCTGGTCAAAACATTATCGTAACAAACGTGTCATGTCATTCAAATTACGCTACCAGTATGAATAAATTAGTGTGAACTGGGCAAATACAATTTACAAAAATGCCTTTATTTATTTGGTGCAGTTAATTCCTCCTCAGAGAATAACTGGGCCAAATATTATCCGATTACAACATTCCAACATTGCATGTGTGTGGGAATAATGCATTTAATTCAATTGATATCATCACCTCAAGCAAATCTTAATTACTTTTCGAAATATCGAGATTCTTCAGTGTCCCACTACAGTTCTAAAAAAAAGGATCAGGTCTATTGACTTCCTTTCCGTGCGAACAAAGAATTAGTCATGGCTGGCATCGGCAAGATGGCCGCCGGTTTAGTGGACTACCTGCTTCCCCCCGTCTGGCTTCCCGCAGGGTGAAGTACATTTACTGGTGCAGCCATGCTAGAGGTACCCTGAGTGGGTCGTGTCCTTACGAATTGAGTCAATCTACTTATTTAATACCTACATTTAAAGTATAATGGGCTCATCTCGGCTCCTAATTAATATTCATGGCAATGGATGGATCACGAAATAGCTTTGCCGTTCTGTGGTCGACATCAGTCGCTTTTGCGCGCATCTCAAGTGAGTATCACAGTTCTCTCACTGGTGCAGCATGCATATAACAAGAGGAAATCGACGTTTCCTATACGAAGAACCATTAGTCTTACCTCTAAGGGCAGATCAACTAATATATGGGCTCACCTAGGGTCTCTAACAGTTATCCCTGGTGGCAAAATTCTGCGAACAGTGGATACAGACAGACTCTGTCCCAACTCTGTTTCGTATAACACAAGTACGCTCTAAGGCAATACTATATCGTAGATTCGAAGATTAGCCGACTAGATTCGCCAACGCGCAAACTACTTTCGGATGATCCCCGCAACTTATTGACGTAAATCTCTTGATTCTACGTTACATGCTCGCTGAACGCGGCTCAAACAATATATCTTACAGATGACTCAATTCTTAATGCACTCACGTCCTCTATGCACTTACTCATAAGCCAAAGTTCTACGTAGCTCCAAAACAAGTATAAATTTACTGGCTTACATTGACTATCTTAATGGCTCTCAAATACATCCCTGTAGAATATACCATAACAAACATTTATTCAACATTTCCATGACACTGAAAAGCTCTCTTTACCTCGATATTTTACGTTGCTTTCTTACTGTTTACAATGACACAGTATTCTTACGCTAGGCATGACACACTTCGTACTTACTATAGGCCTGACATGCCCATTATTTATTCATTATTGTTACCGACCCCAGATTATTATTATTATTTAACGTTACCGTTACTTTCATCAATGTCTTACGCCTAAATGGCAGTAAACAAATCATCCTCCAAGGCATATTTTTACCAAAATACGAGAGATGTGATCTCGTACATAAATGACTGTTAATTCTTAATCTTAGAGTGATGCTTCGTTGCATGGTGAGCTATTAAATCATATCAACATATTAAATTTGTACTCACTTTCATTCTAGCTGGGTTGGTCCTGCATGCTTGCCTGCCATGATGCTTATTTTAAGCCATCATGATATTATTCACACGACACATTGTATAAACTTTAATCATGGTAATTATATTTTTCACTATTGGCATTTTCACTTTGACACAATACACATTATTTTACCATATAAACATAAACACTTTTAAAAATCACTGTAATATAATTTTATACACATTTCTCGCACTATTTTCAGACATGGATCCTTGATTGGATTCCCACTATCGCCTGACCTCAGAGATGCGATGCAGCTAACTCCTGACAACCGCTGGTCTCCTTGAAAGTCTATCTAGCGTGTGTGCGTTCGACTCCCGTCACCTACAGTTTATGTCTCCTCTACTGCAAATTGTTCAATCCTAGGTCACGACTACTTGTGACGCATCCCAGGCTCCCGTAACTGTAGTGATCATTACAATAATATGTTATTTTTCCCATGATAACACTTCCTGGTTATGTTCATTGTCTATAAACATCCTAACTTCTCTCTACGCTGTACTGATTCTATACTCGCGTATGCTGTTGCTTAAACGTCTGCCGTAGACTAATTCTTATATGATAAATAATTACTGTTATGAAGCTGCATGATATACCTTTCATTGTTCACCGCTAGTACATTTGAGCGTCGATACTTTATAAATTCCGCGCACTTCCTTGCGTGATCCGGCAGCGTGTTTCCTCGCGGGTTGAGTCAAGACGAACTGACTTCCCTGCTAAGCTTCACCTACATAAAGCTTCCCTATGAAAAGTAGTTCACTGGATTCCCAAGAACGACTCTTCTTGATATAATACATTTTCAGACAAAGTGAAGTATGATCCTTGTTTGTCTATGCGCGGAGGTCCCAAAATCACTCGCGTTCAGGCAATCGCTTCGGCCAATTAATTATAATTAATTGCTTTCTTCCACGGCGTCAAGACGCTACTCCGGTAATTCACCTCGGTTCCTCCACAAATTCTTACTCTGTAGCGGATGATGTCTGTGCAGAGGTTCCTTTATAGATGCAGGCTTTAATTTAGGCGTGAGAACACTCCTAAATTATCTTTCCTAGAATACATGCATCTGGGTGTAAGTTTCATCTCAATTCATTGCTCCATTTGGCTGTGATCAATTAATTTCTGTGGGCGACTGCCCCCACTCCCATGTTTCGCCTTGTCGAAAGGTGATTTTCTCGGTCGTTAATCATGCCCTTCAACTTCCAGCCACGCCGAAAATAGGACCTTGGCGCCATGTCTTCTCCTCCCACATTCAACTCCGCTTTGTGAAAATGTCAAGCTAGCTCGCTTTCTTGCGTTCTAGCATCTAAAACGTACATAGGCTGGTATTTTCTGCAATAATCCACCTTAAACGCTATAATATTCCCGTTCTGGCCGTGAAATCCTGCTATTATAATTATATGCAGATATAACTCATTGTTCTTCGGGTTCACTGTGGCTGTTCCCCCTCAGAGATCAATGATTCGATTCTGTGCAGAATCATGGGCCTGGTCTTCTTGTTAACGACCCCAGTTCGATGCCAGTCAGCCGTGTCTAATTGGGCACAGTAGTATACCAGTAGGATAACATGTCAGATGTTACACATCATATGCGACTACTGTAGGGCTCGTATCTTTCTTCTTTTAGGTAGATTTCTTTAGAAAGCTAACTATTGCAATGGGTCCCATGTTTCGACTTCCGGAAAATTTCGACATATCTTCGCGTTTCACATCCCCCAGACCCCAAAACCACCGTCAGTTCAAAAGTTTATATATAATTTATGTATATATGTATCTATCTATCTATCTATCTATCTATATATATATATTATTATTATTATGTGCGTATGGACCCTATTGGATCACGCATTACATTTATGATTCGCCTTTCTAACAGACCATATTGCTTTCATTCTTTCACTGTGCGCTTGTTTCCTTTCTTCTGACCACTTAGTCCCCGATCTTCTGGGGGCTTCATTCTCTGGCTGTACCACCCATTTATTTATCTTCTGACGGTAGACATTTCTGTCTAGTATTTCTGACGTTTCTATCCGGGCCTTTTCCAGGTCATTTTTAACATCTTGTATCCAAGATACGTTCTTCAGTATTCCAGAGTATGTCAAAATCTTGTGAGTTAACCTTGAAGATGAGAGTCTGTGAACGTGTCCATAGAATTTCAGTCTTCGTTTCCTGATGTCTGCGGCGAGGTTGGATAGTTTTTCCGTGGCTTTGCGTGATTTGAGTCTATACCCTTCTTCACTTTTCTCTGGGCCCAGAATTTTCCTCAAGATCTTTCTTTCCTCCTTCAAGATATTTTCCAGATCACCTTTCTTATTAAGTACCAAGGTTTCACTTGCATACAGCACTTCAGGTTTAATCACCGTATTATAGTGTTTGATTTTTGTATGTATGGACATGCATTACTTGTTATAGATGTCACGGGTTCTCCAATAAGCTCCTTTGAGTTTTTGTAATCGAACTTTCTGAGCTTCCTTTTCCAATCCTGTTGGTTCTAGGATCTCACCGAGATATTTAAAGTGTGGAACCCGTTTGATGTGCCCGTATTTTGTTTGTAGTTCCTGGATGTCGAACCTAGTGCAAATAAACTTGGTCTTCTCAAATGAGATTTGCAACCCAGTTTTCTCAGCGCATTCCTTGAGGACTTCAATCTGTTTGATCGCTAAAATATCGCTGTCTGCTAGTATCGCTAGGTCGTCTGCGAAAGCTAAACAACTGACCTTGATGTCATCATTCTTTCGTCCAAGTTGAATGGGTTTCCAGAGCTTCTGGGCATTCAAGTCCTTCTCCCATTCTCGAATGACTTTATCTAGAACAAGGTTGAAGAGCAGTGGTGACAATCCGTCACCCTGTCGCACGCCGGTCTTAATCGCAAAGGGCTCTGATAATTCACCCAGAAATTTTACTTTTGACTTCGTGTCCGTGAGTGTTTCCTTGATGAGTCTTAATGTCTTTGGATCAAGTCCTAGTTCTTCTAAGATGTTAAAGAGAGACTGTCGATCGACCGAATCGTACGCCTTCTTAAAGTCGACGAAACTACAAATGATCGGAGAGCTTCGGGTCGCTCTATATTTCAATATCGTCTTCAAGTTAAAAATTTGTTCAACACAAGAACGCTCAGGTCGGAAACCAGCTTGATATTCACCAATTTTGTGTTCAAGCTGTTCTTGTACTCTTTGAAGAAGACACGCGGAGAGAATTTTGTAGGTGACTTGAAGGAGAGAAATCCCTCTGTAGTTATTCACATCCGTTCTGTCACCTTTCTTGTATAACGGATGGATGAGTGCACATTTCCATTCTTCAGGTAGCTTTTCTGTTTTCCAGATATCCATGATGATTAGTGTGAGCTCCTCAAGTGTATTTGGGCCTATGTTCTTTAATAGTTCTGCAACTATGCCAGCTTCTCCAGACGCCCTGTTACTTTTGAGTCTGAAAATGTGTCTCTCGATTTCTTCTTTAGTAGGTGGTGGAGATTCAGGGTTTACATGTACGGGAGTCTCTTTGGGCCATCGTGATGTTGGTTCCTCGCAATTGAGTAACTCAGAGAAATACCGAGCCAGTTCACTACAATTATCCCGGTTGGACAACGCGAGGTTTCCGTCTTGTTTTCGGAAACACAAGTTCTGTGGGGTGTATCCTCGGATTCTTCCTGCGAACGTCCTGTAGAAATCTCGCGTTTTGTGATCTCGGAAGTCTTGATCTATAGATTCCAATTGGTCCTTCATGTGTTTCCTCTTAGTTTGTCTGATTACTTTTGACACTTCCTTCCTGGTCTGAAAATAGTGTTGTTGAGTCTCGTGTGAATTCTTACTGTTGTATTTCTGAAAAGCTCTCTTTCTCATTTCCAGTGCTTCTTCACATGCAGAATCCCACCACGGATGTTTCGTATTCTTCTTCAATGGAATAATCTCTTTAGCTCTCGTAATGATCTTGTCATGGAACTGCTTCCAGGTGCTTGCCGTTTCCTTTTCCCATTCCTCTGTTATGTTACTTTCCTTTATCTTTTTCGTGTCAAATTTCTGTCTGTCTGTTAGGTAGTCAGCCCGAAGGCTGGTTGGATCCTCAAACAGTACCGCCATTAGGTTATGTGAGTAGATACCCACAAAAACCCAAGGCAGCGCTATATTGAGGCGTACTAGGCAAAAAGAGGAGTGAGGTAGTTTGCCATTGCTTTCCTCACTGAGTCAGAACAGTAGTACTAACCCTATGAGTAGAACTTTTCACAACATCCACAGGCACTGACTGTGCCCTGAATGTCATTACTAAGCACCACGCATACCTCAGTAGAAGATGAGATTTCTTGGGGTGGATTCTTTTCGGGGTAAATTTCACTTTTATTCGCACTAGATAATGGTCGGAGTCAATATTGGCTCCTCTTCGAACTTGCACATCATGAATTTCTTTCTGTAAAGGATGTGTGATGGCCACATGGTCGATCTGATATTCTCCAAGAGATTGCACAGGTGATCGCCAAGTCTTCTGTTTTCGAGGGTGCTTCCTCAGAGAGGTGGACATTATCTTCAAGTTGTTCCGTTGGCACAGTTCAATGAGTCTCATGCCATTCTTGTTGGTGAATTTATGAGCTGGGTATTTGCCTACAGTCTTTTGGTATTCTTTTTCTTTGCCAATTTGTGCATTGAAATCACCTAGTAATATCCTTGTGTCTTCTCTAGGAACCGTTGCCACGATCTTTTCGAGTTTAGACCAGAACTGTTCTACCTTCTGCAAGTCCCTTTTATTTTCAATGTTCGTGGGGGCATGTGCGTTAATTAACGTGTATTTTTTGTTCGCACATTGTATGCGCATAGTCATTACTCTATTACTTATGGGAGTGACTTCTTTTATCGAATCAACTATGCTCTTGTGAACTACAAATGCCATACCCAAGAGGGGGGTGCCACCTCTTCCTATTCGTTTGTCCGTTTTACTTTTGAAAATACGGTAGTTACCATAGTCTAGTGTGCTCTCATCTGTAAAGCGTGTTTCCTGAAGAGCTAGTATCTGTATCCTTTGTCGATCTAGTTCTGATGTTAAGGTGTGTAGTTTGCCTGGTTTTAGTAATGTGTTGATGTTGAAGGTCCCGATGTATGTGGGTGTCTTTGATGGTAGTTTGCCAGAGAACTCCGACTTTCTCTGTGATCGTGGTTGCCCAGGTCCCCCAGAGTCCGAAAACCTGGTTGCCGTCCATGGACGGGTGGATTGGTTACCACCTGGGGTAATTCTGTAGTTACTCGCACGAATCATAACTGCTTGTAATCAAGGATTAATCCAGTGTTTCCACTGGGAGTTTAGGACCAGGGATTGCTAGTTCCTGGAACATAAGCTATGCAGCCGTACCTACTAGGTAAACAGACGCTGACCACTTTGCCGCTCGATCCAAGTCAGACGCGAAGTGGATTTCAATTTTGGTTCTTCCGCCCTCGCTGCCATTGAGACATAGGTCCTCCTCTGCCATCGAAGCCGTTGGCCATTGTTTTATTCACCTCAGTTGATCCGCGGGTGCTTATTTGACTAGGTCTTATTCGCACCTTTCCTGTATATCTACAGGAAATTCCCCATCAGCCATCGGGACGCGCCGTGTCGGGGTTGAGGGCCCCCTTCCCAGTGTCTCACGCAGGGTTATGCTTAGCTCGTACTCAGTTCGGAACTAAACCCCCACGTGAGCTGACTAGGTAATAATGTAGTATGCTGTCTAGTACAAAAGCGTCACATTGCCGGTCGTAAAGATGGCTGACAATAGTGGCCGGTTGTGTGACCTAGGTAACACCGAGACTATACAGAATAGTGCGTATCCTATTCATGGCCTCCATGGGATCAATGACAAAAGAAAACAGAATGGAGACAGTTAGGTCAAAGGTGTTAGTCAGATATACGAAGTGACTTCTAAATAGTGTTATCTATGGAATCATATTGTCGCAATTACCAAGATGGCGGACATTTATAGCACAAAATTCATATTAAATATTACTTTAAAACACTATTACACAGGAACACATACACTAGATAAATCTAACACACATTCAGCACTAAAAGTAAAGCCACTATTATTTCCTGGAAGCCACAAACGAAGCACAGTTCCTCCGTATTGGCCGATATAAGACGCAGCATCATTACCCATGATCTCAGTTTCTTGTGGACACGATAACTGCCGTAATTTTGCACCAATCACTTTGAATTTTTTACATAATATGTATCCCTATAAAATCTCGGTCGAGTTCGTTAATGGGCAAAATCGGTCAAAGGGGGTAAAAATGGGGGGCTTTTTTCGAAAAAGTGAAATATCGCTATAACTCTCTTAATACATGAAATATCGAATCCCTTCAAAGTTCATAATATGTGTCGGATAAGTGCCAAAAATTTATGTCAAATAAGTTTTTTGATAGCACCAACCATTGACCAAAGGGGTGGGGAAAAGTGGGTTTTTCGGGAAACATTAATCATATCTCTGTTAATAGGCACAATATCAAAACCGCACAAAATGGACAATATTCCTCCAATAATTACCTAAAACCTTTGTCTGAAAGAATTTTTGATATGACCCACCATTACGCCACGGGGTGAACAAAATGATTTAAATTATAAGAAAATGCCAAGTGCCAAGAGAGGTTGCCATGACAACTTTACTTTTAATTGTTAAGGGATGACCATCAGCAGTTGCTATGACAACGCCACTGCACGAGATCACATTCAGTTTTCATATGTCAGTGGGAAGCGACTTCGGTATCGGAACTGGTAGCATGCTGAACTTCTATGCCCAAGGTCGCGGGTTCAAACCCGGCTGAAGTCGTCGGATTTACTAAGAGCGCTAAAAACCTGAGTTTGCTTTCCATCGGAGGGGAAGTTCCAACGTTCGTTGCGAGTTGCTGATTGAGGTGGAATCTAGTAGCCAAGTTCACAGCTAGGTGTCGTTGACGGCAGTATTTTAGGTAGATTTCATTAGAAAGCTAACTATTGCAATGGGTACCATTTTTTCGATTTCCGGAAAATTTCGACATATCTTCGCGTTTCACATCCCCCAGACCCCAAAACCACCGTCAGTTCAAAAGTTTATATATAATTTATGTAATATATGTATATATATGTATATCAGTTTCTTGTGGACACGATAACTGCCGTAATTTTGCACCAATCACTTTGAATTTTTTACCGAATATGTATACCCATAAAATCTCGGACGAGTTCGTTACTGGGCTAAATCGGTCGAAGGGGATGAAAATGGGGGACTTTTTTTTTTCGAAAAAATGAAATATTGCTATAACTCTCTTAATATGTGAAATATCGAATCCGTTCAAAGTTCATACTATGTGTCGGATAAAGCTCAGAAATTTATGTTTTGAAACGTTTTTTTGATAGCACCAACCATTGACCAAAGGGGTGGGAAAAAGTGTTTTTTTCGGGAAACATTAATCATATCTCTGTTAATAGGCACAATATCAAAACCGTACAAAATGGACAATATTCCCCTAATAATTACCTAAAACGTTTGTCTGAAAGAATTTTTGATATGAGCCACCATTGCGCCAAGGGATGAGAAAAATGATTTCGGAATTATCAGAAAATGCCAAGAGCTATCAGTGGTTGACATGGCAACACTACTAAATTGATGAGGGATGAGCCATCAGACGTTGCCATGACAACGCACTTGCGCGAGATCAGATTCAGATTTCCATCTGACTAAGTGTGAAGTGGCTTTGGTGACGTAACTGGTAGCATGCTGAACTTCTATGCCCAAGGTCGCGGGTTCAAAGCCGGCCAAAGTCGTCGGATTTTCTAAGAGCGCTAAAAATCCCTCAGTAAGCTTTCCTTTGGAGGGGAAGTTCCAACGTTCGTTGCGAGTTGCTGATTGAGGTGGCATCTAGTAGCCAAGTTCACAGCTGGGTGGCGTTGACGTTAGTATCTGGTAGCAACATTAGGAACTACTGCTTGAAATTGACAGTCTGCATTCCTTACCTGAATTACAGACTAATACAGCCATCACAATTCTCACCGTTTATCAGACAGATTCTACACTCACCCAAAGTACACGGGGTTATATGACCGCGTTGTCGCAGCCCCTAAACTGAGGAACCAACCAACATCTCTGCGGGAGATATAATTTTGCGTGAAGAAGTAACAGACCGTTACATAGTTACACATCAGTGTCGAAACCTTGCATAAGGACAGTGTGACCACAAGTATAACAAGTAGTTCCGTGAAGAACTGTACAGCCTATTTTCATATATCCTGCTCATGTTAATTGCCTCTATCAACATACAAAATTTCAGTTTAATTGCTGTATCAGATTCGTAGATATTGAGAACCGTCTAAATATTTCAGATGGTCGCCAGGTTGGATTTTTATTTTTGTACTATTATATTAAGATTATTGTGTAAGTGTGGTATTCAAACTTCAATCGCATGATTAGAACACAAGAAGTAAAAACGAGATTTTAAAATTACGCACAGCAGCCATCTTGTGATTATGCAAACAATTGAAATAAATTAGATGCCAGTGGATCAACATTTGTATAAGCATTTAACGTGCAACGTTTCACGGCACTCGGATAGTTAATTCGCGAGAAACGTCCATTTAAATATTTATAATTCGCGTAGCCGCCATGTTGGATTCGTGCTCACCAGGTTACTGAAAGTCCTATAGGTGAACATATGTTCATAGTCTCTATGAACATAAAAATTTCAGTTTGGTTGCTGTAAAAGATTCATATATATTGAGAACCGTCTAAATATTACGGAAGCTTGCCATTTAGGATTGTTATATGTAAAGGCCATAGAGTTATGTACCATTCAAGGTCACTTATTGCCTAGGTTCATTATTCAAACTTTCACTTCGATCGCATGATTACGACACAAGAAATAAAAACTTAATTTTAAAATTTCGCACAGCCGCCATCTTGAGGTTATGTAAACAATTGAATTAAATTAGATGGCAGTACATTACAATCTGCAAAATCATTTACTGTACCACATTTCACTGCGCTCAGAGAGTTAACTCACGAGAAAAGTCTATTAAAATATTTCAAATTCGCTTGGTCGCCATGTTCGTTTTGTACTTTACAGGTTTATGAATTATACATAGGTAAACTTGTATCAGTACCCTTTATCACCGTACAAAATTGCAGGGTGATATCTGTAATAGTTTCGGGGATATAGAATGTCAGTGAAATATTTCGCACAGCCGCCATTTTGAGGTTATGTAAACAATTGAACTAAATTAGACTCCAGTGCATTGCAATGTGTATAAATATTTGCTTACCAAGTTTCATTACGTTTGGATAGTTAAATCGCGAGAAAAGTCTATTTAAAAGACTCCACTTCGCTTGGCCGCCATGTTGGTTATGTAATAACCAGGTTTTTGAAAGTTTCATAGGTGAACTTCTAGTAGTACCGTTTATCACCGTACACAATTTCAGGGCGATATCCGTTATAGTTTCGGAGATACTGAATGCTAGTGAAATATTTCGCACAGCCGCCATGTTGGATTGGTGAGACGTAACAAAATTCGATGGGCACGGTCGACGTTGCCGGGAATAGTGCTATGAACTTACTGTGTTTCACTGAAATCGCTCCAGCCGTTTAGATTTAATTAGGGGGGGACACACACACACCTCACACACACACACACGGACAAAAGGTGATCTCATAAGCCTATTTTTTCAAAATTGAAAATAGGCTAAAAATGGACTTCAAATGACAAGAAGGTTACCGTCCCCGTAAGACAATAAAATGTTTAAAATATGTTTAAAATGAAGAAAAACAAAGTTAATTAATCTCCAATTATAAAATACTTTCACGCGATAAATGAGGTCTGATCCTTCTACGAAAACCTGCATATTCTGCCTATTTTCGCCTATCTCCAAGTTTGTCCGGTGAAATCTACCTCCGCCTTCCGGCGTGCCGAGAGGACTTTTTTAGTTTGATAAAGCTCTCTAAGACTCACAATTTGAAACCTTTTCGGGCCCTTTAGCCCTTCAACGTTAGCCACAATAGAGGAAATAACTTGATTTGACGTTTATTCTAAGAAAAGAAATGTTTTGAACTCCGGAGGGCGGAGCTAGATTTCACCGGACAAAGAAAAATATTTCGGAATCTTTTAATTTCGAAAATATTTCGCAAATTTTTATTTTTATCATTTAATAAATATTGTTTCAGACAAACGTTTTAGGTAATTTTTAAAGGAAAATTGACCATATAAAAGGTTTTGATATTGTGTCTTTTAAGGGAAGTATGGGGTCTTTCAAATAAAGTAAGAACGGCAAGCGGCAGTTTTGTTATTCGCTGCTGCGGTGGCCTTGGCCGAGCTTGTGGCGCGCCACGGCCCGGCTCCCTTCTTTAAGCGTGTGTACAATCCTGTATGAAATATTACCTTATAAAAGATGCTGGAAGTGTCGTCCTTCCTGGGTTATACAGGCATTGTATCAGGTAACCACATTCTGGCTGACGTGAGTGAGTTCTGCCACTGTAATGTTTCTGATTTTTAAATTTATCCTTTTAATTGAGCACTGAGTCAGTAGTGTCAAACTTATTTACAATTACGTGAATCTGTGCTAGTGAAGGTGGCATTACATCAGGAAATTGCTGATCAAATGCATCACGTACCCGCTGAGCCGACTCGTACTTAAAATAAGTTTTACATACAAAAATACGATGTTGTAATGATAACTGTCTATTGTTAACATCTGAGGTTCAGACTGGCGACTGAACACCTGCACGTTTATTGCAAGGTCGAGTACAGTATGTACTATGCGCGCGCTTTCAATACTACAGCAGGTGGCCGTGGCACGCCACAAGCTCGGCCAAGGCCACTGCAGCAGCGGATAAAAAAGCCGTCGCTCACCGTTCTTACTTTATATGAAAGAGCCTGTAGATGCTTTTTATTTTCTCTCTATATCAAAACTTAATTTTTCCCACCCCTCCTGGCCAATGGTTGGTGCCATCAAAACACTTTAATGAGATAAGTTGTTGGTCCTCATTTGAACATTGAATGGATTCTAATTTTCATACACTAGAAAGTCATAGTGATATTGTTCTGTCCGGGGGTGAGGGGTTGGACGAACAAAGGTGTAAATTGTCGAATTTAGGGTGTGCTGTCCAAAAGGGGTGAGTTTCCACGGAGGTGCGGAAACACCCAGTGAGTGTGTGTGGAAGGGTGTTATAACGGTTGGGGGCTGGGGGGGGAGCTCTATGCTATCGGGGTCGAACTCAAAGTGGTGCGCGAACTACGAGGAGCTATTAGCCTCTAAAACAACTGCTGCGTGAGAGCAGTTCAACTACTTGGCGGTCGAGCGAACAGCTAATTCAAGGCTAGTATCAATGGAAGTGCTTGGCACTGCAATTCTATGGTAAACAATGAACACGGGCAGTACAATGGGTCAGGCGGGGAAGTGAGAGGTTAAACAGTGTGAAGTAATAAATGTATGCAATGGTTTGTGGTTTAAGTACTTGCTGTTTTATTGATACCAGCAACAATTAGAATGTTTTTCTCTAATTAGAAACGTGTAGATAATGTTATAAAATACAACCAGTATTTAGGAGTCAAGTGGAAAGGAGTGTAAAATGCAATTTAGGATTCTGAGTCCACACTTACTCCTGGTAGGACGATCACAGCTCAGACGAACAAAGCCCACGGCTGATAACAGATCATTGGCCCTCTGATTACGTCCTTCTTATAGTTTTGGAGGTGCTGAGTTGGTGTTTCTTCACTTGTGTTGCTGTTCCAGATATCTCCAATGTTTGTTTGTGTGAGTGATGCAAGCTGTTGGCTAAACCATCTGTAATAACTGGTGGCCTGCTTGCGGTGCACAGAAAATGTATGGGCTTTGCTGTATTTCCAGCTTGGGGTAGTTTTAGGGTAGAAGAGGGTGTAAGATGTTGGGCAGATTGTAGACGTGTTAATTGGGTTTATAGTTGAAGGATGTGTAGTTTTGTAGCCGCTGCAGGTTCAGGGGCGTAGGACATATCTCCCTTGGGGGTGCGTAAGGTCCTAAGGTCCTGAGGGTGTAGGGACCCTGGGGCCTTAAAATATTTAACTTTTTCGAAAAAGGTCCCTTATTCCTATTTCCTTGATCCGATTTCGCCAACTAACAAACTCGACCGAGATTTAGAATGGTTATATTTTACGTATATATTTGAAAGTCATTGGTGCAATATGACGGTAATTATCGTATCCACAAGAAAGATATATATATGTATAAACTTTTGAATTGACGGTGGTTTTAGGGTCTGGAGGATATGAAACGCGAAGATATGTGAACATCTTACGGAAGTAGCAGCAAGGCACGCTTTGCAATACAATATCTTCCTCATGAAATCTACCTAAAAGAAATGTGGCAAACCAGTCGCAAGACTGAATTATTTGTGATAATTATGATGATTCCGATAGATCATTAGTTTCTCCAAAGCAAAAACAACAATACCAGATAAAAGTCCGACGCACAAAATACGGAATGCATAATCAAGATGTGCAATACGCAGTGACTTAGGATGTGAACGAATATGTTTCTTTTTGGCAGCTTCCAGTATTCCTATCAATATACCATGGTGCACAAGATCTCGTCTCCACTTGCTGGTCAGCCCTGCCTCAAGAACAAGTGCTATCAACCTGTTGATTTTGTCAATATAAGGACAACCACACGCAACAATGAAAGATTGATACGCAGGCGAGAATATGCATTCCTCAACCAAGTGCAAGGCTGAGCGGTCAAATTCAAAGAATATCTTGAATTTCACCAGATAGTCTTTAGCGAATACTTCCGGCGCGGTTATGGCCACATCAGAGGTCATATTCGCGGTAGATTTTAGAGCAGATATCCACTCCTTGGTAGAGCGCAGCACTTCATACTTCTTCGTCATATCTCTTATGATATCTCCATCGTTAACATTCTCTAGGACACTGTTCAAAAAAGGCAGTATGTAAATCTTGCCAACGCGTTCATTGACTTGCGTCAGTGTATTGACTTCAGGTCCGTATATATGGCAAGACCATATACTAACTAAAGAGCCTTGAAATGAATTTGTGATTATTATACTGAACAACGTCAAACTGCTAAGAAATAAATTATGCATTATGCCTTGTTTGAGAAAGCGGGAACAGCCAAATATAAACGCCCTCAAGGTTTCTAAAAATGATATTTCCAAGCATTTCAAAATCTGGAAGTTGTCCATATCTCTTCTCTGATTTGAAACGAAGAGGAAATTGACAATTGAGGAGAAAACCAAGCTAAATAATATTAACTTCCAAGTGGTTGCAGAAAAGATCATAAACATGTATTTGGACACTGGAAGTAGTATTGGTCTGCGCATCACGAGGCACAGATTATTCTGCATGTGTGGATACGTGAACTCCAAAGAATGTCTCCAATCTTCAATCATGTAAACAGGATTTCCATAAAAATCTGCGTGGCCATAAGCAACTTGTGCAGGTCCCCCTGTGAAGGTACCATTCTCAATTCCACTGTCCAGCTGCTGTTCTAAAGCAATGGTCATAGCAGCTCCCATATGATCAAATACTGTTCTCCATATGTTACCATCATATCCACCCACACCATTAATACTGTTCAGAATTACTGAATGTCCTGTATCAACCGCTGACACGGTGACATTCTTTGGGTTAGACAGAAGTTCATAACTTATGATCTCCTTTCTGTAGTTGCTAGAAATATTTAACTTTGAAATAGCATTAGTGTCTTTGTCTATAATCACAAACATGCCACTATTTTGCACATCATGCTTGAGTAAAATTAATACACCATCGAGTACGAAACAAGTTTCATTCAGTTTCTGTTGAAGTAAAATAACATCTGGGGCGAATTCGAACATAATTAATAATCTTTGTATTTTCCAGCACTTACATCGTCCTAAAGCATGTAATTCACCGAAGAAGTGAAGAAAATCATCTGTATTGTTTATAAATAAGAACAACAGCTCCGTCTTTTCAAAGGATAATGTTCTATTTACTTCTGAGTGATGATGAATTTTAACTACAGTGCTTCCACTTTTCTGAAAGTGATTCAAGAATAGTTCTGCTTTGACACTTCTCTCCCTGAGAATAAGATGCACTCCATGATGTAATGACGTGTCCTCTAAAAAAGAGAGAACAATATTTTCAAGAACATTACCTTCAATAACATAATCCCTCTGAATATTTTTAACTGTTATTACATCAAGGATACTACCCGACACGAGAACTAAAACTAAGTGTAGCAGTAGCATGTTCATCTTGGCCATTTCAATGTGTGCTTACAAACATTAATTGCACAAAGAGGGTTAGATAATTTCCACAGGAATATGGTGAAAATCTTCCTTATTTGTGACAGGAAAGAGCTTCGATCTTCGTAAGAGTGTCAACATAAAAGAAAGCGTATAACTTCATGTAATTATACATAATTATCTAATGTCCCCGTGTCTTTATCAGTAGCAATGATAACGAAACTTTTCACTGAAGAATGGTGGTTTAAAATGACTGAATGACAATGAAATGACAGTAATTGTAACACGTGATAACACACATGGTGTAAACTCAATTAATAACGTCGTGAACTACAGTATATAAAATATAATGATCGATAAGCACAACGATTGAACACCAATGAGCTGAAAGGGATGTTGAGAACAACGTAGTAAATAGTTCTTGACGAAGTGGAGTGTCTAATGTCTACAATGTTTCTAAACGCTATGAATTTAAACTCAACAATGGTAGTACAAATCAGAATACAGGTAAGTAACTAGGCCTATTTCTTCAATTGCAGTTTCATAGCATCACTGTCCAAGTGTTTCATATCGGGCACAGTTATTGTGTAATCCTAACATATTATTCAATACAACCACAATATTGAGCTAACCGCTGAAATGCTGCTCTTATAACTTAAGTTTGACAGACAGTGGCCTGTATTTCTTCCTTTATCGCTATTGACCTAAATCACAATCTTTCTGAGTTTCTATTAGAGAATAGCAGAGGAAATATGTCAGCTATCGAATCATGAATATTCTATAATCTTTCAAGCTGATGAGACAAATCATTGAAGCCTATACGAGTACACACAAGGGAGCACATTTTAAATGCTTTAGAATTATATTATGAGTGACGGCAGAACTTTCAGGCATTGACGTATTTGCGTAGGCAGGTAAAAATGTATTTTGTTAACAAAAATATTGTAGCCACCTCCTTTCAAATCCTAGCCTCAATAAAAAAATATGCACACCAAAAAAATTATACAGTTTACCAGACAGATTACATACACACCCAAGTACCTGGGGCTACATACCACGATGTCGCAAAGCACCTACAGTAAAATAATGAAACAACTCATAAGAACAGATCACCTTGCGCTGCGGCAACTTTTTCAACACACGTGTTATGTGGGTTGCATATTTATCGACCTTCCTGCCAACATGCGTTAATTGGGTTGCAGCAAACGATATTGAATGGGGCTGCTGAATTACCCGGTATAGCAAAGGCTTTTCGAAGCGGCTTCGGTGGTGTAGTCGGTAGAATACTGAGCTTCTATGCCCAAGATCGCGGGTTCAAATCCGGCCAAAGTCGCCGGATTCTTTTTTAAGAACGTTAAAAATCCCTCAGTATGCCTTCCTTTGGAGGGGAATTAAAGCCGGCAGTCCCATGTCATAGACTTATGGCATGTTAAAGAACCTTCCACTAATTACACCTGTGTGAAGCTAAATTGTGTAGGTTAGGAATGTAAACAACGCTCTTAGGTTGCTACGTTCGTTGCCAAGAACCGACTGCAGTGACGTCTGGTAGCTAAATTCTGAACTAGTAGTCGTTGACGGTGGCGTTTGGCGGCAAAAGTAGGAACTACATGAAAATTGATCGTCTGCAATCCTTACTTGAATGAAAACAGATAACACACACTAATACAGTCATCACAATTAACACCGGTTATCAGACAGGTTCTACACGTACCCAAAGTACACGGGGCTACATGACCGCGTTGTCGCAGCCCCTAAACTTAAGAACCAACCAACCAAAGGCTTTTCGCATGGACACCGTTTAAAGCAAATATAGTTTCGTTCTGATGTATTTATTTCGTTGGGCCTACCCACATAACAAATGTTGTTGTTAGGATCACTAGAACGAGAAAAGCAATCCGATTGGCTTTTGTACTAATCTTTCATGCAGACTGCCAGAAAAAGGCATCTGTTCAATTCCGTGAGTTGTATGGAAGCTACCATGGAAGGCAGAACCTTGCATGGAAGGTACCAATAGAATTCATGTAACATCAATTGAATTCTAGTGCATGCTCCGACCCATCGATGGGGTCTTCTTCGGCTAATATCTAAGAGAAAACCTATTCTACATCCTCTGTCTGAAAAGTTCGGTGAATGGGCTATATTATGGATTGTTGGCTCACCTGAAACAGCCGTTGCTGTCCTTCAAAGTAATCCCCGTGGATTGTTCTGCACTTCTGAGGACGACTGAACAAGTCCTGGAAACTGCTGGCATAGACTTCTTTAGGAATAGCCATCAGTTTGGGTCGTACTCATTTAAATTAGCCGCTGGTTGCGCGAGCGAACCTGAGGTGTTCTAAATAAGAATTGAGGTATCGCACAGTTTGCTACTCCTTTGGTAGTCCGCAAATAAACCACAAGAGCCCGCTGATGAACCATCTCGGAGTTACTAGGCGTAATTTCGCTCAAGACACGGCATAAACTTAGAAAACATTTCTGTGATCAATTTGTTTTTGTTATTATTACTTGACGTTTGTTCCGTTACTGTTACTCTTTATCATGACGGTACGTACTTTCCGCAATATTACTTATTGCGGATATGACAATTGCTTTGAAGTTTGATGTATTTTTAGCATAATGTTTATATGTTTAAATATAGTATGAAGACGTTAAACGATAGGTGTTCAATATTTAAGACAGGTTATTTAACTCTTATTACATAGAAGCTGATATTTATTTCCAATATTTAAACGCACATTCTCACCTACAAAGCGGAGGTAACAAGCTTTTCTCCGGGTACTCCGGTTTTCCCTGTCACAATTTCATTCCAGCAACAATCTCCAATATCATTTCATTTCATGCGTCATTCATTTAATCATTGCCCCAGGGGAGTGCGACAGGCTTCGGCAGCCGGCACAGTTCATACCCTCGCTGTTAGATGGGGATTTCATTCCTTCCATTCCCTGACCTGGTCGGTAGACTGAAAGCAGGCTAAGGATTTTCACATTCCTACCCCTGATTAATAATTTGGTGAGTGAAAATGTATGTAGTATACACATATAGTTGGTAACATGGAAATAACATAACTACATTAGGAATGTGTGATTATATATTGCACCCTTCAATAAAGCATGGTTTTGTCGAGAGTCGTCTACGGGGTCGTGTTCAGTCCTGACTGCGTTACACAGCAAAGTTCGCTTAAAACAACATGCTCTAATGAATGGAAAGGTTCATGACAGAGGCTATACTAGAAATAAAATGAATAACAAGAAGAATAAAAGAAATTTAATGTCTGAAAAGTATGTGCATAGTAATAATAATAAATAAAAACAAATCCTCCCTGACTTTCACCCCCTTAATAAATAATAATAATAACACTGAGCGGTAGGAACTCGCTCGTCACAACAAGACAATGTCAATGCAGCTTCACATAAATGATAAAATCATAACATAAGTATTTGAGCGGCAAGAACTCACTCGTCACAACATATGGATACAAGTCCATTTTTCTGGTCAAGAAGTTATATAATGTGTGGTGTACTGTTCGTTAATAAGAAACTGAGTACTGATGCGAATCCGTTTACAACTGAAACAGAAATGTTGCTTACGGAGTGCATCTTTTAAATCACACTACGGCTATGGGACCCACCCTTAATTAATACACTACAACTACTACTGACACATGAAAGATCTAATAATCTAAACAAAATGAAGAATCTCCCTGAGATTCTTACTGGTGCAGGAGCACACGGAATAAAAAGAGCATGCCAGAAATAGGCCCAAAAAAACGCTCTCATCAACTTGGGAACATAGCTCCGCGCACCCTAACTTGACACGGGTCAAGAACGCATCAAAATAAACATACCAAAAATTGAACCAACAACAACAAAATACAAGCCTAACGGCTGAAAAACTATGTTTACATTTATATGAAACGCCAGACAAACACGAATTTCGGTGGCTACCTTACAATTATGGACAGCTCCCATTTAATCAAGCAATACTCATTATAACCGATCAGGTTTTGTGAATTTAAAACAACTTCAATAAATTGCAGTATAGGAAGCAGATCTGTTACTAATGACAAGACACGTTATCTGATTGAGCTCCCCCCTCTTGTATGAGTCACGCTGTCCTTCAAATACCTCTCTCTGTCTGGCAAGCTAGGTGCAGTTTTCCCTCTGGAAACATCAACATATCTCACGCATCCCCTGGATGGCGAGAAACAAATATATACCACGAGTTCAGCCCCGCGAGGTCATGAACTGGGTTGACGTGGAGCAAGTCTGAATAATCACCATGATATATTCTCGCTAGCACATCATAAAATCACATACGCACCCATAGCTTGGACAGAATCTCATACACACTCACTCTGGGTCGGCTCAAACAGATCAACAACAATACTGCGTCCATTGACACATTAACAAAAACACACAACAGAAACTCGGGTGCAAAGTGCCATCCCGTTCAAATCTGCTGGAAAGCAACTATCAAAAAATAATCCTGATCCGTCATAAGATTCTACTCACAAATAATCTTTTACCCTCCAAATTCTATTTTTAATCTCAAAATTAATTCAGTTCCATTTTTGTTGTAAGGCAAATCTCCGAATAATAATGCTTGACCGCGATTTACGCAAGGGAGACGAGCATCGGCTACGCGTCCCCGCGTAAAGTTAAACCAAATACAATCACAAAAATATAAAATTACACAACGCTCGGCTAGTCCCATATTTAATGTGTCAGTAAAACAAAACTAACAATCTACATTACCAGGCAAGTAAAACAAATATTTACAAAAATATCCCATAACACCGTAGCTGATTTAATAAATAAATAAATTTATTTGGTACTCAATCCTTTAAAACAGCGCCAGGAATTACGTCTGCAGCCATCTCCTTTAAGATGTTTATCTGGTCATTGACATCTTCAGGCAAATGTCCTGCTGGTTCCCAGATCCATCCTCGTTCTTGGACGTCATCACGTGCTGAATTAAATAAAGTTTTGTCAGATACACACACGATATAATTCCTACTATATTCACCTATCAAGTACTAATTTCCTTGACAGTCTATTTGGTGAATTACTTCGATGAACTGGTCCTACTGATAATGCTGGGACTATAAATAAATCACTGAAGTTATACTTATTATAATGTGACGACACTGTTCCATGTTCACAAACATGAAAATCTGCAGAGTATGAATGTTCCGTCCTCAGACGAACAAAAATTAGGAATGATCCTCGAAGCATCTTGGATCCTTAAAAATGACACTGACTAGGGTAGGTGTGGAAGGGGATCTACTAAAAAATATTCCATAATAACTATCAGACTAGCATGCGATCGGTATCATTGAGTTCGGAGCAGTGTGGAGGTTACGATTAGGCTGTAGCCGGCTTGAATCGATCGTGGAATTAATCTGTAGATAACTCCCGCGTTAATCTACCCGTGCGCGTTCCCAAGCCGAGTTCCCGCTAAGACAAGGCGTCTTGATATTATTGGCCTAGACTCTTGTATGTCTTTGCGCGTTTTTACATACATTTCTGCCGTAGGGAGTGGTTCACATGATGATAGACCAATTACCTTGTAGCATTCGATTTCTTCCTTGGCGCCAACCTTCATAGCAACAAGCCATAGTGTGCGTCCCCAAGCCAACATTCGCGCTAAAAGTTGCACCTGGTCTATGTCTCAAGAATATATACGCATCCTCCTAAAATACCACAGGAGCTTAAACCATTGTGTCCTCTCGGCCACTGATTTCTCAATCTTTTCCCAACAGCGTCTGGCTCTGATATCTGTTGTCTATATAAATGTATCAAAAGACGATGAATAATTATTAGAATCCGTTATATAGCCTGCGGATAAAGGGCTCACAACCCCCCCTGCTTGGAAAAAATCGAACATAACAAATAGTCGATTTTTTACAAATACAAAACATCTGTAATCCATTTCTGCCAATCCTAGAGAAATCTCCCTCTCATCAGACTAGTCTAGCCGCCACTGTCGTTGGAGTCACAACACTTGCTCGTGTTTACATCCCGTTTCCTCATTCATTCAGACATTCCGCAAACCAGCCTGCTTGACTGATCGCCTAAGGCTAGTATCTCCCCTTTCCAATGTCCTTATCTCTCTCGCTCGCTCTGTCGCTGTGTCGCCACCGTTAGAGGTCATTAGTGTCTGACCACAACAGACTGCTCATTACTTCCTTGTTCTACTGACGTACTCACTGACCTACGTATAGTTGGATGTGCAAAAAGGACGTCCATATATTCAATTTGGAGCATTGTTAAGGTAGATTTATCTTCTTTCTCTGGCTTTTGCTTCCCTGTAGGCCGGGGTTCTTTCTGGTAATTCCTTTTTAAAGAACTGGATCATTTGGTACATCCACGGTTCTGCTTCCTGCTCTCGCCTTATCTCCCGTAATTCCTCCAAGAATGCATGCTGTTAACTCAATATACTGTACTATCGCTGTTTCTTCGGTATCACGCTCAGGGTTCCTGCTTAATACATCCGGAATTACATTCATTTTTCCTGGGCAATGTTCAATCTCGATGTTAAATTGTTGTATGTATATGGACCAACGTGTCACACACTCGCTAGCCATAGATGTCTTGAACAAAAACGTTAGTGCTTTGTGGTCTGTTCTAATATCAATGGGGTAACCATACACAATTCGTTTCCATTGTTGGAGAGCATGAAGTATTGCCAACAATTCGAGTTCCGTGACCGTATAGTTGCGCTCGTTTTTACGCAATCTTCGGCTCACAAATGCTAAATAATCACGACTTTGAAGGTTAGCTGGATCTTCTTGGTATAACATTGCTCCTATACCAACCATGGAAGCATCCGCTTGGATAATAAATTTCCGTTGAAAGTCTGGATAACCTAGTTTGATACAATTTTCCAGTAATAATTTTGTCTCTTGAAATGATTTTTCACACTCAGCGTTCCAAAGCCATTTGTTGTTCTTCTTCAGCATTTCCTGCATAGGTGCTACGGTTTCAGTATATCCTGGGCAGTTTTCCTTAAAGAAACCCGTCACGCCAAGGAAAGCTCTGATATGTTTCACTCTCGTTGGTGTAGGGAAATTCTTTATCGCCTCTATCTTGGCAAGGTTTGGTCGCAATCCCTCCTGGTCAATGATGTGCCCCAAGTATAAAATCTCCTTCTTGAAGAAATGGGATTTCTTCAAGTTGACTTTAAAATTTGCAGTTCTAAGGTTGTCCAAAAGCTTATCCAAATTTTCCATATGTGTCTCAATGTTATCTGACGCCAAGAGTATATCGTCAATATATCGTACCGTCATTTCCTTCACTTCTTCAGTCAGGTTCCGATCCAAGGCTCGAATTAATGCGCATCCAGCAGTTTTAACGCCGAAGGGCATTCGGACGAAGCAATAAGTCTGATTATCGAACAAGAAGCCAGTAAGAAGCTGTGACTTCTCATCCAGTTCGATATGGTGAAACGAACTCGTCAGGTCTACTGATGAATAGATGCTCTTGTTCTTAAATCCTTTTAAGACGTCTCTGATGATTGGCGCCCTGTCATACTCGGGAAAAATAAGGCGCATGTTTAGATTTCTGGCATCTAGACAAAGTCTAATGGATCCATTTGGTTTAGTTACTGCCAAAATCGCATTTAAATAAGGTGTAGGAGTCTTCTTAATCACTCCAGCTTGCAACATATCATCAATAATCCGTTTTACTGGCTCTCGATGTTTTTCTGGTATAGGGTACAATTTGCTTCGAAATGGGGACCAATCCTCAACCTGCATAGAATACTGAAAGTTTATTATCTTCCCTGGAATTGTGTCAAACACTGCCTTGTGTCTTCTTAAGATCTCCTCAAGTTTCTTCCTATGTTCCACCCCTAGTTGTATGTCACTGAGCCGCTCCTGTAATAGTTCTTCAAACTGAGTATCGCTGTCCTCTCCTTCTGCTAGTAAGGCCCATATCTCCTGAGAGTCACTCTCTTCATCTAATTCCACAACAGCCACATCTAGGAGGTCATCTTCCGCCTTTCGTGTCTCCTCTTCTGTCTCCTCTGCTATTGCCTCCAATGCCCATGAACTCACGTCTTTCCCTGTAGTGATTTCATCCATGTGTAAGCCCACATCCTTCAGTTTATCAAACTCCTTAAATCTGACTGTATTATTATGCAAATCTATGACTGCCTGGTAGTCACAAATGAAATTTGCACCCAGATTAATGTTAAAATTCATTTTAGCCATTATGATGAAAGTCTGTCCAAATATATGGTCTAATATATCCAATTCTATAAATGCCTGACGTTTGCAAGTGACGGTGCGTTGGGGAATAACGCCCCTCACCTTGAGTTGCGGTACTGGAATCACAGGAATATTCTGACTCCGTCCCAACTCTCGAACCAAAGCCTCCGATACAAGACTGATTTGTGACCCCGTGTCAACCAAGCATCTCACGTTAATTCCACCAATCTTGGCATAGATAATAGGTAATTGTTTGATATCATCGTTCCGTGGTTTTATAATCTCCTCTAGGCAATCTTCCGGAAAAGCTATCCATTCTTGTATGTGTGCCACGACCCATCCTTCTTCACGATCCGGCTGTTGCTGTCTCAGGGTGAGTCCTTTTTCAATTATTGGGATTTTTTTTTACAACCCCCGCGACTACCATCATTCTTCTGTCGCGTATTTCCCTGGCGTTCTTCCTGCTTCAATAAACTCTCGGCCCCCTCAATGTGAGTATCTGGATTTGACCTATTTATTGCATTTTCCCAATGTCTTTGTTCGTCCCCTCCATTAGCGTGTAACTCTTCCAGGTAGCGCTGCGATTCGCCGTGCCTGTCATTCCAATCATTTCTATAATTCCGATAGTCCCCCTGGTTCTGATATCTTCTTTCACGCCCCTGTCGATTATCATTATTGTTATTTTCATAACGTCTGTAGGGTCCCTCATTTCTCCTATTATTTCTCCATTGTTGGTATCCTCGCTGCTGATACCTATTGTTGCCCTGCGTATGTCTAACATTGTTATTTTCATGACGCTGGTGTGACCTATTTTCGTCACCCTCCTGACCTCGTCTTGGTGTTGTTGACACACTTGTATTTGTGGCCTGCGACCTGGTGTGTATTTGAGCGGGTTTAACCACCTCCGTTGTGTTTACAAGTTCCAGCTGTCGTCCCCCTCTTTGCTGCACGTGAGATGTTGTCTCGTCAATCTGACGTAAGATTTGTTCGGCTCGAACCGCTGTGTCCACGTTTGCTGCTACTAAAACCTTCTGAACATTCACTGGCAACTGCCGTGCAATCGTCATAACCAGATCCGATTCTTCTAAAGGGTGATCCAGATCCCGAAATTTTAACAATTGTAGCGAAAAGAAATCTGAATATTTTGTCTGCTGAGTCGACTGATATTTTCTTGAATAAAGTTCCATTCTGAGACTTTGTTGTAGAGAAGCCGACCAGCACTTTTTAAGGAACGCAATCTTAAAATCATCGATCCCTCCGAAAGTATACTTGAAGCTCAAGAACCACGTAAGTACATTTCCCGAAAGAAATCGTTCCATCAGTCTTAAACGACGCGCGGGTTGTATATTATTATCATTAAAATAGTGATCCATCTCTTTAAGATACGCCTTCGGTGTGACACCAGAATTTTCTGTGAATTTATTAGGTTTAAATTCATTTGATCGAATTACTTGAACGACTTGAGGGTGCTGATAGCCATGTTGAGGGGCAGAGGTCCCTCCATCGTTGTTGTGAAATCCCTCTGTGCTATTCGTTAATGGGCTGCCTGTCAGTCCGTGGCCACTTTCCGCGCTAATTGCCCCCTGGCTCGTTGTGTCAACTCCCTTATCTTTAGTGTGCTCTGTCTGAAATAACGTGTTCTGTCCTAATGAGCGCAACTCTGCCTTTATGATTCTGTCCGACTGTTCTTTCATTTTATTCTTGATTTCTTCCTCAAGTGCTTTAATGCGCGTATGATTTTCATCTACGCTTTTTATAATAGTTAGCCGTTCTTCTTTAGAGTCGCAGCTCATTTTGCGCCAATCCTTTCTGATGCTATCTTTTATTGCTCCTATTTTTTCTTCCATCTGCTGTTTCGTGTCCTGCTGATCCGATTCTATCTTCTCAAGCCTGTCTTCTAGACGTAGATTATTCTCATCTATCGTATTCTTTAAATTATCCTGGTCCGATTCTAGGTTTCGCCATCGCTCTGCTGATTGTATTTCTAATTTATCCATGTCCTTTATTAGACCGGTAATGCTCTCATTTACTGCTGACAACTGTCCCTGGATAAACGTAGAATCCTCCTCCATTTTATCAAATCGCTTTTCAAGACCATCCTGTGCCGTTTTAACCTCACTGTTATTTACCGTGCATGCTAATTCTATCTGAGCTAGTTTTGCTAATACAATCTCGTCCAAATCATTTAATTTAAGGTTGAACGTATCCTCTAATTTTTGTATCTGACCTAGCTGTTTGTCATTATTCTTACTTATATCAAGCGCGAATTGAACCATCTGCTGTGTAGTGTATTCTTTCATCTCTGCAGATAATGTGGCTAGCTGACTCGTATTTCGACTTTCTTGAGCTTCTAACTGTTTGTTTATATTTTCATTTACTTGCGCTTGTAATGAGTTACCCTGTTCAATTAATTTAATTTCTAATGACTCACTCTGCTCGGTTAATTGTGCATTCTGTTCAGATAATTGTGATTTTATAGTGTCATTCATTTGAGCCTGGAATGACTCATTCTGTTCCGCTAATTGTGCATTCTGTTCAGATAATTTACTGTCTAATCTTTCACTTTGTTCTCTTAATAATTTCTGGGTTCGTGCCATAGTACTCTCAATAATCGCCTGGATCTCTGCGACCGTCGCCATTTTCACACACAAAAATATATCACTGAGAAGACAGGAGGATGGCAGATGATGATCCGCTAGAAAAGCCCAAAACAACGAAACGCTCCACGGTATGACACCAGCTTATCTATGCTGTCTATCCACCGTGTTCTAGTAGTGAACTAGCAATGAACTAGCCCCACTTGGCGCGCCAGCTTGTCTATGCACCCTTCAATAAAGCATGGTTTTGTCGAGAGTCGTCTACGGGGTCGTGTTCAGTCCTGACTGCGTTACACAGCAATGTTCGCTTAAAACAACATGCTCTAATGAATAGAAAGGTTCATGACAGAGGCTATACTAGAAATAAAATGAATAACAAGAAGAATAAAAAAATTAATGACTGAAAAGTATGTGCATAATAATAATAATAATAATAATAATAATAATAATAATAATAAATAAAAACAAATCCTCCCTGACTTTCACCCCCTTAATAAATAATAATAATAACACTGAGCGGTAGGAACTCGCTCGTTACAACAAGACAATGTCAATGCAGCTTCACATAAATGATAAAATCATAACATAAGCATTTGAGCGGCAAGAACTCACTCGTCACAACATATGGATACAAGTCCATTTTTCTGGTCAAGAAGTTATATAATGTGTGGTGTACTGTTCGCTAATAAGAAACCGAGTACTGATGCGAGTCCGTTTACAACTGAAACAGACTTGTTGCTAACGGAGTGCATCTTTTAAATCACACTACGGCTATGGGACCCACCCTTAATTAATACACTACAACTACTACTGACACATGCAAGATCTAATAATCTAAACAAAATGAAGAATCTCCCTGAGATTCTTACTGGTGCAGGAGCACACGGAATAAAAAGAGCATGCCAGAAATAGGCCCAAAAAAACCGCTCTCATCAACTTGGGAACATAGCTCCGCGCACCCTAACTTGACACGGGTCAAGAACGCACCAAAATAAACATACCAAAAATTGAACCAACAACAACAAATTACAAGCCTAACGGCTGAAAAGCTATGTTTACATTTATATGAAACGCCAGACAAACACGAATTTCGGTGGCTACCTTACAATTATGGACAGCTCCCATTTAATCAAGCAATACTCATTATAACCGATCAGGTTTTGTGAATTTAAAACAACATCAATAAATTGCAGTATAGGAAGCAGATCTGTTACTAATGACAAGACACGTTATCTGATTGAGCTCCCCCCTCTTGTATGAGTCACGCTGTCCTTCAAATACCTCTCTCTGTCTGGCAAGCTAGGTGCAGTTTTCCCTCTGGAAACATCAACATATCTCACGCATCCCCTGGATGGCGAGAAACAAATATATACCACGAGTTCAGCCCCGCGAGGTCATGAACAGGGTTGACGTGGAGCAAGTCAGAATAATCACCATGATATATTCTCGCTAGCACATCATAAAATCACATACGCACCCATAGCTTGGACAGAATCTCATACACACTCACTCTGGGTCGGCTCAATCAGATCAACAACAATACTGCGTCCATTGACACATTAACAAAAACACACAACAGAAACTCGGGTGCAAAGTGCCATCCCGTTCAAATCTGCTGGAAAGCAACTATCAAAAAATAATCCTGATCTGTCATAAGATTCTACTCACAAATAATCTTTTACCCTCCAAATTCTATTTTTAATCTCAAAATTAATTCAGTTCCATTTTTGTTGTAAGGCAAATCTCCGAATAATAATGATTGACCGCGATTTACGCAAGGGAGACGAGCATCGGCTACGCGTCCCCGCGTAAAGTTAAACCAAATACAATCACAAAAATATAAAATTACACAACGCTCGGCTAGTCCCATACTTAATGTGTCAGTAAAACAAAACTAACAATCTACACTACCAGGCAAGTAAACAAATATTTACAAAAATATCCCATAACACCGTAGCTGATTTAATAAATAAATAAATTTATTTGGTACTCAATCCTTTAAAACAGCGCCAGGAATTACGTCTGCAGTCATCTCCTTTAAGATGTTTATCTGGTCATTGACATCTTCAGGCAAATGTCCTGCTGGTTCCCAGATCCATCCTCGTTCTTGGACGTCATCACGTGCTGAATTAAATAAAGTTTTGTCAGATACACACACGATATAATTCCTACTATATTCACCTATCAAGTACTAATTTCCTTGACAGTCTATTTGGTGAATTACTTCGATGAACTGGTCCTACTGATAATGCTGGGACTATAAATAAATCACTGAAGTTATACTTATTATAATGTGACGACACTGTTCCATGTTCACAAACATGAAAATCTGCAGAGTATGAATGTTCCGTCCTCAGACGAACCACAATTAGTGGTCCGTTCCGTCCTCAGACGAACAAAAATTAGGAAAGATCCTCGAAGCATCTTGGATCCTTATAAATGACACTGACTAGGGTAGGTGTGGAAGGGGATCTATTAAAAATATTCCATAATAACTATCAGACTAGCATGCGATCGGTATCATTGAGTTCGGAGCAGTGTGAAGGTTACGATTATGCTGTAGCCGGCTTGAATCGATCGTGGAATTAATCTGTAGATAACTCCCGCGTTAATCTACCCGTGCGCGTTCCCAAGCCGAGTTCCCGCTAAGACAAGGCGTCTTGATATTATTGGCCTAGACTCTTGTATGTCTTTGCGCGTTTTTACATACATTTCTGCCGTAGGGAGTGGTACACATGATGATAGACCAATTACCTTGTAGCATTCGATTTCTTCCTTGGCGCCAACCTTCATAGCAACAAGCCATAGTGCGCGTCTCCAAGCCAACATTCGCGCTAAAAGTTGCACCTGGTCTATGTCTCAAGAATATATACGCATCCTCCTAAAATACCACAGGAGCTTAAACCATTGTGTCCTCTCGGCCACTGATTTCTCAATCTTTTCCCAACAGCGTCTGGCTCTCATATCTGTTGTCTATATAAATGTATCAAAAGACGATGAATAATTATTAGAATCCTTTATATAGCCTTCGGATAAAGGGCTCACAACCCCCCTGCTTTGAAAAAATCGAACATAACAAATAGTCGATTTTTTTACAAATACAAAACATCTGTAATCCATTTCTGCCAATCCTAGAGAAATCTCCCTCTCATCAGTCTAGTCTAGCCGCCACTGTCGTTGGAGTCACAACACTTGCTCGTGTTTACATCCCGTTTCCTCATTCATTCATACATTCCGCAAACCAGCCTGCTTGACTGATCGCCTAAGGCTAGTATCTCCCCTTTCCAGTGTCCTTATCTCTCTCGCTCGCTCTGTCGCTGTGTCGCCACCGTTAGAGGTCATTAGTGTCTGACCACAACAGACTGCTCATTACTTCCTTGTTCTACTGACGTACTCACTGACCCACGTATAGTTGGATGTGCAAAAAGGACGTCCATATATTCAATTTGCAGCATTGTTAAGGTAGACTTATCTTCCTTCTCAGGCTTTTGCTTCCCTGTAGGCCGGGGTTCTTTCTGGTAATTCCTTTTTAAAGAACTGGATCATTTGGTACATCCACGGTTCTGCTTCCTGCTCTCGTCTTATCTCCCGTAATTCCTCCAAGAATGCATGCTGTTAACTCAATATGCTGTACTATCGCTGTTTCTTCGGTATCAGGCTCGGGGTTCCTGCTTAATACATACGGAATTACATTCATTTTTCCTGGGCAATGTTCAATCTCGATGTTAAATTGTTGTATGTATATGGACCAACGTGTCACACACTCGCTAGCCATAGATGTCTTGAACAAACACGTTAGTGCTTTGTGGTCTGTTCTAATAACAATGGGGAAACCATACACAATTCGTTTCCATTGTTGGAGAGCATGAAGTATTGCCAACAATTCGAGTTCCGTGACCGTATAGTTGCGCTCGTTTTTACGCAATCTGCGGCTCACAAATGCTAAATAATCACGACGTTGAAGGTTAGCTGGATCTTCTTGGTATAACATTGCTCCTATACCAACCATGGAAGCATCCGCTTGGATAATAAATTTCCGTTGAAAGTCTGGATAACCTAGTTTGATACAATTTTCCAGTAATAATTTTGTCTCTTGAAATGATTTTTCACACTCAGCGTTCCAAAGCCATTTGTTGTTCTTCTTCAGCATTTCCTGCATAGGTGCTACGGTTTCAGTATATCCTGGGCAGTTTTCCTTAAAGAAACCCGTCACGCCAAGGAAAGCTCTGATATGTTTCACTCTCGTTGGTGTAGGGAAATTCTTTATCGCCTCTATCTTGGCAGGGTTTGGTCGCACTCCCTCCTGGTCAATGATGTGCCCCAAGTATAAAATCTCCTTCTTGAAGAAATGGGATTTCTTCAAGTTGACTTTAAAATTTGCAGTTCTAAGGTTGTCCAAAAGCTTATCCAAATTTTCCATATGTGTCTCAATGTTATCTGACGCCAAGAGTATATCGTCAATATATCGTACCGTCATTTCCTTCACTTCTTCAGTCAGGTTCCGATCCAAGGCTCGAATTAATGCGCATCCAGCAGTTTTAACGCCGAAGGGCATTCGGACGAAGCAATAAGTCTGATTATCGAACAAGAAGCCAGTAAGAAGCTGTGACTTCTCATCCAGTTCGATATGGTGAAACGAACTCGTCAGGTTTACTGATGAATAGATGCTCTTGTTCTTAAATCCTTTTAAGACGTTTCTGATGATTGGCGCTCTGTCATACTCGGGAAAAATAAGGCGCATGTTTAGATTTCTGGCATCTAGACAAAGTCTAATGGATCCATTTGGTTTAGTTACTGCCAAAATCGCATTTAAATAAGGTATAGGAGTCTTCTTAATCACTCCAGCTTGCAACATATCATCAAAAATCCGTTTTACTGGCTCTCGATGTTTTTCTGGTATAGGGTACAATTTGCTTCGAAATGGGGACCAATCCTCAACGTGCATAGAATACTGAAAGTTTATTATCTTCCCTGGAATTGTGTCAAACACTGCCTTGTGTCTTCTTAAGATCTCCTCAAGTTTCTTCCTATGTTCCACCCCTAGTTGTATGTCACTGAGCCGCTCCTGTAATAGTTCTTCAAACTGAGTATCGCTGTCCTCTCCTTCTGCTAGTAAGGCCCATATCTCCTGAGAGTCACTCTCTTCATTTAATTCCACAACAGCCACATCTATGAGGTCATCTTCCGCCTTTCGTGTCTCCTCTTCTGTCTCCTCTGCTATTGCCTCCAATGCCCATGAACTCACGTCTTTCCCTGTAGTGATTTCATCCATGTGTAAGCCTACATCCTTCAGTTTATCAAACTCCTTAAAACTGACTGTATTATTATGCAAATCTATGACTGCCTGGTAGTCACAAATGAAATTTGCACCCAGATTAATGTTAAAATTCATTTTAGCCATTATGATGACAGTCTGTCCAAATATATGGTCTAATATATCCAATTCTATAAATGCCTGACGTTTGCAAGTGACGGTGCGTTGGGGAATAACGCCCCTCACCTTGAGTTGCGGTACTGGAATCACAGGAATATTCTGACTCCGTCCCAACTCTCGAACCAAAGCCTCCGATACAAGACTGATTTGTGACCCCGTGTCAACCAAGCATCTCACGTTAATTCCACCAATCTTGGCATAGATAATAGGTAATTGTTTGATATCATCGTTCCGTGGTTTTACAATCTCCTCCAGGAAATCTTCCGGCAAAGCTATCCATTCTTGTATGTGTGCCACGACCCATCCTTCTTCACGATCCGGCTGTTGCTCTCTCAGGGTGAGTCCTTTTTCAATTATTGGGATTTTTTTACAATCCCCGCGAATACCATCATTCTTCTGACACGTATTTCCCTGGCGTTCTTCCTGCTTTAATAAACTCTCGGCCCCCTCAATGTGAGTATGTGGATTTGACCTCCTATTTATTGCATTTTCCCAATGTCTTTGTTCGTCCCCTCCATTAGCGTGTAACTCTTCCAGGTAGCGCTGCGATTCGCCGTGCCTGTCATTCCAATCATTTCTATAATTCCGATAGTCCCCCTGGTTCTGATATCTTCTTTCACGCCACTGTCGATTATCATTATTGTTATTTTCATAACGTCTGTAGGGTCCCTCATTTCTCCTATTATTTCTCCATTGTTGGTATCCTCGCTGCTGATACCTATTGTTGCCCTGCGTATGTCTATCACTGTTATTTTCATGACGCTGGTGTGACCTATTTTCGTCACCCTCCTGACCTCGTCTTGGTGTTGTTGACACACTTGTATTTGTGGCCTGCGACCTGGTGTGTATTTGAGCGGGTTTAACCCCCTCCGTTGTGTTTACAAGTTCCAGCTGTCGTCCCCCTCTTTGCTGCACGTGAGATGTTGTCTCGTCAATCTGACGTAAGATTTGTTCGGCTCGAACCGCTGTGTCCACGTTTGCTGCTACTAAAACCTGCTGAACATTCACTTGCAACTGCCGTGCAATCGTCATAACCAGATCCGATTCTTCTAAAGGGTGATCCAGATCCCGAAATTTTAACAATTGTAGCGAAAAGAAATCTGAATATTTTGTCTGCTGAGTCGACTGATATTTTCTTGAATAAAGCTCCATTCTGAGACTTTGTTGTAGAGATGCCGACCAGTAATTTTTAAGGAACGCAATCTTAAAATCATCGATCCCTCCGAAAGTATACTTGAAGCTCAAGAACCACGTAAGTACATTTCCCGAAAGAAATCGTTCCATCAGTCTTAAACGACGCGCGGGCGGTATATTATTATCATTAAAATAGTGATCCATCCCTTTAAGATACCCCTTCGGTGTGACACCAGAATTTTGTGTGAATTTATTAGGTTTAAATTCATTTGATCGAATTACTTGAACGACTTGAGGGTGCTGATAGCCATGTTGAGGGGTAGAGGTCCCTCCAACGTTGTTGTGAAATCCCTCTGTGATATTCGTTAATGGGCTGCCTGTCAGTCCGTGGCCACTTTCCGCGCTAATTGCCCCCTGGCTCGTTGTGTCAACTCCCTTATCTTTAGTGTGCTCTGTCTGAAATAACGTGTTCTGTCCTAATGAGCGCAACTCTGCCTTTATGATTCTGTCCGACTGTTCTTTCATTTTATTCTTGATTTCTTCCTCAAGTGCTTTAATGCGCGTATGATTTTCACCCACGGTCTTTATAATAGTTAGCCGTTCTTCTTTAGAGTCGCAGCTCATTTTGCGCCAATCCTTTCTGATGCTATCTTTTATCGCTCCTAATTTTTCTTCCATCTGCTGTCAGGTGATGCAGAAATTAATCCTGGCCCGTGTTCGAACAGTTCTATGTCCATATACTTTCAGAACACTCAGAGCGTGGCCAACATGCTGGACAAAATAGATTTGAGCATCAGTGATTTTAATAACATGTCAATAATAGCCTTAAATGAGTCTTGGCTTTTTGACAGTTTTCTTGACTCAGAACTCGCCTTTTCTAGGACTCATGACATATTTAGGAGAGACAGGGCTGGGCGTGGGGGTGGTGTTGTCATTGCTACGCAGTCTCAGTTGCGTGCTAGGAGAAGAGCGGACTTAGAATGTGAATGCGAGATTGTTTGGTTAGAAATCCAAGGAAGGTCTAGTGTGTTCGTGGGCTGTGTGTTCCTACCCCCGTCTGCCTCCTTAAACCACCTGGAGCAGCTACATACCTCTCTCAGCAGGGTGCACGCCCAGTTGAAGGACAAGGATACAGTTATATTGTGTGGGGATTTCAACGTGCCAGACATCTCATGGGGACAGCAGGACGGGCCTTCTCTCGTGCCTTCAAAACTAACTGAAAGTGCAGTGAACTCTATCTTCTGCGAGATAATTGAGGAATTCTCTCTGCATCAATTGAATCCACATCTCACCCGTGGACAAAACTACCTCGATCTACTGTTTACTAATAGTCCTAAAATCTCTCAGTCTGTAGAGTTAGAAAAACCGGGGTGGATTCCATCCGACCATAGTGCTCTAATATGGAACATAGATTTTCATGACACTAGTTTATTTCAAAAACCACTTCGCAGGGAAATTTTTAACTGGAAGAAGGCAGACATGAACCACCTGAAATTTTTGCTGGATTATTGCCCCTGATCCCTCCTTGATATCAGGAACGACATTAATGAGAATTGTGAGATATTTTATGATCTCTTGATGTCCGCAGTTCGAGAAGCAGTTCCTCGTGTGAAGGTTAATCCCTACCGTTATCCACCTTGGTTTGATGCGGATGTAATCAGCGCACTACACTCGAAAAGTAGGGCACATCGTCAATGGAAACGCTCTTCTGTGGAATGCCATAGAATTGAATTTGTGGTCAGGAGGACCGAATTCAAAGATATTCAGCACCGAAAATATGACGCCTACCTCGAAGACATAGACTCCAGTGTGAAATCTAATCCGAACAGACTATGGTCCTTCATTAAGCAGAGATCTAGGAACACCAGATTACCGGTCTCGCTCGAGTACGACGGACGTACCAGTACTGATGCAAACTCTGCCTGTGAGCTGTTTTCTGAATATTTCGAAACCTTATTCCTTCCTGTAAATTCTATACCGCCACCTCTACCTGATCTGCCACCCTCCAGTAACGACAGCATTTCTTACTTCCATATTTCCGAAGACTGCATCAAGAATAAATTACATAATCTAACCTCTGGCAAGTCTCCCGGTCCTGATGCCATTCCTATAGAAATAATTAAATCTTTATGCCACCAGCTATCTCGTCCACTTTATATTCTTTTCAACCAAGCCATCAGTGAAGGAGTGTTTCCGGATTACTGGAAATCAGTCCATATCACCCCAGTGTTAAAGAAAGGCTCCAGGCAGAAAGTAGTTAATTACAGACCAGTATCACTAATGTCTAATTTCGCACGAGTCTTTGAATCAATTGTTCGGGACGAAGTGTACGCCCACGTGTCACCATTCATCACTGAACTTCAGCACGGCTTCCTTCCTAGGCGATCCACTGCTACCAACCTAGCAGTCTTCACTCATGATGTATCCTCCTTTATGAATAACCGTGGTAATGCTGATGTTATCTATACTGATTTCTCCAGGGCTTTCGACAGCGTACATCACAACCTACTGCTTCATAAAATTTCAAATTTTGGTATAACTGGTAATCTTTTACGTTTCTTCAAACGTTACCTCTCAAATAGAACCCAATCTGTTGTAATTAATAATAATAAGTCTAAATCTGTAAACGTTACTTCCGGTGTCCCTCAGGGTTCTGTATTGGGCCCTCTGCTCTTTATACTTTTTGTGAATGATATCCCTCGTATAATACATAATTCTAGGTGCCTGATGTACGCTGACGACCTTAAACTGTATATGCCCATCAGTACTATAAATGACTGTGAGTTGTTGCAAGAAGACCTACACCAACTCAGTGAATGGTGTGAAACATGGAAACTGAAACTGAATACGGAAAAGTGTAAAGTTTTGTCAGTTTCATTGAAACGTAACCTCCTACCCAGGTTTAATTATTGTATTAATAATGAAACGCTAGGTAGAGTGTCAACCATTAAGGATTTATGGGTGACAATCACAAATAATTTCTCGTTCGATGAACATATTTCAAAAATATGTCGTGAAAGTTTCCGGATCCTGGGATTTTTAAAAAGAAATTGTTTAAATTATTTTTCGGACAGAACTCTATCCAAATTATTTAAGTCACTCATTCGGCCTAAATTGGAGTACTGTAGTGTGATCTGGAATCCTTTTCAAAGTAATAAAATTGACGCCATCGAACGTGTGCAAAAGAGATTTGTCAAATGGCTCTGTTACAGGGGTGGACGATCGTACCATAGAGCTGAGTATGAGAGTTATTGCAACGTGTACGGTCTTCCTCCACTGAGCAGTCGGCGCACAGTGGGAGACGTGAGATTCCTGTGGAAACTGGTAAATGGTGGAATTGACTCGAATCAGTTGCTAGCTGACTTGGGTTTTCACGTCCCTCAGAGAACCACCAGACGGAAGCACACGTTCGATGGGGGCAGATCGAGAATTAATGTACATAAAAATTCATGTCTGATCCGGTTGCAGTCAACATACAGCTTGATGGAGAGTAAAAGTGCTACTGATATTCACTTCGACTCTCTATCAACTGTTATGAGAAACATCTCGAGTGGGCTGTAAAATAGTGTGTGCATTTTGTGTTTTTTCTATTTGCGTTTATTGATTGATTGATTGAACATGTGGTTGAATGAATGGTTGATTGATTTTTTGATTGAATGTACGAGCGACTAAAGTAATGTTTTTTTTTCCTAGATCCTCGAATGTCACTCTTATATTACTTTTTTTTCCCAGTTTTCGATTTTTTCTTCTATCTTTCATTTTATGTTTTTGCCTTTTTCCGTTTACTGTAGATAGTTTTGTTTTTTCTGTAATTATTTCAATGTTTCTTGTACATAGGGATTGTATGAATGAATGCTTGAGATCGGATGTTTGAGTGCGTGTCTGTATGGTTGTGGTTGTTGATTTATAATAGACTAGTGTATTTCTATTTTTTGTTCGTGTTTGCTGTTATTGTTTTGTTTATACTTGTACATTTTATTGTTAATTATTATATTGTCACTAGTGGATTATCTCTGTCTGACAATAAAGAATACATACATACATACATACATGCTGTTTCGTGTCCTGCTGATTCGATTCTATCTTCTCAAGCCTGTCTTCTAGACGTAGATTATTCTCATCTATCGTACTCTTTAAATTATCCTGGTCCGATTCTAGGTTTTGCCATCGCTCTGCTGATTGTATTTCTAATTTATCCATGTCCTTTATTAGACCGGTAATGCTCTCATTTACTGCGGACAATTGTCCCTGGATAAACGTAGAATCCTCCTCCATTTTATCAAATCGCTTTTCAAGACCATCCTGTGCCGTTTTAACCTCACTGTTATTTACCGTGCATGCTAATTCTATCTGAGCTAGTTTTGCTAATACAATCTCGTCCAAATCATTTAATTTAAGGTTGAACGTATCCTCTAATTTTTGTATCTGACCTAGCTGTTTGTCATTATTCTTACTTATATCAAGCGCGAATTGAACCATCTGCTGTGTAGTGTATTCTTTCATCTCTGCAGATAATGTGGCTAGCTGACTCGTATTTCGACTTTCTTGCGCTTCTAACTGTTTGTTTATATTTTCATTTACTTGCGCTTGTAATGAGTTACCCTGTTCAATTAATTTAATTTCTAATGACTCACTCTGCTCGGCTAATTGTGCATTCTGTTCAGATAATTGTGATTTTATAGTGTCATTCATTTGAGCCTGGAATGACTCATTCTGTTCCGCTAATTGTGCATTCTGTTCAGATAATTTACTGTCTAATCTTTCACTTTGTTCTCTTAATAATTTCTGGGTTCGTGCCGTAGTACTCTCAATAATCGCCTGGATCTCTGCGACCGTCGCCATTTTCACACACAAAAATATATCACTGAGAAGACAGGAGGATGGCATGCAAACGTCTCCCTGACACACACATATATAATTCTTGACATACATTTACTTCATTTGACCACACTCAGTTCATTTAAATTTATTCCCTTTACTCCCGCAAATCAATCATCACAGAATGGTTCTAATTTTACTTAATAAATGTTTAACCCCGCACATATTCAGTCATAAATTACTATCCAGATCTGATGTTAACACTGACCAATTATCAAAGTATTAATTGTCATTTAAGGCTACCAGCCTCCTAACATATTCATGAGTTTGACTTTCTAAACAAATCTAATTTTATATTTAATCAATGGGCGCCCGATTTCACGTACATTAATTTTACTAATTACATCAATAAACAAAACGTGAATCGTATTTTAACTTGCAAACTCGTGATTCTACTGTATATTCCATTTTCTTGGCGGTACTTCTCTTCGCCGTATTTACGTTAACAAAATATCACTTCCGGTGATCTCAAACAGTCAAAAACAGCGAAACACCACATGTAGGGTAACAGCTTGTTTATGAACCGCTAGAAAAGCCCAAAACAACGAAACGCTCCACGGTATGACACCAGCTATCTATGCTGTCTATCCACCGTGTTCTAGTAGTAAACTAGCAACGAACTATCCCCACTTGGCGCGCCAGCTTGTCTATGCACCCTTCAATAAAGCATGGTTTTGTCGAGAGTCGTCTACGGGGTCGTGTTCAGTCCTGACTGCGTTACACAGCAAAGTTCGCTTAAAACAACATGCTCTAATGAATAGAAAGTTTCATGACAGAAGCTATACTAGAAATAAAATGAATAACAAGAAGAATAAAAGAAATTTAATGTCTGAAAAGTATGTGCATAATAATAATAAATAAAAACAAATCCTCCCTGACTTTCACCCCCTTAATAAATAATAATAATAACACTGAGCGGTAGGAACTCGCTCGTCACAACAAGACAATGTCAATGCAGCTTCACATAAATGATAAAATCATAACATAAGTATTTGAGCGGCAAGAACTCACTCGTCACAACATATGGATACAAGTCCATTTTTCTGGTCAAGAAGTTATATAATGTGTGGTGTACTGTTCGTTAATAAGAAACTGAGTACTGATGCGAATCCGTTTACAACTGAAACAGACATGTTGCTTACGGAGAGCATCTTTTAAATCACACTACGGCTATGGGACCCACCCTTAATTAATACACTACAACTACTACTGACACATGCAAGATCTAATAATCTAAACAAAATAAAGAATCTCCCTGAGATTCTTACTGGTGCAGGAGCACACGGAATAAAAAGAGCATGCCAGAAATAGGCCCAAAAAAACGCTCTCATCAACTTGGGAACATAGCTCCGCGCACCCTAACTTGACACGGGTCAAGAACGCATCAAAATAAACATACCAAAAATTGAACCAACAACAACAAAATACAAGCCTAACGGCTGAAAAACTATGTTTACATTTATATGAAACGCCAGACATACACGAATTTCGGTGGCTACCTTACAATCATGGACAGCTCCCATTTAATCAAGCAATACTCATTATAACCGATCAGGTTTTGTGAATTTAAAACAACATCAATAAATTGCAGTATAGGAAGCAGATCTGTTACTAATGACAAGACAGGTTATCTGATTGAGCTCCCCCCTCTTGTATGAGTCACGCTGTCCTTCAAATACCTCTCTCTGTCTGGCAAGCTAGGTGCAGTTTTCCCTCTGGAAACATCAACATATCTCACGCATCCCCTGGATGGCGAGAAACAAATATATACCACGAGTTCAGCCCCGCGAGGTCATGAACTGGGTTGACGTGGAGCAAGTCTGAATAATCACCATGATATATTCTCGCTAGCACATCATAAAATCACATACGCACCCATAGCTTGGACAGAATCTCATACACACTCACTCTGGGTCGGCTCAAACAGATCAACAACAATACTGCGTCCATTGACACATTAACAAAAACACACAACAGAAACTCGGGTGCAAAGTGCCATCCCGTTCAAATCTGCTGGAAAGCAACTATCAAAAAATAATCCTGATCCGTCATAAGATTCTACTCACAAATAATCTTTTACCCTCCAAATTCTATTTTTTATCTCAAAATTAATTCAGTTCCACTTTTTGTTGTAAGGCAAATCTCCGAATAATAATGCTTGACCGCGATTTACGCAAGGGAGACGAGCATCGGCTACGCGTCCCCGCGTAAAGTTAAACCAAATACAATCACAAAAATATAAAATTACACAAAGCTCGGCTAGTCCCATATTTAATGTGTCAGTAAAACAAAACTAACAATCTACATTACCAGGCAAGTAAACAAATATTTACAAAAATATCCCATAACACCGTAGCTGATTTAATAAATAAATAAATTTATTTGGTACTCAATCCTTTAAAACAGCGCCAGGAATTACGTCTGAAGCCATCTCCTTTAAGATGTTTATCTGGTCATTGACATCTTCAGGCAAATGTCCTGCTGGTTCCCAGATCCATCCTCGTTCTTGGACGTCATCACGTGCTGAATTAAATAAAGTTTTGTCAGATTCACACACGATATAATTCCTACTATATTCACCTATCAAGTACTAATTTCCTTGACAGTCTATTTGGTGAATTACTTCGATGAACTGGTCCTACTGATAATGCTGGGACTATAAATAAATCACTGAAGTTATACTTATTATAATGTGACGACACTGTTCCATGTTCACAAACATGAAAATCTGCGAATGTTCCGTCCTCAGACGAACAAAAATTAGTGGTCCGTTCCGTCCTCAGACGAACAAAAATTAGGAATGATACTCGAAGCATCTTGGATCCTTATAAATGACACTGACTAGGGTAGGTGTGGAAGGGGATCTATTAAAAATATTCCATAATTACTATCAGACTAGCATGCGATCGGTATCATTGAGTTCGGAGAAGTGTGGAGGTTACGATTATGCTGTAGCCGGCTTGAATCGATCGTGGAATTAATCTGTCGATAACTCCCGCGTTAATCTACCCGTGCGCGTTCCCAAGCCGAATTCCCGCTAAGACAAGGCGTCTTGATATTATTGGCCTATACTCTTGTATGTCTTTGCGCGTTTTTACATACATTTCTGCCGTAGGGAGTGGTTCACATGATGATAGACCAATTACCTTGTAGCATTCGATTTCTTCTTTGGCGCCAACCTTCATAGCAACAAGCCATAGTGTGCGTCCTCAAGCCAACATTCGCGCTAAAAGTTGCACCTGGTCTATGTCTCAAGAATATATACGCATCCTCCTAAAATACCACAGGAGCTTAAACCATTGTGTCCTCTCGGCCACTGATTTCTCAATCTTTTCCCAACAGCGTCTGGCTCTGATATCTGTTGTCTATATAAATGTATCAAAAGACGATGAATAATTATTAGAATCCTTTATATAGCCTGCGGATAAAGGGTTCAATATATATTAATGATTTAGGCCAGCAAGTACTAAAAGCCGTTCGAAGAACGGGTACTTCAGCTAGTGTTGTATAACAATGGCATGTAGCATATGAATGGGATAAGGAATCATTAACATTAATATTAGAAATGAATTGTAAGACAAAAATACAGCTGGATAAAGACATATATTAGGCTAGGCCTACTCCAATAAATTACAGCTTACAGGAAAGGAATGTTATTGAGCACATTTTTCATTTTCATCTTCCAATATAGTAATCATAGGTGATATTGTTCTTCCTGTGATATCAGTTGATAGTAGGCTATGTTGCATTTAATGGCATAATACCTCATTAGGCTCAAAATGTCAGAATTATTCTTGGATTAGAAAGGACAGTCTAGGGAAACATTATTAAATAAATAAAAGAGGAAATTCCTGTGAGGAGCTTTATTTAATATCTAAACAAGTAGTTCCGTGAAGAACTATATAGCCTATTTTCATATATCCTACTTATGTTAATTGGCTCTATCTACTTACAAAATTTCAGTTTGATTGCAGTAATAGATTCGTAGATATTGAGAACCGACTAAATATTTCGGATGGTCGCCATGTTGGATTTTATATATGTAGGTCCTAGAGTTATGTACTGTTACATGAAGATTATTGTGTACGTGTAGCATTCAAACTTTAATCGCATGATTAGGACACAAGAAGTAACAAGGAGATTTTAAAATGTCGCACAATTGCCATCTTGTGGTTATGGAAACAATTGAAATAAGCTAGATGCCAGTGGATTAACATTCGTATATGGATTTACTGTACCAAGTTTCACTGCACTCGGATGGTTAGATTACGAGAAACGTTCATGTGAATATGTATACTTCGCGTCGCCGCCATGTTGAATTTGTGATCACCAGGTTATTTCAAGTCCTATAGGTGAACTTAAGTTCATAGCCCCTATGAACATAAAAAATCAGTTTGATTGCTATAATAGATTCGTAGGTATTCAGAGCCGTAAAATATTTCGGATGGTCACCATGTTGGATTGTTAAATGTATAGGCCATCGAGTCATGTACCATTAAAGGAAAATTATTGCGTAGGTTCATTATAAAACTTTCACATCGATCGCATGATTACAACACAAGAAATGAAAACTTTATTTTAAAATTGGCAAAGCCGCCATCTTGAGGTTATGTAAACAATTGACCTAAATTAGATGCCAGTGTATTACAATGTGTATAAACATTTCCTGTACCAGATTTCATTGCGGTTGGAACATTAAATCGCGAGAAAGTTCTATTTAAAATTTTCAAATTCGCTTGGGGGCCATGTTTGTTTTGTAGTTAAGCGGTTTTTGAAAGTCTTATAAATGAACTTCCAGTAGTGCCAATTATCACCGTACAAAATTTCAGGGTGATATCACTAATAGTTTCCGAGATATAAAATGCCGGAGAAATATTTCGCACATCCGCCATCTTTTGGTTATGTAAACAATTGAACCAAGTTAGATGTCGGTGCATTACAATGTTTATAAACATATACTGTAACAAGTTTTATTGCGTTTGGTTGGTTAAATCGCGAGAAACGACTATTTAAAAGACGCAAATTCGCGTGGCCACCATGTTGGTTTTGTCGTTATCAGTTTTTCAAAAGTCACACAGGTGAACTTCTAGTAGTTCCCTTTATCGCCGTAAAAATTCCAGGGTGATATCGGGAATAGTTTCGGAGATATTGAATGCTGGTGAAATATTTCGCACAGCCGCCATGCTGGATTGGTGAGACGTAACAAAATTTGAAGGACACGGTCGATTTCGTCCGGAATAGTACTATGAAATTACCGAGTTTCATTGAAATCGCTTAGAAGTTATTAGGGACACACACACACACACACACACGGACAAAAGGTGATCTCTAAAGTCTATTTTTTCAAAATTAAAAATAGGCTAAAAATTGGTAGGCCTACTCACCAACAAGTCATAAGGTTATGTTCAGCTTTACTAATCCATAATTTGGCAGACAAACATAAAGAAATAAAAAGTCCTCTCGGCACGCCGGAAGGCGGAGGTTGATTTCACCGGACAAACTTGGGGATAGGCGAAAATAGGCAGAATATGCAGGTTTTCGTAGAAGGATCAGACCTCATTTATTGCGTGAAAGTATTTTATAATTGGAGATTAATTAACTTTGTTTTTCGTTATTTTATGCATATTTTAAACATTTTATTGTCTTATGATGACGGTAATCTTCTTGTCATTTGGAGTCCATTTTTAGCCTACTTTCGATTTTTGCAAAAAATGAAAGTAGACTTATGAGATCAACACAGGGCGAAAAAAGTGTGTCTGTCTGTGTGTGTGTATGTGTGTGTGTGAGTCTGTGTGTGTGTCTGTGTGTGTGTGTGTGTCTGTGTGTGTGTGTGTGAGTGTGTGTACTCTGAATGTCTGTCCCCCCCTATCAATTCGAACACGGTGAATGCGAATTGAACGAAATTTGGTACAAAGGTAGCACTAGCAAAGGACACCTCAGTGTCATGTTTTATATCGCCGCCATCTTTACTAAAACTGAATGGCGGCCACTCAAACGTTCAAAACGTAAAATCAAATAACGACTAACCAAATCATCCGATCTCTACCAAATGTGGTAACAACATACCTTCGTATAGGATGCGTCTTGTGACCAAACTACAAGGTCGTCCGCCATACCATTTCAGGATGGCGGCCGTGCGAATTATGCAAACTTTATAATCCATATCATGGGACCCACCAGTTCCGATTATCGAGCCGAGAATCGTTTTAACTGTTCTAAAGGAAGAGGCACGTTCGAAATTAAAAGTTTATTTTGTAATACTATAGTGCAGACGTGATTTTAAAAAGCTGAGCTGATTCACTATTAAGACAAGATGGCAGCGGATATCTTGTGCCTGACTTATATTTCACTAATTTGAGTATTGCATGCAATATAGCGTACTGTACAAACTAAATAAACTTTGTATGAAATGCTTTATATATAAATAATATACTCCAGTGATGAAATCGTTTAGTATAAATCATTATTTGCTAACAAGTTCTATGTAAGTCATTTTATATAGAACGATATTCGTTGACACAATTAGCTCAGTGGTAGAGCGTCAGCCTATCGCTCAAATGCCTATGGTTCAAACCCGATCAGAGCTAGGTTTTTTGCTTGAAATGTTATATGTTTATTGTTTTGTAATGACTCAGATGTTTTAAAATTAAGCGTTATATTGTGCATATTATGGTGTAAAATATATATTTAATTAAAACATAATTCGCCAGCAGATTTACTCGAGACATCTAGCTGCCAAAAAGGTAACTAGATTAACTTCCAGATTTTATTGAAAAGTTTCTTCTTCTGGCCGCTAGAATGCACTCGCTCTGTTAGGACACGGCCGACTGAATACGAGCTGCGCATTCAGTCGGCCGTGGTTAGGATTATATTGTTCGATATTTCACCACTAGATGGTACGACTAGTCTACGAGGGGCTCCATTGATTACTACACCATTGGCATTCTATGCGCATCGAATTTGAAGAATGACAAGATGATACTACGATACATTTTTACTTTTTATTTTAAAGGGTTTGTAACAGCCTATTTTGCGTTACTTGAAAATGTTATTTGAAGTAAAGAACAAAACGATTTCACATAGTAGGTGTTAGTTCAGGTTATTAATTACTACTTTTATTTGAGGCAAATAGCAATCGAAAATATCCACATAGTTTGTATACACACGTCTCTGTAGGGTCATGGAAAGATTTGTTAATTCAATTAGGGTTGTGAAAGCTATGCACAACCAGACGTGTAAAGACATGCCTCAACTCAAAGTTGGATGTTGCCCACGGCAGGTCGTATATGTAATAATAATAATAATAATAATGTTATTGGTTTTACATCCCTTTTAACTACTGCTGCTTTTAGAGACACCGGGGTGCCGGAATTTTGGCCCGAAGGGGATCTTTAACGTGCCAGTAAATGTACTGACCGGCTCCCTCGCATTTGTGCACCCTCAAATGCCAGCTGACTGCGCCAGGATACGAACCTGCAACCTAGCCCAGCAAGCGAGAACGTTACCGCTGAGCCACGCAGCCAGTCCGGTCGATTATGTCTCCAGATCCATAACATTCTTGATATACTTCTTATCTTTCTTTCTTCAATGATGGTAGCAGTTTTTATCTAGGTTGTGGCGTTTGGTAGAGGTAAATCGTTTCTAAGGTCTTCAACAAAGAATAGTTCTATTATACTCTTTGATAATAACGAGTTATAACTATACTCATACATTTAGGAGAAAGTAGGCTATATGTTCTTTACTGAACATCTTGTTATACTTGTGGTCACACTGCCCTTATGCACTGATGTGTAACTATGTAACGGTCTGTTACTTCTTCACGCAAAATTATATCTCCCGCAGAGAAGTTGGTTGGTTCCTCAGTTTAGGGGCTGCGACAACGTAGTCATGTAACCCCGTGTACTTTGGGTGAGTGTAGAATCTGTCTGATAAACTGTGTGAATTGTGATGGCTGTATTAGTCTGTAATTCAGGTAAGGAATGCAGACGCTCAATTTCAAGCAGTAGTTCCTAATGTTGCTACCAGATACTACCGTCAACGACACCTAGCTGTGAACTTGGCTACTAGATGCCACCGCAATCAGCAACTCGCAACGAACGTTGGAACCTCCCCTCCAAAGGAAAGCATACTGAGGGATTTTTAGCGCTGTTAGAAATTCCGACGACTTTGGCCGGCTTTGAACCCGCGACCTTGGGCATAGAAGTTCAGCATACTACCAGTTACGTCACCGAAGCCGCTTCACACTTATTCAGATGGAAATCTGAATCTGATCTCGCGCAAGTGCGTTGTCATGGCAACGTCTGATGGCTCATCCCTCATCAATTTAGTAGTGTTCCCATGGCAATCACTGATAGCTCTTGGCAGTTTCTTATAATTCCGAAATCATTTTTCTCATCCCTTGGCGTAATGGTGGGTGATATAAAAATTCTTTCAGACAAAAGTTTTAGGTAATTATTAGGGGAATATTGTCCATTTTGTACGGTTTTGATATTGTGCCTATTAAGAGAGATATGATTAATGTTTCCCGAAAAATCCACTTTTTCCCACCCCTTTGGTCAATGGTATGTGCTATAAAAAACTCTTCAAACATAAATCTTTGGGCTTTATCCGACACGTAGTATGAACTTTGAACGGATTCGATATTTCACATATTAAGAGAGTTATAGCAATATTTCATTTTTTCGAAAAAAGTCCCCCATTTTCATCCCCTTCGACCGATTTAGCCCAGTAACGAACTCAACCGAGATTTTATGGGTATACATATTCGGTAAAAAATTCAAAGTGATTGGTGCAAAATTACGGCAGTTATCGTTTCCACAAGAAACTGATATACATATATATACATAAATGATATATAAACTTTTGAACTGACGGTGGTTTTGGGGGATGTGAAACGCGAAGATATGTCGAAATTTTCCGGAAGTCGAAACATGGTACCCATTGCAATAGTTAGGTTTCTAATGAAATCTACCTAAAATACTACCATCAACGAAACCTAGCTGTGAACTTGGCTACTAGATGCCACCGGAACCATCAACTCGCAACGAACGTTGGAACTTCCCCTCCGAAGGAAAGCAAACTCAGGTTTTTAGCGCTCTTAGTAAATCCGACGACTTCAGCCGGGTTTGAACCCGCGACCTTGGGCATAGAAGTTCAGCATGCTACCAGTTCGAATACCGAAGTCGCTTCCCACAGACGTATGAAAACTGAATGTGATCTCGTGCAGTGGCGTTGTCATAGCAACTGCTGATGGCTCATCCCTTATCAATTAAAAGCAAAGTTGTCATGGCAACCTCTCTTGGCACTTGGCATTTTCTTATAATTTAAATCATTTGGTCAACCCGTGGCGTAATGGTGGGTCATATCAAAAATTCTTTCAGCCAAAGTTTTAGGTAATTATTGGAGGATATTGTTATTTTTGGTACGGTTTTGATATTGTGCCTATTAACAGAGATATGGTTAATGTTTCCCGAAAAACCCACCTTTTCCCACCCCTTTGGTCAATGGTTGGTGCTATCAAAAAACTTTTCGAACATAAATTTTATGGCCTTGTCCGACACAAGGTATGAACTTTGAATGGATTCAATATTTCAGATATTAAGAGAGTTATAGCGATATTTCCCTTTTTCGAAAAAAAAAAAGCCTCCCATTTTCACCCCCTTTGACCGATTTTTCCCATTAACGAACTCGACCGAGATTTTAAGGGGATACATATTATGTAAAAATTCAAAGTGATTGGTGCAAAATTACGGCAGTTATCGTGTCCACAAGAAACTGATATACATATATACATATATATATACATAAATTATATATAAACTTTTGAACTGACGGTGGTTTTGGGGTCTGGGGGATGTGAAACGCGGAGATATGTCGAAATTTTCCGGAAGTCGAAACATGGGACCCATTGCAATAGTTAGCTTTCTAATGAAATCTACCTAAAAGCCGAATATCTCCACTAGTCTTTCATGTTCCATGATTGTGGACAGTTTCTTGCTAAGTGAAAACACAAATTTATTTATCACAAAGCACTGAATTGTAAACCTACCACTGAAAAGCATATTCACATTCGTTTGGGAAGGAAAACACTAATGCTTTCTTGTAGTTCCAAACACAACAACTATGCGGCATATCTCACAACTACTACACCGAATGCTCTACTATAATGGTACGGTACTGTGATAACGCAAATATGACAATTAAACCAAAAATCACCACACAAGAAATGTTGAACAAGTAAGACTCCAAGAAGAATCCACTCGACTCTAATGGCTGGCGATCTGAAGCTGTATCCAAGCAGCGTGACGTCACTGGAATTTCGACAGTGAGTGAGTTGGCCTTCCTCTCGGTGGTCACGCTACTGTCGACCAAAATATTATGTGCACTTGAGTTTGAAGGTTGTTTGTGAAGTAGCCAATAGACCTACTTAAAATCCAATAACATCATCATTATCGTCTTTCTATTTTACGTTAGTTCATGTAGATTTGAAATTTTTGATTTATATTTTAATATTTTTTATCGCAGTTCAAACACAAAAAGTGCCCGTTTTTAAGCGTGTTTCAACCATGCGTCACATTTAATAATTATTATATCACAATCCCGTCATCAGATCGAATCCAAATTTTAACACAATGTAAATTGGAATGATGTATAACTGGTTTATTAATTTCAATATTTTGTGTGTCCAAGAAACAAAGTTGTTATCATTTTTAAGGTAACTTTTTCTCAGCTCGGGGTCGTTGGAAAATTTAGTACTTGGTCGTGTTGTAATCCTTATACATCAAAAAGGTTTGCTGTATGACTGTGAAATACGTAAATTAATTCACTTATTTTATATCGGTTTGTATTTGTACAGGGAAATAAGACATGGTTCACCAGCTAGTCGCTCCGGGTTTTGCTGTACAGCGTTGCTGAGATGGAGCCCATCACTTCCGAGCGAGGCGCGCCGTGACGCGTGATGGGCTCCATTTGGCAAAGCTGTACAGTTCCAGAACTGTACCTGGTACATTTCTGTAGTGGCTTGGAGATGGCATTAGAAGCTTGTTGTACTTCGTATAGTTTTGTAGAGCCGTACATTTGGTGTGAATGTAGGTTGGTCAAATGTATCACGGAAGATATTTATATTATGCAGCATCTACAGAGAGTTTAGTTTGGATGTATCGGAGATCCTCGCTAGCCCACTCGCCCGCGGCGCGAGCCTGTCTCCCGCCACGCACTTTGCCGTTATGCGGCGCCCGCCCGGCACTGAGTCATTGGGTATAGGAACTTGTACTTAAATTTGTACTTCAATGTGATCCTTGACCAATTTTTTGACGAACTGACTTACGGAGAGCGATTGTCAACTTATTTTCAACAAGATTCTGCCACTGCTCACACTGACGAAGCATCCATGACAGAATTGCGTCGCATTTTTGGTACTAGGATTATAAGTCGGAACGTGTGGCCCCCGCGAAGCCTAGACTTATCGCCATGTGACTTTTATTTGTGGGGGACGCTTAAAAATAGAGTGTATGTGAGAAACCCTCCACTATAAATGAGCTTAAGGACTATATTACAGCTGAAATACAGTCAATCGGTGCTGAGGAACTTCAGAGAGTACATGCCAGTTTCATAAAAAGGTGCCAGCGATGTGTAGCAGTGAATGGCGAACATTTTCAGCACCAGCTGTGAACTAGGTAAGTACAAATTCCTATACTCAATGACTCAGTGCCGCGCAGCGCCGCATAACGGCGGGAGACAGGCTCGCGCCGCGGGCGAGCGGGCGAGCGGGCTAGCGAGGGTCTCCGATACATCCAAACTAAACTCTCTGTATTTCGTCTTGCTCATAACATACTGAGTTAACCACTTTTTTTTAGCGTATGGCTTTTAGTGCCGGGAGTGTCCGAGGACATGTTCGGCTCGCCAGTTTTTGTAGCTGCTTCGAGACGGACACCCAATGGGTGAGCTACAAGTACCGTTGGGGAGGAAAGTTGGAATGGAAGGACGAGGAGTTGGAAGGTAGCAGCTGTGGCCTACAGTTAGGGACCAACCCCGGCATTTTCCTGGAAGGAAGATGGTAAACCACAGAATACCATCTTCAAGGTTGCCGGCGGGGGGATTCGAGCCTCCTCGCCTCCCGGATGTGAGCGACTGCCAGCAGTCATGCCGTAACGACCACGGCTAACTCACCCGGTTGAGTTAACCATAATATGTTAGAATGGTGTTTAATTACTGCGTACGTAAGAGGTTTCAAATACAGATTGCTTATCTTGCTTTTCAGAAACCATTGTTCTTACAACAATACTATTGTTTCTCCCTGAATACTAAACAGAGCAATCATATCCACAGCCTCCTTTTTCCACTGCCTCCATAGACATGGGTCGGACACAATGAGCGTGCTGCTCTCTAATTGAGGAATGGAACTGGAGCCGATTTGAGTACACCAGAGATAATAAATTCCTTATGACAGAAAAGGAACAACATAAACACTGTCCCAGAGGCGCAAATATACGAGGGCTGTGTTTTTAAGTAAGGGCCGTTTTTTTCAAAGACCGTAGTTAGTGCGCACTCCGCAACAAGCGTGCGCGCTACCTCCCGGCATCCTTTGCGAACAAGCAGGCGTCAGTTGCAGATGTGTAGCTAAACCTGTACGCTGAACTGTGCATCTTTTCATTGTTCAAGATTATTGATTCGCCCGCCACGTGTGAGGTACGATCTGTGATACGTTTTTTGAGTGCAAGAAACATGTCGGCTGCAGACATTCATCGTCAGCTTTGTGAGGTGTATGGTGATAATGGAATGAAGGAAGGTAAAGTGTGAAAATGGATACGCGAGTTCAAAAGTGGCCGTGAAAATGTTCATGACGATGAACGCCCAGCTCTGTGATCACAGATGACTTGGTGACTGCAATTGACACGAAAATTCACGAGGACCGAAGATTCATGGTAAAACCTAAAAATAAATGCGGTTTCAAAATTAAATGTTCGGTACATTTTAAATTTAAAAAAACGGCCCTTACTTAAAAAACAGCCTTCGTACATACCTTGAGAAGGGGCAGTTGAAATGAACATCTCAAACCGCAACAGACTAAATAAAACGTGAGCCCGAGAATTGATACAACGCTATTGCTGTGTTCCACAGGGATACATCAGCTGTGCCTGGGGGATTCCCCACATCGGCTACGTGCTGATAGGGTACGGTCTAGCCAGCTCCATAGCCTCAGTGTGCGTCAGCTGGTTGGTGAAGACAGTTGGAAGGCTGGCAGTTATCTGCTCCTCCATCACGCTCTTCCTCATCCTGGTGACCGTCATGAAGTTCTGGCAGCCCACTGCTGACCAGGGCATCGTGTTCTTCACTCTAGCAGCCCTCTGGGGTCTGGCGGACAGTACTGCCCTCGTTATCAATGGTAAGTCATTTGATTTCCCTACCTCAGCTCAATTTTTCACACCCTTAAGCCTTCTTTTCGTATTAAATATTATTACCTCAATTTCAAGCTGAACGTTCCATGCTCTTTTTAGCCTACATACTTTTCTCATTTTGAAAAAATGAGGAAAATTAGACTTATGAGATCGATCCGGGAAAATGTGTGTCTGCCTGTTGTCTGTCCTTCTGACTGTCTGTGTGTGTCCCCCCCCCCCCCCCCTATCAACTCATAAACGGCAGCAGCTATCAAATCCAAATTTAGTAAGAGTAAGGATCTATACCTGAATATCTCACCGCCATATTTGAAATTGACGTCAGTGCTACCAACTGCTGAAAAATCACAATTGAAATTTGAGCTCTATGTTGGATATCTCAGAAGTTATGCATGCGAACTATTCTGACATTAACACACGTATAGACAATAACATTCAAGATTAATGTTCATAATTCCATACATGCCAGTGTTGCTAACATGATTATAAGCCTGCTGATAAGTCCAATTTCTAGTTGCATGTAACTTCTATACTATCGATTGGATTTCAACCAAATTTCGTATGTACTATGTGTACTACAACATATATGACTGTGCGTATTCTAAAGGGCCACCAGGGCAGCCAACTGCCAATGCTCTCTCTATGTTTTAACTTTAATATCAATATCTAATAAAGTATGCCAGCCAACAGCTCTCAACTTTGCACACGTATAGTACCTGATATTCTACCTTAGTTTGGTGTAATGTATATACATCAGTGCTGCCAACACTATTCTAAGCCTGATGATAGGTCCAGTTTTCAAATGCATATAACTTCTATAGTAACAAATGGATTTCACCCAAATTTCATATGTGCTTTGTGTACTATAACAGTTATGACTATGCGTGTTCGTAACAACAAGCAGGGCTGCCAACTGTTAATAAATGCTCTCCCAATTTGTTTCATCCTAATATCAATATATCAGAAAGTATGCAAGTCATCACCTCTAAACTTTGCACACGTATGGTACCTAAAATTCTTGATTAATTTGAAGTAACTAATATACCTCAGTGCTGCCAACATGATTCTAAGCTTTTTGATAGTTTCAATTTGTAATTACATGTAACTTCTATACTAGAAAATGAATTTTATCCAAAATTGGCACTATAATAGATCGTAAAATTTCAGATTAATTCTGAGCATCACATACATGACATTGTTCCCAACATGATTACGCGCACTGATAAATCCAATATCAAACAGCATGTGACGTCCATACTATCCATTAGACTTCAACCAAAAATTGTATGTGCATTCTATACCTTAAGAGACGGAACTAAGAATATATTCCGAGTCACCAGGGCTGACAATTGTAGTAAGTTACTATATTAGGCTACACTATTTCTGTTGTATTTCAAACTGCAGTACTTAGAAATGTTAGTATTACCAACTTGATTTCGTCATTATTCTACAGGGTCCGGCAGCATAACTTCCTTTTTTTAAAATACACGCCATTCAGTCGGTTGATGTCGTAGCGGAGCGCTAGTGGTCTCGTTCGTGAGGTGGAACTATAAAGATTTGTCTCGACACTGTTCAGTGGCCATCATGCGTTAGGACAGGGAGGAGGCCTACTTTTCGAACAGATGTTCTGTGATCGCAACCCAGCGCGCCTTTTAGAGGCGCTTTTATTTAGCACCGTTTGCCCCTTTCGTGGACCGAAAATCAATTGTTACGTGGGTCATTACGTTCAGAAGAACTGGAAGTGTGACAGGACGAAGAACTGGAGTCCCTCGGCCTCATCTCTTTTAGGGGCGATTTGGAGTGGCCGGCCCACTCTCCTATTTGTCCCCTTGTGATTTTTTTCTATCGTGTTTTTTTTAAATCCCCTGTTTATGTGAACTGTCCAAAGACGCTACAAGATTTGAAGACCAACATCCAGGAAGAAATTGCCAACATAACGCCTGATATGCTGGCAAGAGTCATGACAAACGCCAGAGAGCGGTTTACTCAGTGTATGGAGAATGGGGGACGTCACCTACTTGATTTTCTTCAAAACTAAGTAAAACAAAACTTTATGTATGCGCCCACATTATTTTAAAAAATAAAAGTTTTCTGATTCATACAATGGGTTCTATTACGTTTTTAAGAAAGGAAGTTATGCTGCCGGACCCTGTAGATAGGTCTATATAGAACGGCATGAATCTTACATTTTAAGAACTACTGTACTTGTTAGTAGTATAAAGTGTCTTTCAAATCAAGTAAGAACGGCAAGCGGCAGTATTGTTATTTGCTGCTGTGGTGGCCTTGGCCGAGCTTGTGGCACGCCATGGCCTCCTGCTGTACTATTGAAGGCGCGGGCATAGTACATACCAGGGCTGTTTTTTTTTAATTCCGATGGACTGTATAAAAATAACAGATTGACATACCAAACTGATTTTACTACTAAATGTTTGCTTGTTTTATTCTTATGTCTCAACATAATCGTCAAAACGATTGAAACATTTGTCGTATCGTTACACCAGCTTTCCAATGTCCTCGGCTGAATATTCTGTCGCCACTGAGCTGGGTACATCTGGGCAGCCTTCTGAAGTTTTTCCTTTTTGGCTAGGCGTTGCCGCCCAACCATACCTTCAATTCTCGAAAAAGGTGAAAATCATTCACGACCACACTGTACCAAAGTTACGATAAACTTTTACTAAGAATTCAAGCGTGAAGGTTTGGACCATCTGCCGTTTAATCTAAACCAGCACTGAATGATTCTACACTCACCAAAAGAAATCTGGACAATGTCAACCATACTATAAGGTGCGTTCAAAAAGTAACGAGCCGGAGGCATAATTCCAGAAACCAGTACCTGTATGTTAGAAGTATTGGCCCTGGCTGTTGAGGCACTTGTCCCACTGTGACACGAGGCGGTGAATGGCTGTCTCATAAAATTCCCTGGGCTGCGATGTGAACCAGTTCCGCACGTACAGCTGGAAGTCGGCGTCCGAGGTGAATCGTTGGCCCCGCAGAGCCCTTTTCAGGGTACCAAACATGGCGTAATCACAGGGAGAGAGGTCTGGAATGTATGGAGGGTGGCCGAGAACCTCCCATTTGAATTTCTGCAGGAGTGCCGCGACTGTGTTGGCCGTATGAGGTCGTGCATTGTCGTGGAGCGACCACGGCAGCTATGGTAATCACTGTCACTCGGCGGTCCTGGGTAATGAGTGCATCAACCAGCTGGATGTTGTCATCGGTAATGCAGGGGGGTGCCCCACACCGGGCATCATCGGCTAACGACACCCTTCCTTCCCTGAAGCCCTTGTACCCCGCCTTGACCCTTGCAAGGTACATGCAATGTTCGCCGTACACTTGTGACATACGGCGATGAATGTCCGTTCCCCCTACTCCTTCCGCTCTCAGAAACCGAACAACACCTCCTTGCTCTTCGGTTGACGCCTCCATGTCACTGTTTGTAAAGCGACTGGCAGCGTTGGACGATTGATACTTGCTGCTGCTCGCTTTGTATCGTCACGTGATGTGCACGTGTGCTCTCTAGCGACGGGCTGTGACCTTCCACGCTCTGGTCAGAACCACACCTCGTTACACACGCCACGATTAGCCGATGTCGTCACCAGTTTGTGCATTCCAGCCTCCGGCTCGTTACTTTTTGAACGAACGTTATATTTCCGCAATACACGCTGTGTCATTAGCCCTCAAGTCTTATTACTTAGCCTCATTAAAGGGAAATTGAATCGGATTTTGAATTAATACAATATTTTTATAAACTATTTATTCTCTGAAGCATATAAATGATGTTTCGTACATTTCTCTATAATTGCAACTACGGTATATTAAATGTTTATATTCCCGAAATGTGGTGTTCTATGTTTTAAACTTTAAACTCAATTTCCCGGTTAAGTGTACTTTTCACGTTTCTTTTCTTAATCCAGAGCAGGGCCATATTTCTAAATAGGCTAAGTAGGCTGCAGCCTAGAGCGGCAAAGTTTCAGGGGCGGCAGTTTGGCAATTCATTCAAAAGCTAAAATGAATAATGATATTTTCCGTACGAATTTAAGAATAGAAGTTACTTAAAAATATGTTTTAGTCCTTATACAATTCTTCCTGCCTTAGAAGAGTTAAGAACTATCTGCGAACTAGTATTTCTGAAGTACGGTTAAACTCACTTTCATTACTTTGTATTGAGGCAAATACAACAAAAACACTTTCATATGAGGACATTATTAAGGAGTTTGCCATTAAGAAATCTCGTAAGAAAGCTATGTAAATTTGAACACAAGGATTACGTGGGGTGAGTTGTTTTAGAGAAGTTTGTATATTTTTCAACAAATAAACCAGTAATTAACTACATTTTGTGTAATTTTATTTCACCGTGTAGGACAACTTAATTCAAATTGAACACAGTTCTTCAATTACGCAAAAAATAGTCATTAGCATTAAAATATATAAATATGTGTAAACTAGTGATCACTGATCTCCAAGAACAAGTTAATTAATTAAGTTCGAAACCCATTTCATTTTTTAACGAATCATAAAAGAAGTAGCCTAAGTAAAGAAAAGTAGATAACTAATTTCATTATAACATTTATTATGTAAGCCATTAAATTTGTAGTTTTATTTAAACTAAATGAAGTTTATTTTTAAAAAAGATGAAAACGCCAATGAACTCTATCCTTTTGTGTAAAACAAATGTATTAAGCAAATATGAACTATTGAGGGGGCGGCAAATGGACTTTAGCCTATAGGCGGAATACTCTTAAATCCGGCCCTGATCCAGAGTACATTTTGTCAGCTTCAACCAAATGTAGAACCAAGTAACTTTGATAAGAAGTTCATGTGGGTGTTTAACATATATCAAAACAATTCTATATTGATATGTAATTGATAAAAATATGAAGTGTAATAGCTAGTGAAAGATGGTGGTGAAAACATTCTTAGGTAATTAAATATAGATATATCAGCCATACGATTCCCATTTGAAAATTGTCGTTTATTTGGTACAAGCACATTGCTTGTATTCATTTACTCTAAAACTTTGAGCTACGTAGCCTGAGTGCTTTCCATGATAATGTACCTAAAATTAACATTGTGAAGACAGGCAATTCCATTTCTCATAAAGAGACCTTGGGAATTCATGTAAGAAATCGTCTTGATTCACCAAATATTTTGTCAAACAAAATAAACTTCCTTCGAAGATTTTTGTCGGAGTAATACTAAATGGAAGTACAATGCAGTCAGTGAGATTATGATATAAAATTTTCCAATATTATAAACTAAACAAATTTTAATTATAAAAAATTAAATCCGACTCTTTGAGTATAGTTTAATTTGGTCATAATAGAAGGTAGATATTTCAGTTAACTGTGGAGGAATTCCTTTGACATTGAGTATAAGTTCCCATAGTTGTGGTTGCTGCTAGCATGTGCTTGATAGCCCAAAGAAGTGTTCTGAAGTTTATGTTCGACCCTCACTATTATGTGTCAGATAACTGTATCATAATGATGGTCATTATAACACTGTTTTCCATTATGATACAGTTTCTCCAGCCAATCAGAGCTCGTTCATTGACCAATTAGGTAACGATAACTTCGCGCATGCGCTCAAAATCCAACATGTCGGACATAAACACAACATCGAACTATAATAAATTACCGACATGGAATACCCACCGTCCATATGTTCGCGTAAATAAACTGGCGAATATGAGACAAGAAATAGCACTGTACCTTAAAATCACCAACACTAGTTTCTACACAGCGCATTGTCTTCAAATGACTGCGGTGACAATATTACTGAGGGACGGCTGATGTAAACATATGGCTGCATATGGCATTGCAAGCCCACAGAGCGCATGCGTCGGTCGTTCAAAGCTCTTGAAACACAAAGATATAACACCCAACGCTCGCTCTGCGATCACAAAATTCCAGTAGCTGACTCTCAACAGATATTTATGAATATTTATGTTAAAACATATAATAAAGTTATAATTATCGTCGAACATAAACAGTCGTATGCAACTCGCCTATAATGGTAATTAAGACACTCGTATGGAAATTATAAAACTCGCATACGCTCGTTTTATAAAAAAATACTCGTGTCTTAATTATAGCCATTATAGGCTCGTTCCATAATGTACTATTTCAATTCCAGCCATTGAAGCTTTCTCCAGGATGTGGATGATTATTTTTCTTCAAAAACTAAGCTAGAGAACTAATTTTTGTTTCTCCTTCAAGATAAACCAGAAAGCTCTTTGGCCTGTGGCTACCATTTCAATTCTTATACCTTGATATAATATTAACTGAAATTTATTTTTGCTTGGCAGCTATGTACGGTCTGCTGTTCCGCGGTAACGAAGCTGCAGCCTACTCCAACTTCTCGCTGTGGGGATCTGCAGGGTTCATAGTCACCTACTCGTACAGCCCTCACCTGTGTATGAATACCAAGCTGGCCATCCTGGCAGTCATCCTCATCCTCGCCATGGGAGGCTTCATCACCGCAGAGATGGCGCTCCGGAAGATCATCAAACAGCAGAAAGAAGATGAAAATACCAAGAAGATCACCGGCGATCAGCAAGTGTCTATCAAACCTCATGTCTCGTGACCTAATTGGCAAGGGAGGCTTCATAACCACGGATATGACGTTTAGGATGATCATCAAACAGCAGCAACAAGAAGAAGAAAATAAACTCACCGGCAAAGAAAGCGAAACACTACGAATTTCAGATTAGACTCGATGTTGGACTGTTCCATATCTTGTATTAATCAAATACTATGACATTACAACAACAATATGGAAATGTACCATAAGTTAATTACCTTAATTAGTACAATAATTGAAACACATTATTGATCAAGACAATCACAACAGTGCACAAATACGAATTTGGAAATTTTGAAACCTGGAATCCATCGCACTGTCCTCCGACCTGTTGCACTGTATGATTACGAATGTTGTAGGCAATACGCGGCACGAGAATTCACAGCTGTTTTTGGTTATTGTTGTCCGAAAGCGGGAAACGTTAACATTGGTGTTGTGATTATCACGATCAACAATATTTGCGCTGAAACTTCTCAAATGAGCTAATTAAATCACGGCACATTGCCATATTGTTGAAAAGCATTCAATTTATACGAGGTTTGTAACGGTTAAACATTGAGTTTTGCCTGATATTTGTAGTGTTTCGCTTTTTATGCCGGTGAGTTTACTAAGAAGATCACTGGGGATCAGCAAGTGTCTGTCAAACCTCATGTCCCTTGACAGGGGAAGCATCATCACCGCGAAGATGGCGCTCTTAAAGAGCACCATACCTCAGTAAGAATAGGAGAAAACCAAGTAGATCATCAGGAATCAACAAGTATGAAACCTCATGTATCCGGTGAACACATTAACATAGAAGCGTTCATCACCGAGGAGATGACACTCAGAAAGTTAATTAAACAGCAGCAGAAAGAGAAACCCAAGATCACCGGGAATCAGTAAGTATCTATCAAACCTCATGTCTCAAGTCCACATCGTCTTAATACTTGCTACATCACCATGAAGCTGGCACTCAGGAGGAGCATCAGACAGTAGAAGAAAGAGGAGAATTCCAAGAAGATCACTGGAGATAAAGACATGTTTATCAAACTTCACGTCTCCTTCCCACATCATACAATTTGAAGTATCCCTTCTTCTGTGACCTGCTTCTTTGACTGTGAGCACATTGTTTTATTAAATTCTGGGCAGGAATTCGTGCATTTAATGGCCGCTACTTTGTAATTGTTTCCAGTAGTGAGGACTTAGACGTTTGATATAAGTGCCATAATAATCACATAGTGACAAGCCCACCACACAAATTTACATCATACAAAAGAAAGAGTAGCGTCCACAGCAATGGGTTATGTTTTATAAGCATTCAAATACTGAAAATAAATTGTCCAAGACGGAAAACACTAATTTTCTACATTTTTTTTAATAAAATAAAAATTACGAGCCTTACAGTAGTCGCATATGATGTGTAACATGTGACATGTTATCCTACTATGTGTCTGCCGGGAGCGCCAATCCCTGGTTGACAGTGAACTCTGTTGGTCATTAGAATAACTACTTGTAAAACTTCAGGGCCAAATCCTGACCGGTGCGAATGCACAAGGTACGTCGTGGTACCAATGATTTATGGTAGGAACATATTTAATGGGGCCTCCAAACCTTGAAGTAAACCGTATGCGATATACATTCCACAGCAAAAGTATGGAGATTTAATAAATCATAATTGTTTTCAGCAAATAATGAATATTTTCACACCAAAGAACGACAACTGATGGTGATTTATTGTAGGAATATCTTTAATGGGGCCTCCAAACCTTGAAGTAAACCGTATGTGATATACATTCCACATAGCCACATGGCCGACAGCAAGTCGTGGTACCAATCTCCGCCACCGCGCACGCTCATTGTTTCCATCCCATTTCCGTCCCTTTTCCAAAATCACTCCCACAAAAATATTTTTTAAATAAAGAATGTTAGGAAGATAGTGTGTTCATTAAATTTCCAAAAGAATTACAATACCGGTGTGTATGTCATCCATATGTAATTTCTGTTGTCAACAATATCTTTGCACTTTATCTCGCCTACTGGATTGCATCCTGCTTTAATACAATTTCGTTTAGCATTGATTTACTCATGTCCATTGGTTTCCAAACACTAGTAAAGGCAGCTTTGAATCCATTTTCCAGTGTTGCCATATTAACAATTGATATTGTAACTTTCAGTCGGTCAACACAAAATAATCCAATTACTGAAATATGTGAAATAAGTAGTTCTGTAAAAAACTAAATAGCCTATTTTCATATACAGATCCAACTTATGTTAATAGCCTCTATCAACATACAAAATTTCAGTTTGAATGCTGTAAGAGATTCGTAGATATTGAGAACCGGCTAAATAATTAGGATGGTGGCCATTTTCGATTTTTATATAATTATGTACCATTAGATGACCATTAATGCGTAGGTTCGTTAACAAAACGTTCACTTCGATCGCATGATTAGGACACAAGAAATAAAAACTTAATTTTAAAATTTTGCACAGCCGCCATCTTGAGGTTATGTAAACAATTGAACAAAATTAGATGTAAGTACATTGCAATGTGTATATACATTTGCTGTACCAAGTTTCACTGCGCTTGGATGGTTAAATCGCGAGAAAACTCTATTTAAATGTTTCTACTTTGCTTGGCCGCCATGTTCGTTTTGGTACTTAAAAGTTTTTTTTTGAAAGTTTCATATGTGGAATTCTAGTAATGTCCTTTATCACCGTACAATATTTCAGGGTGATATCTGAAACAGTTTTGGAGATATAGAATGACGGTGAAATATTTTGCACAGCCGCCATGTTGGATTGGTGAGACTTAATAAATTTTGAAGGGCATGGTCGGGATCGGAAGAAATAGTACTATTATCTTACAGAGTTTCATTGAAATCGCTCCAGCCGTTTAGATTTTATTAGGGGTCATTATTGACGGGTCATTATTCTACGCAATTGTATTTTGATCGATTCTTTGCTGTCTAATGCCCTTCCTTTCACTCTTGTAAAAATCTTATATCTTTCCCTAAGTTTGTGAATTGATTATTTTTCCTAACTGAGTTTACTACCAATGAGTGTCTACCGTGTTAGTTTCATATCTGTGTTCGTGTAACATGTGTGACGTCTCCTTCCCCTCTATCAATTGACTGAAGTTGTATCTACTGTACTTCTAATTTAACTTTAAAAGCGTTGAAAATATACAATGCTGGAAAGTCTTTACAAAGTGGTGTATGTTATTCATTCTGGAATGTTTTCATTACTACTGTAGGCTATTTAATTCACCCGCCACAGCTTAGATAAGAAAATTCGGTATATGCTTGCAAACAGTTTTAAGGGTGAGATAGAACCTCCAGAACTGTCTGCCTGCACGTTTTTGTTGTTGTGAATAGGCACAGGATGCATCCCACTCAAATAACATGTTTCCCAAATTATTCCTTCCCATATGCATTCATCGCCTCATCTATACTAATATAATAAAGCTGAAGAGTTTGTGTGTTTGTGTGTTTATGTGTTTAAACGCGCTAATCTCAGGAACTACCAGTCGGATTCGAAAAATTCTTTTTGTATATGATAGCCTGATTCAAGGGGAATAGTTTAGGCTATGTTAAATTTCGGACAGACCACTCCATTCCCCGCATTTAGGCCCTTTTGCACAAGTCTACACCGTTTCACCGATCTAATAAATAGACGGACATATTGTCGCTAGGCGACAACGACTAACACTGTATCGTGATAGTCAACGCCGCACCATTGATGGACAGGTTGTCACTAGGCAACAACGATTTACTCTGTATCATGATAGTCCGGTAAAATTTGCTCAAGGACACATGGGAAAACTGGAGCGGGGCTTAGACATCGTGGTTATGTTTCCCCGTGTGCATTGGGTGTGTGTGTAGAATTTATGTAATAACCTGCGTTATTGTGATTGTTGCACTAGCATGTGTAAATACGGTATAAAGCTCAATGTTGGTTTGTCTGTTATTTAAACAAATCTACACCGTTTCACCGATCTGAAGCAACATGTGTATACTTACCCTTTGGAACCCTGCGAGTAACACTGTTTACATGAAATTTCGGACAGACCACTCCATTCCCTGCATTTAGGCCCTTTGGCACAAATCTACACCGTTTCACCGATCTGAACCAAAATGAGTATTCTTACCCTTTGGAAACCTGCGAGTAACACTGTCTACGTGAAATTTCGGACAGATCACTCCATTCCCTACATTTAGGCCCTTTGACACAAGTCTACATCGTTGCACCGATCTTAACCAAACTTAATGTACTTACCCTTCGAGACCCTGCGAGTAACACTATCCACTTGATATTTTGAACAATTCTCTCCATTCCCTACATTTAGAACAACAGACAAAATTAACTTGAAAACTACGTTTTAAGATCCTAGAACCATTCATGTCCGTATAGTGTAAGAACATTTTACTAAGTCAATTGTTGGCTGGCAACGCGAGCTGCATTACGTCGCCCCTACCAGAATTGCAAAAATAGTTACTACTTGCGCTGCTTATAAATTGGAGTCACTGGGAGTAATTACTGCAAGAAGATTTCTTAGGCCCCGTAAAACAGTTATCATCATGAAAATATTATGCCTCTGTATAAGTGCGATAGTGTTGGTGCAGTACATAGAGGTAATCAGCTGCAATACGCGTTGGTGCTTTCAAATTTACTTTCATTTATTCAGATCCTTATCCTTGAGTGGTATGTGGCGATAAATGACACTATTGCTACTTCAGGAGCTTGGGACAGCCGAAGATTTCCAAAGTGATCTGATTATTTTCCTATGGTACTATGCGACAAAAGACGACACTATTGATCTCTACTTTTCTAACAGCCAATGAGATATAGGCCCTAGGCAGTGTCTTTTATGTCAAAAACTCCTCTTTCTAATCATATTTTTCAATTCGTTTGTAAATTACATGTGTCAGTACTGTAGTTAGTAAATAGCCGTTTACCTATTCATTATTGTCATTAGCATTACGGGAAAATGACCTGAATGTTACATCCATTATACTGTACTACTTATCACCCCCACCACCACCACAAAAAGTTATATTTTTAAAATATGTTTTCTGTTAATTTAAGTATTATATGCCAGTTCTGTAGTAGTATTCATTATCATTCATAAAACAAACAAATCCACCGGGCGAAGCCGGGCACTATTGCTAGTGTATTCATTATGATTGTGGTGGAATCACTTTATTCATCAGTACGAATAGTAGGGATCCTTATAGAAACATGTGTTCGTTTAGATTCTCGGGATTATCCTTCTTGGCTAATGTCAAGAGCTCTGTCCTTCGTTTCATGGTGTAAAATCTTTAGGTCTGTTTCTATGTTGGTAAAACGATGGATGATGTTATTCATATGTTCACAAATAGCTGGGTGTTTGTTGTGTTTTAGAGCATGTTTGTGTTCTTTGTATCGTGTTGCAAACTGCCTTCCATTTTGTCCAACATAGATGGCCTTTCATCCTTCTTCTTGGCATGTGAACAAATACACACCTGACTTCGAATGTGGGTTTATCTTCGTTAAGTTGCTGTTATGTGCTTTCCAGTGTGTGTTGTTCGTTCTGAATGTTATATTGAATCCTTCTTTCTGGAAGATATTCGTTATTTTGTGTGTGTTTTATTCACAAAGTTGAAGCGTACATAATTACTTTGTTTTCCGGTTGGCAAGTTGTTCTCTATGACCATTTGTTTTATTGTTCTATTTCTTTGTTGAAGTTCTGGATTGACATCGGATTACTGGTGGTTTATATAGATTCCCTGTTCACAAGGATTTATTCTAATTTAAAGAAATAATGGAAGAAGCAAAGAGGGTATAAAAAGTAGGTTGGCTCAGGCAAGGAAAGCATTTCTACAGAAAAGAAATCTGTTCACACGAAATGTAGATATTTACGTATTAGAAAGTCATTTTTGATAGCCTTTATCTGGAGCGTGGCGCTCTATGGAAGTGAAACCTGGACTGTTGGCGCAGCAGAAAAAAGGATAATAGAAGCATTTGAAATGAGGTGCTACAGGAGTATGATGATCAAATTGGAAGATGTAGTAACAAATGAACAGGTATTAAGACGAATAGGAGAGGAGAGATGTGTCTGGCGGCTGCTAATTAAGATATGAGATAGGATGGAAGGACACATACAAGACACCCAGGTGTAGCAAACTTAGTTATGGAAAGAAGGGTCGAGGACAAGAACTGTAGGGTTAGACCAAGGTTAGAATATGTTAAGGGAACCAGGAAGTGAAAACCCATCAAAATATATATTTTTTTTATTGTATTAAGTTATACCCCAGTCCTCCCTGTATGTTTGCCGCGTACTGGTAGGAAGGAGGGAACATATTCTAAACGATGACATTTACGCCACACCCCCTTCTGTCTGTTGTTCATTCACGTGTGTTTATCACGGTCGCAGTGGACTTTCTTTGACTTTGAGCCAAAAGTACTCCAGAAGCCTGTGGTAACTGGATGGGGAGCGCCCACGTAAAATAAACGGTGGCTGGTACGCGTGGACGTTGACGGGGTGGAAGGAGTACCTTTGGTTGTCGGGCTGTTTTGTCGTATGTTACGTAAAAAAACAAGGCATCACTGGTATGTGTAATTTGAAAAAACAATGCATGCATTATTCTAATAATTTGCACACGTCTGTAATCCTGTAATCTACTACCTTAGGAGCCTCAAGAAGATGACGGTACCAGAAAACTAAAAAAGATGTGCACTGTATCAGACGTGTGCGATCTGTAAGAGTTGTACGTGGAAACCATGGCAAACTTGCCTAGACTGTCTGGAAAATGCCTGAACCAGACTATGAGATTCTGACAATTGACCAGCTGAGGGTGCGGGAGGCTGAGAAAAGTGCCCTAAAAATCACAAAAGAGGCTGGAATTCAAAAGAGGGCGGTAGGATACAAAAATCCGCAATGATGATAGCTATGGACCTAGCGAGTTTTAGCTATTAATGTATGTTGAACAGATCGTATCACAAACTTTAAATGCATTTTTCCGAAAGTATGAAATTTTCAAATTTAGGTGCAAGTTTCTCTGAAACTAGTACGCCTATGGCAATAAAATTTGGTACACGGATTAATGATAGTAGTTTCATTAATGTGTACTAGAATTATGGTAATCAAACTAAAAATGGGACAAATATTTAACAATTTCCACAAAAAAAGGGCATTATTTTAGGTCACATGTTATTCTGTGCACTTTTGCTGTTCTAAGAATGCTACTGTCATAAACGTAATACATTTTGAAGAAATCATAACAACGTATACTTATATTAAGTTTGGTTCAATTTGAACAATCAGTTCTTGAGAAATGTGTACCAACGTTAGTATGGTTAAGTATAGGAAATACGCTCACTTCCTGGTCCCATTAAACAGATGAACAGATGTAGGGTGTGCTAGCTATGTAGAGATGAAACGATAAGCACAGGAGACATGAAGAGCTGCATCAACCCAGTCAAACGACTGAAAACTCAAACAACAGAAAAATTAATAAATAGACTAAATTTTATTTTAGCAAAGGTAAGTACGGTACTTAAACTTATGTTACAGAGTCGCTACTAAGGAGAATATAATATCAATTGTTTTTGGTACACGAGTACCGGTATACGAAAGAACGAAAGGCACTGTCAAATACAGTATTATATTTGAGTTGTAATGTCTTCTGTACAGGTAGGTGTTTATGTTGCCTTGTATTGGTTCTTGGATAGTTTCAGTCTCTATTACATTTAAATTGAGATAAGGACTATTAATTATGTTATTAAAAACTTTAAATATAAATAGCAGACTGTCTTCGTGACTCTAAGGTCTCACTAAAAAATTTACCAGTATTATACTTGACATATTTAGGGTGCACTTTTGTATTCCAAGTATCTAAGAAATGTATTTTGCATCATTTCGAATCACTTCAATTTTGTATCGCTAACAACTCGACAGGTTCAAACTGAACAAAAAACCACAGTTCTATCGTTTCACGTAGCCAATGTTGAAAACCGAAGAAATTCACGTCTAACTGAGCCACCGTGGCTTAGGCGGCAACACAACGGCCTCTCACCACTGGGTCCGTGGTTCAAATCCCGGTCATTCTATGTGAGATCTGTGCTGTATAAAACGGAGGCAGACAGGTTTCTCTCCGGATACTCCGGTTTTTCCTGTCAACATTTCATTCCAGCAACACTCTCCACTATCATTTCATTTCATCCGTCAATCATTTAATATTTGCCCCAGAGGAGTGCGACAGGCTTCGGAAGCCGGCACAGTTCATATCCTCGCCGCTAGATGGGGGCTTCTTCATTCATTCCATTCCTGACCCAGTCGGAGACTGGAAGCAGGCTGTGGATTTTCATTTTTTTTCATATTGTTTAAACGGCAGGAGAAAGAGACGCTCGGGGCAGCTAACACTTATAGTTATACGGTTCACTCTAGTAACAAGAAGGCAATAAAATCTGATGGCATGAATAAGGAAAATTAGCTACAAATGACTTCTGAAGCAGTAGTTTGCATAGTGATACAGAATTCACTTAGTGGCTGCAGCAGTCAGATTGGTTGTGGTAGTAACAGGGTGAGCCAAACAGCCTGGCAAGGTATCTTGGCAAGGAGACATTCTCAATAGATTAGACGTGGTGTAACTTTTAACTAAGGTTCGGCTTAAAGAAACCATATGTCACATCAGCACCATCAATCGCCTGATGTTGCCACTCCAGGCCTATTCCCCCACTGTGTAACTACAACATATTTTCAATGGAATAACTGTTTCTATGTGCAAACAGATGGATAAGCTATGGGTAGTCCTATAAGTCCGCTCTACAGAACGCTACAGATAAAAAAGGCAACGACTTGGTTCCGTTTCGTAGTCGATAAATCCCTGATAATACATACACGGAAAAGTAGCTCTGACAGAATTCCCCAGTCTTCTAAACATAATCCACCACAATACTCAATAGGGATAACCCGAACTAGCACCAACAGATAGCGCACAGGTTCTATGTGGGATCATTTTGCTCTTTAGTTCAGGATTTGCAAATAACACACAATAGGCTGTTAAACACGCTTCAGAATGAACATTTATTGTATTATCAACTTTTTATCCTTCAAATTCGATGCGTATAGACTGCCAAGGGAAGGCAAATAAATGAAGTCCCTCATAGAACAGCCATGACATCTGTCGGAAAAGTTTCGTATTAGATATCCCTATTCACCATGAAACTGGAATCGAACCGTTGCTTTCCATGTCATAACGTGTTGGTAATCAGGAACCAAGACCGTAGCCTGTCACACGAGGTCTATTGGAAGCCTACCCTCATAGACATATTAACACAACGATCCAACCACCACCCCAGTCTCAACAGAGGAGTTATCATAACGATCATATACAAAGCTAAAAGCTTATCGCAAGAATACAACCCACTATTATACTGACTAAATGGCCCAGCAGTACCCTTCTTGCATGCTGTGCTCAAGAATGCGTGATTGAATCCAGACGCGGGTACGGTAGTTTGCATTTGAGGGTGCGGAAATGCAAGGGAGACTTGTCAGTAGATTTACTGGCACATTAAAGATCCCCTTCGGGGCAAAATTCCAGCACCCCGGCATCTCTAAAAGATGCAGTAGTTAAAAGGAACGTAAAACAAAAATCATTATTAATAAAATAACCTACAGTGGGAAATAGAAGTCGTTTATTTTAGGAGCTGCAACATCGCGGTCATATAACCCCGTGTATTTGTGTGTGTGGAATTTGTATGATAACCTGTGCTATTGTGAAGGCTGCATTACTGTGTGTATTTGTAAATATTGGGGATGAGAATGGTACGGAGGTGGCCGTAGCCATAAGTCAGGAACCATCCCAGCATTTGCCTGGAGTAGAAGTGGGGAATCCACCGAAAACCACTTCCAGGAAGGCTGAGTGTACATCCTTGCAGCCCTCACACAAACACAAACCTAACCTGGGTTTACGCCCCACACCCCCTTGCATGTAGCATCTAGACATTGGAGGAGTAAACTATATCATTTACAGATCTATTTGGAATCATTACAGAAGGTATTTATGGCTAATTTCAGTACGTTACTTAAGAAAATGTCATCGTCGGTTCCTATCTCCTTCACTGTTAGGCTACCTATAAATCAGTCTCTTACTGCAAGAATAATACCCGCCTTCATACAGAAATGCACTGTATTTGTTAAACAATTACTAAGTTACAGTATGCATATCTCAATACTATACAGAGACCTGCATGTTGTGCTTTAAGTCTCAAGGAGGACATTTTAAATATATTGGTACAGATGGGGTTAAGTTAATTACCGTACTTGGATGTCTTCGTCTCCCAGGGCCTTAGGCCTAATATTCCCAGCAGGTCAGAATTTACTTCACCTCACGAAACAGAGGTTCTACAGTACTATGCTTCAACTCATTTCCAATGTGAATGTTGTATCTGGAAATAGGAAAACAGAAGTTGAGAAATTATACGTAAACTGAACAATCAATAGGCCTACGTATTATAAATATCTGAAATCAAGGCATTGCTCAAGAAATTCTTGTATGTGCACCATAAAATGCAACAATAAACAAGATGTTCAGTAAAGAACATATAGCCTACTTTCTCCTAAATGCATGGGTATTGTTATAACTCTTTGTCCTTTTCAAGGAGTATGATTGAATGTTGGTTGTAGTCGCTTTTTGAAATACAACGTGCTATAGGGATATTAAACATGAATATGAGGTGCCCTTTGCTAGTGCTACCTCTGTACCAAATTTCATTCAATACGGTTTCACCGTGTTTGAATTGATAGGGGGAATTGATTTGCACACATACTTGGCCACCATCTGCAAACTATTGGGCTGATGTTCTTGCAGTTTGGTCAGAATATGTTTCCCACATAAAGATATGGTGTTGCAAAATTTGGTAGAGACTAGATTATTAGGTTAGTCGTAATTACATTTTAGCTTTTAACGTTTGGGTGGCCGCGATTACGTTTCCGTCAAGATAGCGGTGATATAAAACATGACACTGAGGTGCCCTTTGCTAATGCTACGTCTGTACCAAATTTCGTTCATTCGGTTCCACCGTGTTCGAATTAATAGGGGGAATCAATTTTGACATAAAGATGGCTGCCATCCGCAAACTATTAGGCTAATGACCTATTCGATTGGTCAAAGGATGCTCCCTCCATAAAGGTATGTTGTTGCAAAGTTTGGTAGAGATCGGATGGTTATGTTAGTCGTAATTTGATTTAAGCTTTAAACATTTGTTTGGCCGCCATTACGTTTACATCAAGATGGCGGCGATATAAAACATGACACTGAGGTGCCCTTTGCTAGTGCTACCTCTGTACCAAATTTCGTTCCATTCGGTTCCACCGTGTTCGAATTAATAGGGGGAATCAATTTTGACATAAAGATGGCCGCTATCCGCAAACTATTAGGCGAATGACCTATTAGATTGGTCAAAGGATGCTCCCTCCATAAAGGTATGTTGTTGCAAAGTTTGGTAGAGATCGGATGGTTATGTTAGTCGTAATTTAACTTAAGCTTTGACCATTTGTGTGGCCGCCATTACGTTTCCGTCAATATGGCGGCGATATAAAACATGACACTGAGATGCCCTTTGCTAGTGCTACCTCTGTACCAAATTTCGTTCCATACGGTTTCACCGTGTTTGAATTAATAGGGGAATAGATTTTCACACAAAGATGGCCGCCATCCGCAAACTATTAGGCTAATGACCTATTCATTTGGTCAAAGGATGGTTCCTCTATAAGGGTATGTTGTTGCAAAATTTGGTAGAGATGGGATGATTAGGTTAATCGTAATTTGATTTAAGCTTTGAACATTTGTGTGGCCGCCATTACGTTTCCGTCAAGATGGCGGCGATATAAAACATGACACTGAGGTGCCTTTTGTTAATACTACCTCTGTACCAAATTTCGTTCCATTCGGTTGCACCGTGTTCGAATTAATAGGGGGAATCGATTTTCACACAAAGATGGCCGCCATCCGCAAACTATTACGCTGATGACCTATTAGTTTGGTCAAAGGATGCTCCCTCCATAAAGGTAAGTTGTTGCAAAATTTGGTAGAGATCGGATGATTAAGTTAGTCGTAATTTGATTTAAGCTTTGAACATTTGTGTGGCCGCCATTACGTTTCCGTCAAGATGGCGGCGATATAAAACATGACACTGAGGTGCCTTTTGTTAGTACTACCTCTGTACCAAATTTTGTTCCATTCGGTTGCACCGTGTTCGAATTAATAGGGGGAATCGATTTTCACACAAAGATGGCCGCCATCCGCAAACTATTACGCTGATGACCTATTGGTCATATAGGTATGTTGTTGCAAAATTCGGTAGAGATCGGATGATTAGGTTAGTCGTAATTTGATTTAAGCTTTGAACATTTGTGAGGCCGCCATTACGTTTCCGTCAAGATGGCGGCGATATAAAACATGACACTGAGGTGTCCTTTGCTAGTGCTACCTTTGTACCAAATTTCGTTCAATTCGCATTCACCGTGTTCGAATTGATAGGGGGGACAGACATTCAGAGTACACACACTCACACACACACACACACACACACACAGACACACACAGACTCACACACACACATACACACACACAGACACACTTTTTTCGCCCTGTGTTGATCTCATAAGTCTACTTTCATTTTTTTGCAAAAATCGAAAGTAGGCTAAAAATGTGGTTCCCTGTAAATCAAGTTATCCTTTCATAAACTGAATGCTACCTGAGAATTTGTTATCATGAAGCAGACTATTCATACATAATCTCTCAACGATATAATTGTCTTTCCATAACACTCAATGGTTTGTTAATTATTGTTTTCATGCCCTGCAAGTAAACATGTATAACAGTATATGTAATTTATTTCAGAGGAGGGCATGTGTTAAGTATTCCATTGGTAAAATTACATTAAACTCGTGTAGCCAATTGAACTGGTGCTAGTCTTTGAAACTGACATCACTTGGGTGATTTAGGATTCAGTAGAGCTACTGAAACGACAAACATTAACCTCCTTTTACATACCGTAACGGGGAAACACTTGACTGAATATTGAAAGTTATTTTCAACAACATCAGGGCATGTTTCAAGTAAACTTTCAAAGCACATGTGATGCTATGATACAACATACCAACACAACATTGGGCCTAGGCCAACATCATTAACTTACTGATTAATTTCACATACTCATTACACACTGTTTCTCCCAGTACGACAAGACAAACTTACCTAGGCCTATTATCTCCGTCATCCGAGAAACAGAATCATCACAATCATGGAACTGGAAATAAAATGTTGGACAATATCAATCGCATTATCTTACGGTGTTAACACCGATATTGAAGCATAACATCTACTGTATCAGGATTAAAATGAAGCGTACCTGTTATATACTGAACCCTTGCGAGAAGCTTTTTATGAGACTCTATTTCGGGGTAGTGTACGGTTCATAACGAAGTTGCTACGGTAAATTATGCTTCTACAGAGGTGCAAGGTAACATAGCCTAAATATATGACAGAAATGAACAGGAGAGCAGCCAAAATAAACAAAAACAAATGTAATTCCACATTTATCAAACAATAAAACAACAAAACTTGAGGGAACACCCTCTTAACTTTACACCCAAAAATGACATAGTGATCACAAATCAAATATCTCACCCGAGATGTCAAAAAATAACAGGACCAGAAATATGGCCTGATTAACTTCAATACGTGTGTGCGTGATGTGACAAAGCATGCGATATGGAAGAGTACTTGATACGTGATTTGTTGCCATCCTGCGAATGCCGTCAGGCTACAAATCCGTATCTGAGATATCCTAGCGATGGGAACTAAACACTACAACTATGAATACATTACCGACACTCGCTTACTTTAAAAATTTACACACAAAGATTTCCGCCGAAATCTGGACCAATGTATTCACAGCACCACAAATTGCCTCAACACAGGACTTCACAAAATAAACACAAGAATGAGTAACGTAGCCACGATACACAAAAAACAACGAATGACCGCATGTCATTTTAACATGAAAATGCACAACCAGGTGCCAACAAGAATTTAATACATCACAAAAAATGGAACACAGATGCTCAACAGCATACAATTAAATACAAGAAAACATTTCACTTGAACGTGACACAGGATAATACCGCACAGGCGTGGCGAACTTGGCCCTGAATATTCTATCACACTTTAAATGAACAAGCAAGCTATATTTCCCAACTGGGTCAATGCCAAGGCTTCACTAATTAGTGTCTAGAAATACCTAAGATCAGCGCTCAGAGTGGACCCTCGCTACCACATGTCAAAATCACCCTCGTGTGAACCACATCCCGGGCCAGCGTAAGCTCGGCTCCCAAGATCAACGAAGTACAGCTGTCACCCCAGCTAACATGTATGTGTGTCACCAAATAATAATCTCATTAATTCCCTTTGGAATTACAATATCCACATTGGACTGGTTGAGGTCTCCGCAGAGCTTCACTCACCATCCGTAATAATTGCAGCCGGCAGAGACTTGGCTCCACGCCAATCTCCTGCGCATATAATTCAACACATTCCACACAATCGACACACAGACACACAAATATCACACGTTAGGGCTTTGACAAAATCACCTGAAATAAAATACACACATATTTTCCACACACCAACGCGCATCTGATCTCAGTATTCTGACCGAAGAATACACCAATCTAATTATCAAAAATGCGAATTAAATGAAATAAAAGAACGGACGGTTCTTTCCAACATCATGTCGCAACAAGGCAACTCAAATTAAAAACTTGTTCATTCAAAATAGAGCAGTGCAATCACTTGTTTTCCCCCTTGCTATTTCTATCGTTAATTAACACAGCACCACTTATCACCTTAGCCACTATCCATGTGTACGCCAAATCATATATGCATGTACACGAGTACACGGATTACAAAATACACAAAATATAAAATTAACAAATGGTCACGCGTCCTCACGCATTTAATAATTGAGTGTCGGGACACTAAGTTAAAATCTAAAAAAATGAAAAAAGAATAAAATTCACAAGAAAAATATATACAAGGTTCCCATGACAAAATATCTACAATCCTACATAATGAATAAATCAAAATTTGTTCTCAACACATATCAGATTGTCACGTCAGCGGACATCACTTTCCATGGCCCACCGTGGTAATTACACAGCCATGGTAATCGTCTGTGAAGATCGCTCGGTCATCATCCCAGCGGTTGACCAACTGTTCGTCATCTTGACGTCTTCTTATATGATGAAATACAAGTTCAAATTAGTTTATTTCTACTATAAATGCAATTGAGCTACACATTCACTCTAAGTTCTAGGCATTTAATAATCTTCGACACTTTCCCTAATTAAGCACATGGCTAATTTCACACGCAAAAACATATTAAAATAATCCACTGTTAATGTTACTATCGGCTCTCAACAGAGTCCTCAAAATATTAGTCATCTCACTAGAGATCGAAGTCAAAGTTTTTAAAACAGAATGACGTGTAAGTAGCACAATCTACCTCAATAAAAGAACATGTAACCTCACACGGTTACCTCAGAAAATTGAACAAGTTCGTTAGCACAGACATCTAATTTATACAGATCTGGTCCATGTCACTATGGTGGGGACTATAAATTTACAATAAATCGAAGGAGTTGTCGTACAAGCTTGCGGGTGGTATCAAAGATCATCATGTTTCATGTAGGTTTCATCGCTGCCTCGCGAAATCAAATCCCATCGTGAATTAATCAAATATAGCACTCCCGCGCTTTCTCACGGCACGCGTCTTTCGCGCCAAAAGGAGCTTGGTCCCGTATGATTCGTGGATTCATACTCAAAACCGTTGTAGAGAACACGTAGCTCCTCCCTTCTTGTCGTCATAATAGTATCTCTTTCTCTATTCTCCGTTCAATGCGCTCTCTGTCTTGCTTGGCGAACAAAGGTTTGTGACTCATACAGGACGCTCAACTCTCTGTTCAGCGACCTCTCTTCCAGGAAATATTTAAATATATCTCGCTTCTCAACTTGGCCAACTTCTTGTAACATCAAGGCGCTCACCTCCTTCAACTGACTGCGGACATAATGCAGTATATAAAATAAAATATGAACAATTATTCTATGATAGTATGAATAAGGGTTCAATAAGAATATCTAACATTGGAATTAGAGCTGATTTATTATCCAGGCTCATCACACACAGCTTCAACAGACAACAATTCTTCACTCGTTCGTGAACCAAAACAAACAAGGCGGCATGGGACGAAGCATTCCAACCTCAATATGTCATTCAATGAATATCAGCACATTCACTAGATATACATTCCTCTCACATGTTGTTACCATTATGCTTTACCAGAAAACAATAGTTTCCATGTACTACTATCGTCGATTATTTTAAAATGCGTGTATTTGTAAGGGAGTAGTCCGAGATTTCTGTTCGCGTGACGACATGTTGGATTATGAAAATCTCCTGTTGTCGGCTAACAGAAGTCGCTCGGGGAGTTATTACTTTGCCAGACGGTTAGGACCCATATCAACAAGAGTTCGCCAGGCCATGACATCAACAAGAGATGGTGCAACGGTTTTTAGGGGATACCAGGAGATTTGCCCAACCGGAGTTTGAATGACGTATGAAAGGAGATGGCGCATCTGGCCCTTCTCTTATAATTGAACGGTATACAATAATGTATCAAACATTTTGATGATAGAAAGATATTCATGAACGGTAATATTCCATGGTCTTCTTTTTACTGCCGGATGGGAGGCGTGGTAGTCATCTTGTCTACATCATTGAAATTGAATAAACGTTGCTATTCATTTATCGCCAACGGCCTAGCCATGTTGAAACACCGGATCCCATGAGAACTCCGCAGTTAAGCAACATTGGGCGCAGTCAGAACATGGATGGTATGCCGGTTCTAGGCACTGCGCGCTGTTGGCCAACATAAGGAGGAGCGGAAAGGCCCTGGCCACCCTACCGCAAGTAAACTCCGGCTGGGGGTAGCCTCTTCGGAGGCTCGGACCTGCCTTCGGGCAGAATACCAATTAATTATTTAATTATTCATTGTCTTCATAGAAAGTATTGATATGAGCCGCTAGTCGGTGGCGAGGGTATTCCGCAGATCTCTTCTAAAACGTATTAATTTCTGCTCCACCCATTAAAACAATAACTAAGTAATACTTTCACTGCAAGATTCTTTGATCTAATTAGACCCATGTCACTGCTCATGTGCACATAAGTTACTTACAACGAAGGTCGCAGGTGCTCACTGGAGATACCCGTTTCGTGCAACTGATTTCGTGAAACGTGAAACTAAAGTTGCTTGCAACATAGGATTAACATAGGACAGTGCATGAAACTGCTTTTTCGAGTTTCACAAAACCCGGTTTCACGAAACCAATGCAACTACGGTTTCATGAAACGCAGTGTGCACAGCCCTACGTATTTTAATATTATTCTTTGGCCAATGCCTCCCGTCTTTTTCGCAAATATATGAACTTGCTATTGAAGGATGAAGTGCAAACTTTGGAATCAAAAACGTGGCCTGCTGCTGGTTGGTCATTACGAACCTAGGTGTTTACAAGACATGTAAATTGTACCTTGTAATAACAGCAGGGGCGTATATAGAGTTTTATTTTGCGGGGTGCCCAACCGGGAGGTAGGGGGCATGGTTTAGGCCCCAACGAATAGGGGATCTGGAGTTCTCCCCGGGAAACTTTTATATAATTTGGTGCAAAATGATGAGTTTAAAGGCTATCTTGCATCACTTTTTCAATCAATTTGTTATTATGTTTTATGTTTGGTTAATGCCAAACGCAACTAAGACCATTTGATGTTACGTTTTATTAATGCAATCGTCTTGCTTACTTGATAGTGTTTACATATAAAGTCAAGGTTTCTTGAAGCATTACCAAATCAGTTTCTAACTTCATCGTCAGTGATGTACGCCTCTGTACCAATACTGGACCGTTGAGTCTGTTTTCAGAAGTAGAATTTCTAAAGTATGTTATCAACCAACTCAAACTCCGTTCGGCAGTACCAGTTGCTGCAGAGAGAGGAAAATTTGACAAACGTTTGATAAGGGTATACAAGTTAGGGAGAAAACTTTTGTCTCACACTTCAAGGGCACTTGTTGCTGTTCTTGGAAGGTTCATAAGAGCGAAGGCACTGGAGATTAATAAGAGGTTATGTTGTTACACATAAGATCAGAGCTAACTGATTGTCCTACTGTTTACATCGCTCTACCGTCGCCTTGCTTTGCAACGTTGCCATACGTCGTGTAGTAACAATAGTACATGATAAGTAGACTATATTAGTTTTAATGTTTTAATTCATAAACAAATATTATATGTGACAAAAATTTCGGGGGCGGTCCGGGGCCCCGGGCACCCCCTTATATACGCCCCTGAATAACAGGGGATTGGGGAATCGGGCAACCTCATTGCTCACGTGATCCGCAAGGTCAGTTATTTAAGTTAGTATTATGTTATATATTTATTATGTGGGTGTCCTTGTCCTTTCTATTGATTTTCGTCAGCTGAATCGGACGCTCTTTCTTTGGGCTGGCAAGTAGAGGATGCTCCTTAGATGCGATAGTGGTTTACATTGCGATCACATGCACATAACACGAAGGCTACTGGTGGTTGTTGTTTCAAAGGGCGGAACAACGAGGTTATCTGCCCCTGAAGGCTAAAGGCATGATTACCTAATTTTAATTGTATTTAGTTACCGTTCGGGTTCATTATTCCTTGGAGGCATGGTCCTCGTAAGGAAGGCGGGGCCATGAAATCCAACAAGAAAAAAATTATGGCCCCACCATCCTAGGCCTAACTGATGGAAAACCGTTGCTTCTCTGTGCATGTTCCAATGCAACTGGTTTCTTGAAACCGATTTCATGATACCAGTTGCATGAAACAGGTTTCTCCAGTGTGCACCGCGCCTTACTGTACACGTTGCAGCTATTAAAGAGACAACAAACCCTTGGTTTTTGTGACGAGTATCTTCAACATGTAAATAGGCTATCTATAGCTGGCGCAGTTTTGTAAACCTATTCAGTATAATTTATCGTGTTCGAAAACAAACGGAACATTTAACTGCGTCCTTTTTAAGAACATTGATATAAAACATCGCATTTCTGCTGCTCATGAAATGCTCTCGACTTAAACGTACAAGCACTACATTGCCTACGTCAGAGAAGGATTTGGTTTAGGCTACGTGCCATGGCCTGTCTTTCTCGTTGGCCGTGGTTGAAACCAACATCTCGATCAGGTGACTAAAGGGAACTGCGGTAGTGTGGAACACTGAAACACTACACGTGATGATAGAATTGGGCTATTTAAAGTGAGTTCTATTCATTACCGTACTAAGCCAGAATGGTGTATTACTGGGTCGCGTATGGATGTGTGGGGGTATTGTGAATGGAAAAATGTAAATATGTTAGAGGGCGTAGGACGGAAAGAATAAAGAGTTATAATTTCTTTGTATCTTGTATTCTTTGAACATAGAGTCTATGAATGGAAATGTATAATAATAAAGTGTAGTTTTATGTTTTCTTACCGTCATTGCTCCGTATCAGTGTATATCAACTAGCACGGTATAGATGTAAGGATCGGGCATTTCTTTCCATACGTAAGTTAATTCATTGCAAAATAACCCTCAAATTCTTGACTTAATTACTTGCATTTCTTTAGCCTACGTTTCCTCTTAACTCCGAAACATGAAAGAAAAATAATTAAACATGGAAATGCTGGCATTTATTATAAACTATTATAATGTATGTTGAATTTTGAAATAAAAATTGTTCATAATGAAGCTACTATTACAAGGGTTATTGCACAGAAATTTCGAAATTCTCCGGTTAGTAGTTTTGTCGTGACGTATGTACCTTTAACCCTCAAAGTATACACTTTGAAGCCATGCCCCGAACAAACGAACAGTCTATATTTTACAAAAGTGGCATATAACAAGCCCCGAAGACCTATATACTAGATTAAGAAGAAAAAATAAAAATAAAAAAATATTTTATTTTTCGGTAGCACAGCCTTAATCTAGTTGATCCATATCGTATTCTTTATTTAGGCTAGTAATTTACTGGTGGAAGCTACAAAACCTCTAATAAAATGAGTTCCGTATTATAAACTAGTAAAACACTCCCTTTTAAAATAGATTAATATTGGTGCCAAAAATATTATAAAATACCAGTGTATCAACAATTTGCCGTCCTTGAAAGGGTTTTCCGTGGTTTCTCATTTTCAACTCCTGGCAAATGCCGGGACAGTACCTTCTGACAGGCCACGGCCGCTTCCTTCCACATCCTTGCCCAGTTTCATTCACCATCATTCATTTCATCTCTCATTAACTCCTATCGTGAGGTTGGCGTCAGGAAGGGAATCCGGCCGTAAAAACCTTCCGCCACAAATACGTCCATCGCATCTCATCCCCGACCCCGTAGGAAAACAGGAATAATAAGGGGTAGACATACAATACCGGTGTATCAACAATTTCATGTGAGGTTTCTTCTATGTCAGATATGCGACTACTGTAAGACTCGTAAAGTCTTTTTGATGTGTAACATCTTTCCACTCGGTAGCTGGACATTTTTGTGGGAGTGATTTTGGAAAAGGGACGGAAGTGGATGGGACGGAAGTGCATGGGATGGAAACAATGAGCGCGCGTGATGGCGGAGATCGGTACAATGACGTACTGTAGGCCATGTGGCTATGGGGAATGTATATCGCATACAGTTTAGTTCAAGGTTTGGAGACCCCATTTAAGATATTCCTACAGTAAATCATCTTCAAGTTGTCGTCTTTTGGTGTGAAAATATTCATTTTATCATATTTGCTGAAAACAATTACGATTTATTAAATCTTCATACTTTTGCTGTATTCTTATTTAATGTAAGCACTCGATGTACTGTCGGCCATGTGGCTATGTGGAATCTATATCGCATCAACAAACCCTCCAAACAACGAAGGAATTCAGTATATTAACGCCGACTACTAACAATAATTGAAACTTCGTTTGTCTAAACATATCACTGGGAGAAACACATTTAATATACCTTCAACACACCTAATTTTTAACCGCGCCTATACTAGGCAGTGCGCTGATCGGCAAAACGAGGCCATTTTCAATAACATCGCTGGCATGGGTCCACTAACTGGCCGGTACAGAGCGCAGCTCGCATCAAGTAGGCAGTGGATTGCTTCCGCCACGGCAAATAACAATTACGATTCATTACGGTCAGGATTTAGCACTGGAGTTTTACAAGTAGTTATTTCAATGACCAACAGAGTTCACTGTCAACAAGGGATATGCGCTCCCGGGACACACATAGTAGGATAACATGGCACATGTTACACATCATATGCGACTTCCGTAAGGCTCGTCGAATTTTTGATGTATATCATCTTTCCGCTCGGTTGCTGGATAGTTTTGTAGGAGTGATTTTGAAAATTGGGGACGGAAGTGGATCGGAACGATCGAGCTGGCAGTGGTGGATCCAACGGAAGTATGAACTGCCCGCTCGATCGATCAAACGGAAGTGTACTAGCTGGCAGTGGTGGACAACGAAAGTATGCACTGCTCGCTCGATCGATCAAACGGAAGTGTACTAGCTGGCAGTGGTGGACAACAGAAGTGTGCACTGCCGACTCGATCAATTGGACGGAAGTGTATTAGCTGGCAGTGGTGGAAAACAGAAGTATGCACTGCCCGCTCGACCGATCGATCCAGCTACCAGATTATCATTTTAAACGATATTTATCATATCAATATGACTCATTTTAACAGAATCCATATGAAATTACGTGTTGGTCTGTGAATGAAGAGGACCTGTTTATAAGGAATTTAAGGTTATGAGCGGTGTCGCGTCTATTAATCTAGTTGATCCATATCGTATTCTTTATTTAGGCTGGAGCTGGTGGAAGCTACAAATCATCTAATAAAATGATTTCCGTATTATAAACTACAATATCTGTAAAACACTCCCTTTTACAATAACAATTGAAAATGTGTGTATTGGAAACAAGGCAGTGTGTGCTCTGTAGCGCGAGAATATTATGGTAATACAGTAGGCAGTGCATTTAGCAGGCACTGGTTTGATGAGCACAGTGGCAAATGTTTCACCGACTTTCATTTGTCATTGAGCAGTTTATGAAGCTTCACGTTCAAGGCTGAACATCACATGGGGTATGACAAAGACGACAAATGACATTTAAGTAAGCGGAATTATTGTCAAGTTGTGGTTGAGTAGGCTAGTCAAATATTAAATGCATAACAGAATGTTGTTATATGAGTGGAATAAAAGCTGAGACTAGGTCATTTCATGATTGTAGGAAGGCATGTTTTGATTGTTTACGACGAATTGTATGAAAGTCTTGAGAATAATGAATGATATAGTTACTGAGGAGTGTGCTCACAGTATTTGAGAGTACAGTCGACGTTGTGTGTCACTTTGTTATTATGAATTATTAAGGAAGGAAGGAAGCTTGTCGTTTTGCGTGACCGTTAATCTCACAATCATGATCCACGGTACCTCCCTTTTACGTGGAATGCGAACCACAGGACATGGCATTTCAATTCGAAAATCTCACATGTATTGACCGGGAATCAAACACGGTCTACCTTGGTGAGAGACTAACAGCTTGACCGCTGCGCTACAAGTGTGACAGTAGCATATTTCCAATTCAATCTATACATTCATCATAGTACCAGTCTGAAAATGGACCGTAAATTAACATTTTAAGAATGTCCAAGCTGTGTAGTGTACCCAATCGTCATCATATGGAACATGTGTTCGTATCCCAGCTAACTCACGGTCTTTTGAGGTATGGGGCGTTCAACCCACTATACGACCACATATTCAGGATTAGAGTCTGTCAGGTGACTACTCTACTTGAAAGAAACAACATATTCCTAAGTATAACATTTAATGATAGTAAATCATGGCAATACAACATACAACACAAAAAAATACTTTACATTTACTTCCCACAACAAAAATCAAAATTACCTGTGAGTCTCTTCTCCTCAAAATTAGTGCTTCACCGCACTCAAGTCTATCCAAAACATCCTATTATTGATACTCTTTGACGTTTGCGAGTGTCCATAGTGTTCTTCACGTGGCACAATTTAACACAAACTGGAATATCACAATATAATAAACACAAATTATGTTTAAATGACACTAAATCTGCAATTATTAAACATTTATCCGTTTTACACGGGACATTTACATTAAATAACATTAATTCATTAGCTTATGCCTTGTTTAATAAGTGTTGTGTCGTGCGAATCGTATTTTTTCCCATCAGTTTCAAACGCTGAAGTGGTACACTTTCCCCTCCAAAATACACATGGATATTTTTATAGCTTCACCATACAACGATTTTCTGGGTCTGGTCAAAACATTATCGTTACAAACGTGTCATGTCATTCAAATTACGCTACCCGTATGAATAAATTAGTGTGAACTGGGCAAATACACTTTACAAAAATGCCTTTGTTTATTTGGTGCAGTTAATTCCTCCCCAGGGAATAACTGGGCCAAATATTATCCGATTACAACATTCCAACATTGCATGTGTGTGGGAATAATGCATTTAATTCAATTGATATCATCACCTCAAGCAAATCTTAATTACTTTTCGAAATATCGAGATTCGTCAGTGTCCCATTACAATTCTAAAAAAAAAGGATCAGATCTATTGACTTCCTTTCCGTGCGAACAAAGAATTAGTCATGGCTGGCATCGGCAAGATGGCCGCCGGTTTAGTGGACTACCTGCTTCCCCCCGTCTGGCTTCACGCAGGGTGAAGTTCATTTACTGGTACAGCCATGCTAGAGGTACCCTGAGTGGGTCGTGTCCTTACGAATTGAGTCAATCTACTTATTTAATACCTACATTTAAAGTATAACGGGCTCATCTCGGCTCCTAATTAATATTCATGCAAGGGATGGATCACGAAATAGCTTTGCCGTTCTGTGGTCGACATCAGTCGCTTTTGCGCGCATCTCAAGTGAGTATCACAGTTCTCTCACTGGTGCAGCATGCATATAACAAGAGGAAATCGACGTTTCCTATACGAAGAACCATTAGTCTTACCTCTAAGGGCAGATCAACTAATACTATGGGCTCGCCTAGGGTCTCTAACAGTTATCCCTGGTGGCAAAATTCTGCGAACAGTGGATACAGACAGACTCTGTCCCAACTCTGTTGCGAATAACACAAGTACGCTCTAAGGCAATACTATATCGTAGATTCGAAGATTAGCCGACTAGATTCGCCAACGCGCAAACTACTTTCGGATGATCCCCGCAACTTATTGACGTAAATCTCTTGATTCTACGTTACATGCTCGCTGAACGCGGCTCAAACAATATCTCTTACAGATGACTCAATTCTTAAAGCACTCACGTCCTCTATGCACTTACTCATAAGCCAAAGTTCTACGTAGCTCCAAAACAAGTATAAATTTACTGGCTTACATTGACTATCTTAATGGCTCTCAAATACATCCCTGTAGAATATACCATAATAAACATTTAGTCAACATTTCCATGACACAGAAAAGCTCTCTTTACCTCGATATTTTACGTTGCTTTCTTACTGTTTACAATGACACAGTATTCTTACGCTAGACATGACACACTTTGTACGTACTATAGGCCTGACATGCCCATTATTTATTCATTATTGTTACCGACCCCAGATTATTATTATTATTATTATTATTATTATTATAACGTTACCGTTACTTTCATCAATGTCTTACGCCTAAATGGCAGTAAACAAATCATCCTCCAAGCCATATTTTTACCAAAATACGAGGGATGTGATCTCGTACATAAATGACTGTTAATTCTTAATCTTAGAGTGATGCTTCGTTGTATGGTGAGCTATTAAATCATATCAACATATTAAATTTGTACTCACTTTCATTCTAGCTGGGTTGGTCCAGCATGTCAGCGTCTTGCCAGACATGATGCTTACTTTAAGCCATCATGATATTATTCACACGACACATTGTATAAACTTTACACATGGTAATTATATTTTTCACTATTGGCATTTTCACTGTGACACAATACACATTATTTTACCATATAAACATAAACACTTTTAAAAATCACTGTAATATAATTTTATACACAATTCTCGCACTATTTTCACACATGGATCCTTGATTGAATTTCCACTATCGCCTGACCTCAGAGATGCGATGCAGCTAACTCCTGACAATCGCTGGTCTCCTTGAAAGTCTATCTTGCGTGTGTGCGTTCGACTCCCGTCACCTACAGTTTATGTCTCCTCTACTGCAAATTGTTCAATCCTAGGTCACGACTACTTGTGACGCCTCCCAGGCTCCCGTAACTGTAGTGATCATTACAATAATATGTTATTTTTCCCATGATAACACTTCCTGGTTATGTTCATTGTCTATAAACATCCTAACTTCTCTCTACGCTGTACTGATTCTATACTCGCGTATGCTGTTGCTTAAACGTCTGCCGTAGACTAATTCTTATATGATAAATAATTACTGTTATGAAGCTGCATGATATGCCTTTCATTGTTCACCGCTAGTACATTTGAGCGTCGATACTTTATAAATTCCGCGCACTTCCTTGCGTGATCCGGCAGCGTGTTACCTCACGGGTTGAGTCAAGACGAACTGACTTCCTTGCTAAGCTTCTCCTATATAAAGCTTCCTTATGAAAAGTAGTTCACTGGATTCCCAGGAACGACTCTCTTCTTGATATAATACATTTTCAGAAAAAGTGAAGTATGATCCTTGTTTGTCTATGCGCGGAGGTCCCAAAATCACTCGCGTGCAGGCAATCGCTTCGGCCAATTAATTATAATTAATTGCTTTCTTCCACGGCGTCATGACGCTACTCCGGTAATTCCCCTCGGTTCCTTCACAAATTCTTACTCTGTAGCGGATGATGTCTGTGCAGAGGTTCCTTTATAGATGCAGGCTTTAATTTAGGCGTGAGAACACTCCTAAATTATCTTTCCTAGAATGCATGCATCTGGGTGTAAGTTTCATCTCAATTCATTGCTCCATTTGGCTGTAATCAATTAATTTCTGTGGGCGACTGCCCCCACTCCCATGTTTCGCCTTGTCGAAAGGGGATTTTCTCGGTCGTTAATCATGCCCTTCAACTTCCAGCCACGCCGAAAGTAGGACCTTGGCGCCATGTCTTCTCCTCCCACATTCAACTCCGCTTTGTCAAAATGTCAAGCTAGCTCGCTTTCTTGCGTTCTAGCATCTAAAACGTACATAGGCTGGTATTTTCTGCAATAATCCACCTTAAACGCTATAATATTCCCGTTCTGGCCGTGAAATCCTGCTATTATAATTATATGCAGATATAACTCATTGTTCTTCGGGTTCACTCTGGCTGTTCCCCCTCAGAGATCAATGATTCGATTCTGTGCAGAATCATGGGCCTGGTCTTCTTGTTAACGACCCCAGTTCGATGCCAGTCAGCCGTGTCTAATTGGGCACAGTAGTATACCAGTAGGATAACATGTCAGATGTTACACATCATATGCGACTACTGTAGGGCTCGTACCTTTTATCTTCTTAATTTGATAAAGCTCTCAAAGACTCACAATTTGAAACCTTTTCGGGCCCTTTAGCCCTTCAACGTTAGCCACAATAGAGGAAATAACTTGATTTGACGTTTATTCTAAGAAAAGAAATGTTTTCAACTCCGGAGGGCGGAGCTAGATTTCACCGGACAAAGAAAAATATTTCGGATTCATTAAATATGCCAAGTTGCATGCCTACAAAAGTTCCATATGTTTTAGTATACGAGAAGCTCCATCTTTTAATTTCGAAAATATTTAATAAATATTGTTTCAGACAAACGTTTTAGGTAATTTTAGAAGAAAATTGACCATTTAAAAGGTTTTGATATTGTGCCTATTAAGGGAAGTACAGGGTCTTTCGAATAAAGTAAGAACGGCAAGCGGCAGTTTTGTTATTCGCTGCTGCGGTGGCCTTGGCCGAGCTTGTGGCGCGTCGCGGCCCGGCTCCCGTCTTTAAGGGTGTGTACAATCCTGTATGAAATATTACCTTATAAAAGATGCTGTGTGTCGTCCTTCCTGGGTTATACAGGCATTGTATCAGGTAACCACATTCTGGCTGACGTGAGTGAGTTCTGCCACTGTAATGTTTCTGATTTTTAAATTTATCCTTTTAATTGAGCACTGAGTCAGTAGTGTCAAACTTATTTACAATTACGTGAATCTGTGCTAGTGAAGGTGGCATTACATCAGGAAATTGCTGATCAAATGCATCACGTACCCGCCGAGCCGACTCGTACTTAAAATAAGTTTTACATACAAAAATGCGATGTTGTAATGATAACTGTCTCATGTTAACATCTGAGGTTCAGAATAGCGACTGAACACCTGCACGTTTATTGCAAGGTCGAGTACAGTATGTACTATGCGCGCGCTTTCAATACTACAGCAGGGGGCCGTGGCACGCCACAAGCTCGGCCAAGGCCACTGCAGCAGCGGATTAAAAAAAGCCGTCGCTCACCGTTCTTACTTTATATGAATGATCCTGTAGATGCTTTTTATTTTCTCTCTATATCGAAACTTAATTTTTCCCACCCCTCCTGGCCAATGGTTGGTGCCATCAAAACACTTTAATGAGATAAGTTGTTGGTCCTCATTCGAACATTGAATGGATTCTAATTTTCATAGTCATAGTGATATTGTTCTGTCCGGGGGTGAGGGGTTGGACGAACAAAGGTGTAAATTGTCGAATTTAGGGTGTGCTGTCCAAAAGGGGTGAGTTTCCACGGAGGTGCGGAAACACCCAGTGTGTGTGTGTGTGTGGAAGGGTGTTATAACGGTTGGGGGGGGGGGCTCTGTGCTATCGGGGTCGTACTCAAAGTGGTGCGAGAACTACGAGGAGCTATTAGCCTCTAAAACAACTGCTGCGTGAGAGCAGTTCAACTACTTGGTGGTCGAGCGAACAGGTAATTCAAGGCTAGTGTCAATGGAAGTGCTTGGCACTGCAATTCTATGGTAAACAATGGACACGGGCAGTACAATTGGTCAGGCGGGGAAGTGAGAGGTTAAACAGTGTGTAGTAATAAATATATGCAATGGTTTGTGGTTTAAGTGCTTGCTGGTTTATTGATACCAGCAACAATTAGAATGTTTTTCTCTAATTAGAAACGTGTAGATAATGTTATAAAATACAACCAGTATTTAGGAGTCAAGTGGAAAGGAGTGTAAAATGCAATTTAGGATTCTGAGTCCACACTTACTCCTGGTAGGACGATCACAGCTCAGACGAACAAAGCCCACGGCTGATAACAGATCATTGGCCCTCTGATGACGTCCTTCTTATAGTTTTGGAAGTGCTGAGTTGGTGTTTCTTCACTCGTGTTGCTGTTCCAGATACCTCCAGTGTTTGTTTGTGTGAGTGATGCAAGCTGTTGGCTAAACCATCTGTAATAACTGGTGGCCTGCTTGCGGTGCACAGAAAATGTATGGGCTTTGCTGTATTTCCAGCTTGGGGTAGTTTTGGGGTAGAAAAGGGTGTAAGATGTTGGGCAGATTGTAGACGTGTTGTAACCTATATTTTATGAGTCCCCCCCCCCATGACAGTTTTAATGTAGGCTCGTGGGTTTATTATTTCTTTATATCATGTTATCGTGTTGGCAACGTGTTCAATTGCATTGGACACGTCTGCAGTAGACGCAGTGTCATTATTATTATTATTACTATTATCATATACGAATACTTTTTATTATTAATTATTCAATGTATTTTAGGTCACTATTGACGAGATTCTGAAGCTAGCTCTAATCATATGTTGTCTAAGAAAGTTTATTAATATTGTTCGGACCACTGAACCAGGAGTCAGGTTCATGTTTTGGTCACACGTACAGGAGGCAGCATTTATGGACACTATTGTCTCGAGCAGGTATGCTCGCTTACCCCGGGGAGGGTGATGAGGAAGCAGCCAGGGGGCCTTGCTAGGAGTGGAATGGACAAACAGGCGTATGACAATAAGACTTCCTGGAAGGAGCTGTGGATTTCAGACGTGTGGTAGCAAGCTACTGGATGCACTGCGGAAGTGATTGTCTCGCTGGACTTTGAGATGTCAGGTTGTGTAGGGTGTCTCTCTTGAGCTGAGCGCTTGGTGTTTCTACGGAAAGCTTGAAGACCGTACGGTACCTCCGAATTGTTTTAGTATGGAGGGTACCACGTGATTGGGTTCTGGCTGTAATGCCACAATCATAGTAGGGCTAATACCCATCAAGATAACTGTGCTAAGTTGAAGAAGATCTTCATGGCGGTAAACCATAATGGCATGGCTGACCAGCTTCAAAGTGGTGATGAAATGGACATATTGGGCAGACGACGGCATTACCGGTAATGTGAAAAACAAATAATAAATCTTTAAAGGCCTAAATATTATTATTATTATTATATTATTATATATATATTTTTAATTGCATTTCTTGTGTGTCACTCTTTTTTTTTATTATATTCATCAATTTCTTGCACGCAGCTTCAGAATATAAAGTAGATTTAAATTGGATAGTTTCTTTTTAGTTAGATGCATGTAAACCTTCCTTCATCTTTATTAATTTATAGGAGGTTTTGGTAAGGCCTATGTACGAGCCAGTCCTTTCAGAATATCTGCACACGCCCGGAGATAAGAAGAGTTTCAAAAAGGTGGATTTGTTCAATTACAGTAATAATTATGTCATTTGCTTAAATTTTAAAGAAAGGCCATTTATGAGGCAGAATATTCATTTTTATTTAATTTTTTGTATCTTCAAAGTTACAAATGGCTTCTCTGGGTGAAGCCATCTTGTGGCAAGAATTGAAAGATTACAAATGGCGCCCAACTATGGAGTGTGAATAAGGCTGGCTGGTGCATAGTATGGCAGTACGCACAGGTAATTTGTGAAATCTGATCGGGTATTTTAGGAAGGGTATATATGTTCAGTGATTTTGGAGGGTATGCTAAATAATAAGAGTGAGCCTGATTTATTAAAGTTGAGATCTAGAAGTGTTGACAGAAGCACTCTTGGTCATTCTAGAAGAGGCAGGAGTCAGTCAAACAGGCAGACCAATAAGCGGTCAGATTCCACAAATTCGAGAGTAGTTCTTAGTAAATTGGCAGATAAGGATGTGATTTCTGGTACGTTGGAGGGACGTGAGGGGGCCGAGAAAGATGATGTTGCAACTAGCAAGGAGTTAGGAATGGGAGTGAATAGTGACGAGGAAAATGTAGGGCTGGGGGGAAACTCACAGATGATCAAGTTAATGGAGCAGATGATGTCTAAATTCAGTAGTAAACTAAGTGATTTAAGTAATAAAATGGATACTCAGAGTAGTGATTTAAGTACTCAAATTAATAATCAAAGCAGTGAATTTAGTACTAAGATAGACATTCAAAGTACGGATTTAGAGAGCAAAATTAATAAGATTGTAGAGAGTATGAGTAAAGGCTATAAGGAAATTCGTCAGGAAATTGCTAGTAGAATTGAGATGGTAGATAAAAGATTCGAGCAAGTTGAGGAGAAGATGAGCTTACAGAGGCAGGGCATTATGGATACTGTTGATAAGCAGATAGGCGAGGTGAGTAATGAGGTAGCCATTGTCAAGAAAGAAGTTAGTGAGAGGTTGATAGTTGTAGAGGAAGAAATGAAGGATATGACTGAGATTAGAAATAAGCAGGTGTCTTTCGAACAGGAGCTAGCGGTTTCTTCAGCCAGAGTAACGATGGTAGATAAGAGTGTAAAAAGGGAGATTAGTGAACTGAAATCCTTTAATGAGAGCGAAAATTTGAAATTAAGAAGAGAGCTGAATCAGGCCAAGTCAAATAAGGAAAATTGTAATCACTCTGTAGGACATAGTAACTTCTATAGGGAATGTGACTTACCTAAATTTAGTGGAAGGCAGTTTAACCCTATGGAGTTTGTTAAAGTTGTTCAGAAGAGGTTTTCGAAAGTGTTAGAAGATGGGACTTTAGACTGGGATATTGTTGAGGAAATCATATCATTAGCTTTTGTGGGGGAGGCTAAATCTTGGTATCAAGTTTTTAGGGGAGGTTTTCAGGGATTGGAAGATTTTAAGCAGAAGTTTGAGGGAAAGTTCTGGAACGAACAGACTAAAGGAAGAGAAAGAGACAAGATTTCTTTTGGGAGGTATCAGTCGAATCAGGGGGTGAGCATGACGGAGTATTTCCTCACACATGTCCTTATCAGTCAGAATTTAGACACTAGTTCTTCTGAAGGTGATATTGTTAGGCGTATGGCCCGTCATTTTTCTGATGAGGTGAAGATGTCCGTAGTCATGCAGGATGTAAATACGATTAAGGACATGGAACGTGTGTTAGAAAGGTTTGATACTTTGGGTAGAATGGGAGGCAAACGGCAAGAACAGGGAAGGGAAGGAAATTACGATCAGGGGTATCAGGAGGAAGGGAATAGGCATTATGAGTGTAGGAATATTGATAGGCCAGGTAACTCTGTGAGGAATGATAGAGGAAATTTTGTAAATAGGGATAGGGGTGACCAAGGGAATTTTCGGAATAGGGGGCGCGGAGAACAGAGGCAGGCAGAAAATCGGGGACCTGGGGAACAAAGGCAGTTAGAGAATAGGGGGCGTGAAGAAGAGAGACAGCCAGCACAGCCGAGTAATTTAAACGGGAACAGGGCTCTTTAAGACGGTCAGATAGAGGGTCCCATCCCAGTATTCCAGTTCATGTATTGAAGAAGATAGAATACGACCTTGATGTTAGAAAGGAATTGTTAGATGACCAGGTTGAGGTTATGCAGGAGAGATGTGAGCCTACGTTGATCAGTCCTGTGATTAAGGTGAAGATATGGGGTCAAGTCGTCGATGCCTTATTGGACTCAGGGAGCATGTGTTCTTGCATTAAGGCAGGCTTTTATGATGAGGTTAAGAGTAAAGGAGAAGTCATAGAGGAGATTCCTGTGTCCAATATATTTATATTGTCTGCTGTTGGGACTAAGTCACAGAGAGTGCGTAGACAGGTTGTCGCACCTATGTACATTGATGAGAAATGTGGTCGTCAGAGTTTTCTAGTGGTCGCGAATTTAGTGTATCCTATCATATTGGGTGCGGATTGGTTAAGCAGTCAGATGTGTAAGCTTGATTACGGCGAATCTAAGGTGAGATTCAAGTGGGGTGAGAATTTTGATACGATTAGTCTGAGTTATCAGGTGGACTCGGGAACTTTTGTGAGTATATCAGTGTGTGTCCAGGTTTTAAATGAAGAGGAAGAAGTCAGTGAGGTTAGTAGCGACATGGTATCAGAGGATATTCAAAGTTGTAGTATGGTAGTGGAAGAGGATCGTGAAGGCGAATTTTCAAGTGTTGTGGAAGATACCATGTTGGAGGTAGAGCAGAAGGCTCAGTTGTTAGAAGTCTTGAGAGAGCACAGTGAGGTGTTCTCTGACAAACCTGGTAGGACACATGAGTACGAGCATAGTTTCGAGATCACCGATAGGTCTAGTTTTAATGGTGTTAGATACCCGATACCTCACGCCCATGTCAAAGCAGTACATGATGTCATTTCGCAGATGCTAGACGATGAGGTGATCGAATTCAGTAGGAGCCAGTATGTCAATCCGTTGGTAGTAGTGACTAAGAAGGATGGGTCAGTTAAGCTATGTTTGGATGCAAGACAAGCTAATAAACGCATTGCGCCGGATCATCAGCGACCGGAAACTACTGAGGATTTAGTTCAGAGATTGGGGGGTAAGAAACGGCAGAAGCAGCAAGGGAAGCGGGCAGGAGATAAGTTAGATGTAGGTGACCTTGTGCTTTTGAGGGTGCCTCATGTCTCGTCCGCAGACCAGAAATTGGTGAGTAAATTTTTCATTTGTATGAAGGACCGTATGAAATTGCACGGAAATTAGGGGCCTGTGCGTACGAGCTCCTTACAAAGGACGGAAGGGTGCTAGGGATTTACAATATTTCCAATCTGAGGATGTACGTATCCTAGTAGCCCTGTTGGTTGTGTATATATTTGTGGAAGGAAGGAGTTAGGATTTTGGAAGGGAAGTCATGCCTAAAGTATTGCTTTTTATTCTATGGTATAGGACCAAATGAATGAAAAGCAAGGGGGCGTTCTGTAACCTATATTTTATGAGTCCCCCCCATGACAGTTTTAATGTAGGCTCGTGGGTTTATTATTTCTTTATATCATGTTATCGTGTTGGCAACGTGTTCAATTGCATTGGACACGTCTGCAGTAGACGCAGTGTCATTATTATTACTATTATCATATACGAATACTTTTTATTATTAATTATTCAATGTATTTTAGGTCACTATTGACGAGATTCTGAAGCTAGCTCTAATCATATGTTGTCTAAGAAAGTTTATTAATATTGTTCGGACCACTGAACCAGGAGTCAGGTTCATGTTTTGGTCACACGTACAGGAGGCAGCATTTATGGACACTATTGTCTCGAGCAGGTATGCTCGCTTACCCCGGGGAGGGTGATGAGGAAGCAGCCAGGGGGCCTTGCTAGGAGTGGAATGGACAAACAGGCGTATGACAATAAGACTTCCTGGAAGGAGCTGTGGATTTCAGACGTGTGGTAGCAAGCTACTGGATGCACTGCGGAAGTGATTGTCTCGCTGGACTTTGAGATGTCAGGTTGTGTAGGGTGTCTCTCTTGAGCTGAGCGCTTGGTGTTTCTACGGAAAGCTTGAAGACCGTACGGTACCTCCGAATTGTTTTAGTATGGAGGGTACCACGTGATTGGGTTCTGGCTGTAATGCCACAATCATAGTAGGGCTAATACCCATCAAGATAACTGTGCTAAGTTGAAGAAGACCTTCATGGCGGTAAACCATAATGGCATGGCTGACCAGCTTCAAAGTGGTGATGAAATGGACATATTGGGCAGACGACGGCATTACCGGTAATGTGAAAAACAAATAATAAATCTTTAAAGGCCTAAATATTATTATTATTATTATATTATTATATATATATTTTTAATTGCATTTCTTGTGTGTCACTCTTTTTTTTTTATTATATTCATCAATTTCTTGCACGCAGCTTCAGAATATAAAGTAGATTTAAATTGGATAGTTTCTTTTTAGTTAGATGCATGTAAACCTTCCTTCATCTTTATTAATTTATAGGAGGTTTTGGTAAGGCCTATGTACGAGCCAGTCCTTTCAGAATATCTGCACACGCCCGGAGATAAGAAGAGTTTCAAAAAGGTGGATTTGTTCAATTACAGTAATAATTATGTCATTTGCTTAAATTTTAAAGAAAGGCCATTTATGAGGCAGAATATTCATTTTTATTTAATTTTTTGTATCTTCAAAGTTACAAATGGCTTCTCTGGGTGAAGCCATCTTGTGGCAAGAATTGAAAGATTACAGTGTTAATTGGGTTTATAGTTGAAGGATGTGTAGTTTTGTAGCCGCTGCAGGTTCAGGGGCGTAGGACATATCTCCCTTGGGGGTGCGTAAGGTCCTAAGGTCCTGAGGGTGTAGGGACCCTGGGGCCTTAAAATATTTTACTTTTTCGAAAAAGGTCCCCCATTCCTATTTCCTTGATCCGATTTCGCCAACTAACAAACTCGACCGAGATTTAGAATGGTTATATCTTACGTATAAATTTGAAAGTCATTGGTGCAATATGACGGTAATTATCGTATCCACAAGAAAGATATATATGTATAAACTTTTGAATTGACGGTGGTTTTAGGGTCTGGAGGATATGAAACGCGACTATATGTGAACATCTTCCGGAAGTTGCAGCAAGATACGCATTGCAATACAATATCTTCCTCATGAAATCTACCTAAAAGAAATGTGGCAAACCAGTCGCAAGACTGAATTATTTGTGATAATTATGATGATTTCGATAGATCATTAGTTTCTCCAAAGCAAAAACAACAATACCAGATAAAGGTCCGACGCACAAAATACGGAATGCATAATCAAGATGTGCAATACGCAGTGACTTAGGATGTGAACGAAAATGTTTCTCTTTGGCAGCTTCCAGTATTCCTATCAATATACCATGGTGCACAAGATCTCGTCTCCACTTGCTGGTCAGCCCTGCCTCAAGAACAAGTGCTATCAACCTGTTGATTTTGTCAATATAAGGACAACCACACGCAACAATGAAAGATTGATACGCAGGCGAGAATATGCATTCCTCAACCAAGTGCAAGGCTGAGCGGTCAAATTCAAAGAATATCTTGAATTTCGCCAGATAGTCCTTAGCGAATACTTCCGGCGCGGTTATGGCCACATCAGAGGTCATATTCGCGGTAGATTTTAGAGCAGATATCCACTCCTTGGTAGAGCGCAGCACTTCATACTTCTTCGTCATATCTCTTATGATATCTCCATCGTTAACATTCTCTAGGACACTGTTCAAAAAAGGCAGTATGTAAATCTTGCCAACGCGTTCATTGACTTGCGTCAGTGTATTGACTTCAGGTCCGTATATATGGCAAGACCATATACTTACTAAAGAGCCTTGAAATGAATTAGTGATTATTATACTGAACAACGTCAAACTGCTAAGAAATAAATTATGCATTATGCCTTGTTTGAGAAAGCGGGAACAGCCAAATATAAACGCCCTCAAGGTTTCTAAAAATGATATTTCCAAGCATTTCAAAATCTGGAAGTTGTCCATATCTCTTCTCTGATTTGAAACGAAAAGGAAATTGACAATTGTGGAGAAAACCAAGCTAAATAATATTAACTTCCAAGTGGTTGCAGAAAAGATCATAAACATGTAGGCTATTTGGACACTGGAAGTAGTATTGGTCTGCGCATCACGAGACACAGATCATTCTGCATGTGTGGATACGTGAACTCCAAAGAATGTCTCCAATCTTCAATCATGTAAACAGGATTTCCATAAAAATCTGCGCGGCCATAAGCAACTTGTGCAGGTCCCCCTGTGATGGTACCATTCTCAATTCCACTGTCCAGCTGCTGTTCTAAAGCAATTGTCATAGCAGCTCCCATATGATCAAATACTGTTCTCCATATGTTACCATCATATCCACCCACACCATTAATACTGTTCAGAATTACTGAATGTCCTGTATCAACCGCTGACACGGTGACATTCTTTGGGTTAGACAGAAGTTCATAACTTATGATCTCCTTTCTGTAGTTGCTAGAAATATTTAACTTTGAAATAGCATTAGTGTCTTTGTCTATAATCACAAACATGCCACTATTTTGCACATCATGCTTAAGTAAAATTAATACACCATCGAGTACGAAACAAGTTTCATTCAGTTTCTGTTGAAGTAAAATAACATCTGGGGCGAATTCGAACATAATTAATAATCTTTGTATTTTCCAGCACTTACATCGTCCTAAAGCATGTAATTCACCGAAGAAGTGAAGAAAATCATCTGTGTTTTTTATAAATAAGAACAACAGCTCCGTCTTTTCAAAGGATAATGTTCTATTTACTTCTGAGTGATGATGAATTTTAACTACAGTGCTTCCACTTTTCTGAAAGTGATTCAAGAATAGATCTGCTTTGGCACTTCTCTCCCTGAGAATAATATGCACTCCATGATGTAATGACGTGTCCTCTAACAAAGAGAGAATAATACGTTTAAGAACATTACCTTCAATAACATAATCCCTCTGAATATTTATAACTGTTCTTACATCAAGGATACTACCCGACACGAGAACTAAAAATAATAGTAGTAGCAGCATGTTCATCTTGCCCATTTCAATGTGTGCTTACAAACATTAATTGCACAAAGAGGGTTAGATAATTTCCACAGGAATATGGTGAAAATCTTCCTTATCTGTGACAGGAAAGAGCTTCGATCTTCGTAAGAGTGTCAACATAAACGAAAGCGTATAACTTCATGAGATTCTACAAAATTTTCTGATGTCCCAGTGTCTTTATCAGTGTCCATGATAACGAAACTTTTCACTGAAGAATGGTGGTTTAAAATGACTGAATGACAATGGAATGACAGTAATTGTAACACGTGGTAACACACACGGTGTAAACTCAATTAATAACGTCGTGAACTACAGTATATAAAATATAATGTTCGAGAAGCACAACGATTGAACACCAATGAGCTGAAAGGGATGTTGAGAACAACGTAGTAAATAGTTCTTGACGAAGTGGAGTATCTAATGTCTACAATGTTAACTCAACAATGGTAGTACAAAGCAGAATACAGGTAAGTAACTAGGCCTATTTCTTCAATTGCAGTTTTATTGCCTCACTGTTCAAGTGTTTCATATCTGGCAAAGTTCTTGTGTAATCCAAACATATTATTCAATACAACCACACTATTGAGATCACCGCTGTAATGCTGCTCTTATAACTTAAGTTTGACAGACAGTGGCCTATATTTCTTCCTTTATCGCTATTGACCTAAATCACAATCTTTCTGGGTTTCTATTAGAGAATAGCAGAGGAAATATGTCAGCTATCGAATCATGAATATTCTATAATCTTTCAAGCTGATGAGACAAATCATTGAAGCCTATACGAGTACACACAAGGGAGCACATTTTAAATGCTTTAGAATTATATTATGAGTGACGGCAGAACTTTCAGACATTGACGTATTTGCGTAGGCAGGTAAAAATGTATTTTGTTAAGAAAAATATTGTAGCCACCTCCTTTCAAATCCTAGCCTCAATAAAAAATATACACACCAAAAAAATTATACAGTTTACCAGACAGATTACATACACACCCAAGTACCTGGAGCTACATACCACGATGTCGCAAAGCACCTACAGTATGAAACAACTCATAAGATCAGATCACCTTGCGCTGCGGCAACTTTTTCATCACTCATGTTATGTGGGTTGCATCTTCATGGTCGAGCAAAACACGTAGGATATACTGTAGTTCATTTAGTGCAGAGGTCTGCAGAATACTCAGCTTTAACGGACCCCATCGCCCTTCCTCAGCGCCTTCCCCACAACAAAATTTAAAGGTGATTTAAGTAAACAGGTTTTGGAACAATTTATTTAAAAGAAAATCGTGGCACAAAAGACCATGAAGGGTCTCCGCCTACCAAAGCGACCGCTGCCCAGGCATTTGGCCTGATGATAGCGAGGTGACGCATAGTCAGCGCGTCGGTCCACTCGACCGTTAATCTTGATTTTAGTGACCAGGGCACTGTCTCACTGTCAGACAGCTACTCAATTGTCCTCACGAGGCTGAATGCACCCCGTTCCAGCTCTCACGTCAGTTTCTATAATCCCCCCCAGGGGCTCACATCTAGTGGGTTGGCGACCACGGGGCCCCAGCTGAGTCCGGCATTGCTTCCACTTACTTGTGCCAGCCTCCTCTCTGTCTTCTTTCCTTTCGACCTCACTTGGTCAACTCTTGTTCTCTTCCGACCCCGACGGTATTAGGGTATCCGAGGTCTAGGGAGTCTCTTCATTTCCCGCCTTAATTGGCCCTTGTCTCATCTTTTCTGATTCCCTCCTTCTGCGAGGGGTCAGCCTTCTTTTTCTTTTCATGTTATCTCCTGCCTTCTGTTCAAGGCCCTCAAGGAGGCCGGGTGTATGTAGCCCCACAACTTTTGGTGCACTCTAGATAATGCTACGCCCTCAGGGGCTCACGGCTGGTGAGTTCGGGAGTTGGCGACCCCGAGGGATTCCTGAGCTGGGTCCGTTTTCCCCCTTTTTCCCCTTACCTGTGGGGTTGACCCTCTCCTCTTTCACTTTCCTATCTGCCTTTCATGGCTCTCCTTCCTTCCAAGTCCCTCAATCCGCATTCTTCGAGGGTTGAGGGCATTTCTTTTCCCCCTGTCCTTTATTTGCCTTATTCTCCTTTAGTTTTCCATTTCTTCTTCTACACTGTAGGTTAGTAGTTAGTTTTAGTTTTAAGTTTGCATTTCATTTTCATCTTCACGATCACCCAAACCATCCGGGGCCGATAACCTAGATCTTAGGCCCCTTAAAACAACAATTATCATCATCATCATCAGTTTCTATAATCCCTGACGGAGCCGGGAATCAAACTCGGGGTCTCCATGTTTGAGACAGGTGCGCTACCCCAACACCACGGGGCTGAAACTTCATTTATTATTACTATTCATTAGTGTACAGTATAACTTAATAACAAATTATTCAATGACTCAAAATTAATTTTTATAATTCAGAGCATCAATAGTTGTTAGTTTCCATCAGAGGGCGTGGTGGCGCAGTGGTCAAGCTGTTAGCCTCTCACCAATGTGGATGGGGTTCGATTCCCGGTCAATGCATGTGAGATTTTCGAAATGAAATGCCATGTCCTGTGGTTCGGATTCCACGTAAAAAGGAGGGTCCGTGGCTCATAATCGCATGATAAACGATCACGTAAAACTAAAAGCTTTCTTCCTTTTTAGTTTGCCATCTTTTGACTGGTTTGATGCAACTCTCCACTCCTCCACATCCGGAGCTAATCGTTTCATCTCTACATAGCTACGACATCATACATCCGAGGCCATCTGTTTAACATATTCTAAACTTGGTCCACCCCTACAGTTGTTGTCCTCGTCCCTTCCTTCCATAACTAATGTAAGTTGGCTATTCGTGGGTGTCCTAACAACCTACCTATTCTCTTCATTAGCTTACTTAATTCCTTAAACTCCTGTTGAGGAGCATAGGGCCGAGACGAGGGTTCGCCATCTGGTTCTGTTGCATGCTTTGCATTGTATCCCTCCGCACGAGTACACAAGCTCTCTTTGTCCACTTATCTCCTCCATATCATTCTATAAGGGGTGTTCAATTGCAAAGGTACGAAACGATATTGTGGGTACAATTTCTTCGTTATTCAAACGTAATCACTACAGACCTGTGCACAGGTGTCCCATTGCTTCACTAGCCGCAGGATTCCCTGTTCCCAGAAGTCCTGTGGCTGTGACTGGAGCCAATCCTGTACGGTGTCCTTAAGTTCGTCGTCCGATTGGAAACGTTTTCCCTTGAGACGAACCATTGACAGTTACGTGTATTGTGCGACACTCCGTAGCCTACGCAAGTCCATCAAGAACAAACGACCTGGACTGCTCACGATGGGAGTGATTCTGCTCCATGATAACGCTCGCCCACACGTCTCTAACGTCAAACAAGGTGTATTGGCCACGTTCAAGTGGGAGCAAGTGCTCCGCCTTACAGCTCGGACTTGTCACCCTGTGACTTCCATCTGTTTGGTCCGTTAAAAAAACATCTCAAGAGAAAACGTTTCCAATCGGACGACTCATGGGAATCACACAAGAGCAGAACGTTAGAATCGTGGGGAACATGCACTCTTGGTTACGTCTGGTTACGTTGTCATTATCGTAGGTGCACCGCCAGTGGTTTGTTTTACATGGCCCCGTTGCCATGAGACTTAGCAGATGTGCCTTTAGCTGTGCGACAAAACATGCACGATGGAACACCTCCTCATTTTAGTGCTAATGTCCGTCGGCTTCTAAATAACAGATTCGGTGACAAATGGATAGGTAGAGGTGGACCAATTGCCTGGCCTCCATGCTCTCCGGACCTAAAATCACTGAACTTTAATTGTGAGGGCATTTAAAAGTTCATGTGTTTCGAACCCCAGTACAAGATGTCCAGAGTCTCCGAGCGCGTATTATGGAAGGCTACGACACCACACGTAGTGCTCCAGGGATACATCAGCGCGTCCGAGATTCACTACGACGGTGGGTTGATGAATGAACATCTGCTGTGAGAAAGAGGTGCAAGTGGTATGCTGGTACGTTCTGTTCTTGTGTGTTTCCCATGAGAAATGAGTTGGAAACAATGAGGTGTAACATGGAAACAAAGCGTTTCCGGACCCATGTTCATATAACATAATTCATTCGTCTACGTGTGAGGAATGTGTCCTGCTATTTGTGCCGTACATTTTGTTACACCCTGTATTATAATAAAGTAAAACAAACAAAAGAGGAGCGAGTCTTACAGTAGTCGCATATGATGCGTAGCATCTGACATGTTATCCTACTATGAAATTGAGATTAATGGATAACGAACAGCACTAAAGAAAATACAGCAATAGAAACTTCTTCTTCTTGCTCTCGTCAACCTGGCGGTTGGTGGGTAGCATGAATGTCTTCGTCCAAAGATCTTCTATCCTGATCCCGCTGTTTGATCAGGTGGTACGGACATATTCCTCTGATGTCATCAAAGAACTCTGCTCTTGGTCGTCCTCTTCCTGCCTTGCCTTCCATTTTCCCTTCAAGCAGTGTGATGCATCATGGTGAATGCCGGAGTAGGTGGCCTATCCAATTATTTCTACTTTTTTTGATTGTTTCTGTCAGAATTATGATTTCCTCTGCTCTTCTTAGAACCACTTCATTAGTTAGCCTTAGGGTCCAAGGTATCCGTAGCATTCGTCGCCAGCACCACATTTCAAATGCACATAATTGTTTCTTGTCGGCCTTCAATAGTGTCCAGGTTTCACAAACATATGTCGCAATGCTCCAAATGTAACTTTTAATGAAGTGTTTTTGACTTGTAGGGATATGGCTTTGGATGTCAGGAGACTTCTCTTCTTGCTGAAAGCTTCTTTAGCCTGGGCTATTCGAGAGCGGGTGTCCGTTTCACACCTCCCATCAGAAGTAATAATGCTTCCCAAGTACTTGAAAAGATTTACTTGAGCCACTCTTTCTCCTCCCAACCATACATTACTGTTCTGACTACCATCTGGACTACATTTCATTATCTTGGTTTTTGTTTTGTTAATCTTCATGTTACATTTTACCCTTAGATGATCATTTAAAACTAAGTTCTGAAATCCCTCTGCATAAAAGTTTGCCGCCTGCTCTGACAACCAAGAATTCACGGCTGTTTTTTCACTTCTTCATCGTCGGCGAAGCGCTTCCACCAAGATGGCCAAGAGGTGGAAATTGCTCGGAGCAAGAAGCGGATGACATTTTGAAACATAGGTATCCCATTCCACCCCTGAAACCAAGCAACAGACAATGGAATGGCGACACTCAACTTCTCCTGTCAAGGTCAAACCCAAACTAACCCCGAAGAAGTGAAAACAGCCGTGAATATTTGGTTGTCAGAGCAGGCGGCACACTTTTATGCAGAGGGATTTCAGAACTTAGTTTTATGGTATGACAAGTGCCTATGACAACTAAATTTCCTGTTAGTTCTTAGATATATTTGGTTTGATTTAAGTGTTCCAATGTGGGCAAAAAATATATAAATTAATTAATTAATTAATTATTAAAACTCAGAACATTTTCCAGGTTTATGCCGTGTCTTGTGTGGGGTTTCACCTAGGAACACCAAGCTGGCTCGTCAGCGGGTTCTTGGTGGCCGTGCCCGGACCGAACTGCGCGCTACCTCCCTCCATAGATAGGTGAAAGGCTGTTTAAGGTTTTAGCTCTCACAGTAAGGGAGGTAACGCGCAGTTCGGGCATGGACACCAAGAGTCCGCTGATGAGCCAGCTTGGTGTTCCTAAGCAAAACCCCACACAAGACATGGCATGAACCTAAAAAATTTGCTGGCCGTGAAAGCCAATATATCAAATACATTATTATTAGAAGATATTTTAATTGAACAGCAGATAGTCATCGGCACGGATAAATTCGGACCATTCTCGTTCAACGCACATCGCTCTCGAAATGCCCATTTATTGGCTTTTATTTTTATATATGCTACCGGAACCTCTTGTCACGTGGCCCACTGGATCGGAACCAGTGATTACGTGTAACTTGGCACTATTTATTTAGCGTATGATGCTTACAAGACACTAATTAATATAATATATACATTTATAAAATAAACAATTTTCAGCATTAGGTCCCTTCATATATGGGCTGCCGGGTCTTTAACCCATTCAAGTGCTTGTGGAGTGGCTGCATGAAGCTCTTCTATGGTCGCAGAGTACATATAAACAGGGCATTCCTGCACTATGTGCTTGATGGTTTGCACTTCATATCCACATTCACAACGAGGCGAGTCTATGCAACCCCACTGAGGTAAGGTTGTTCCAGTTCGTTGCTTCACGTCCGTAGGTGAAACAAATTCAGGCGCGGATCTAGAGTTTGGCTTTGGGGGGATCAGAGAATCGAAATTGTTAAGAAAAATGGTATCACTAAAAACGCAATCACAAAATAACCAAACGTACAAATACAGACCATTTTTTTTTTGGCAAGCTACATGGATAGAAATTTGATACGTTTAGCGCACCAAAAATATTCGTAGAAATTGCAACGGCGTGTTTTGCGACTTTTACATCGAGCTTGGAGAAAAGTATCAAGGTACGTTACAGTTTCGGCAAGTCGAGTTGGTACCGACAAAGGGAGAAAGTCACAGCTTAAATTGCCAACCAAGCTTGCAGTTTGGACGTCGGCAAAAGTTTTTCTTTCGAAAAAAAAAGCCCCAAATTCCTATCCGTGCATTGCTGCACATTCATCGTGACACTATAAACATCGATTCGGTTAATCACGAGGTTTGCTAAACAAAATAGACGAGTTGATTTTGTTATATAAATAACCGTTTTTATATAAGGGATATGAAGTTGTAAATATGTACAGTTGTAACAGAACATAATAATTCCAATAAAGATGTCAGTATTGAATAAAATGAAAAAAAAACTTTTTCCGTTAAAATTCGTTAAGTTTTATTTGTCTGGTTATTGTGTTTTCGTTTTTTGAGTTTGCAAAAGGTCTCCGTTTGGGGGGGGGGGGCATGACCTCGTGACCCCCCCTTGAATCCGCGCCTGCTTAAATTACCCTACACGTGACCCCTGGTTGGTGCTAAGAAAGCAACGGTGATAAGATGTCGCCGTACTGCCCCATGGGGTCTCAGGGCCATGACAGTAAAATTGACGCAACGAAGAGCCCTTGTAAGGACTCGGAATTCAATACCAGGGCCCTGGGCCCTCAGCTATCAATATGTAAACTTAACATTGAGGGAATCAGTAGAGATAAGTGCGAGTATTTATCTAAGATACTTAGGGACCATTTTGTAGATGCATTGGCACTTGGCACTTACTCGACAGCTCATATTGTCCATGTGATCAAATATATCCCCTCCGTAATGGCTGGCATTAGCTGCAATGCACGTGGTAGCGGCGGGTACATACATTCATATGATGATTATGATGATGATGATGATAATTGTTGTTTTAAGGGGCCTAACATCAATCGGCCTCTAATTGATGATAATGAAATGTAAACTATAAACTAAAACTAACTACTAACTTATATACTAGAATGGGCCGATAACCTAGATGTTAGGCCCCTTAAAACAACAATTATCATCATCATCATATATACTAGAAGAAGAAATGGAAAACAAAAGGAGAATAAGGCAAATAAAGGACAGGAGGAAAAGAAAGGCCCTCAACCCTCGAAGAATGCGAATTGGGAGACTTGGAAGGAAAGATAGCCATGAAAGACAGATAGGAGAATGAAAGAGGAGAGGGTCCGCCCCAGAGGTAACAGATAAAGGGAGAAAAACCGGACCCTGCTCAGGAATCCCTTGGGGTCGCAAACTCCAGAACTCACAGCCGTGAGCCCCTGAGGGTGTAGCAATATCAAAGGTGCACCAGAAGTGGTGCGGCTACATACACCCTTCCTCCTTGAGGGCCTTGAGCAGAAGGAAGAAGATTAGATGAAAATAAAAAGAGAGCTGACCCCTCTCAGAAGGAGAGTATCAGAAAAGATGAGACAAGGGCCAATGTAGGCGGGAAAGGAAGAGACTCCCTAGGCCTCGGATACCCTAATACCGTCGGGGTCGGAAGTGAACAAGAGTTGACCAAGTGAGGTCGACAGGAAAGAAGACGGAGAGGAGCCCGGCACAAGTAAGTGGAAGCAATGCGGGACTCAGCTGAGGCCCCGTGGTCGCCAACTCACGTCCCACTAGATGTGAACCCCTGGGGGACATATATTCAATGGGACTACTTTGCTCACGAGAACTGTCTAAAAATCCACAATTGGTAACCTTTCAGGCAAGCAACTCAACATCCTGTAATGTTATAGACTAGAACTTCCCTGAACACTACTCCAATTTTGGTGCATTTGTAATTAATGTTGCGTTGTTTTCTCCAAATTTTCAAACGTAAAGGACACACTAAAAGTTTTGTACGAGGTGCCGGCAAGATGACACGCGGTTTGTTTACCGGAAACTTAACCATATCCGGTCGATTAGATAAACAGTTCGCCTTTTCTACCACTACGAGCGCTAGTGTGAGTAGTCCTAATTAAATTGGTATAATTTAAATTAAAACACCATACATTAAGTAATAACAACCAATTAAACCATCATCAAGTTAACAAGGTAAAATTAAATAAAATCAATCTTTTAAGACTGGGAAGGAGAAGATCAGAGCAAAGAAATTCGAATCCCAAGAAGAAATAAAATAATAATGGACTAGAAATATCACGAAGTCAAGGAAGAAAATAAATAAGGTCAAACGAAACCAAAAAGGAAAAACACATTAAGGAAAAATTAGCAGTTATCATTAAAAGTAATCCAAGGGTTTACGTTAAAGAAGAAATAATTACCTTGAAGAAATAATCAAGAAATTCAATCAAACATAAATCAGGATAAATAAATCCAATTAAAATATTTAAATCTTTTATAGTCAAGAGCATGGCTGAAATACGTCTTATCTCCACACGAAATCAAGATGGATAAACTCAAAAATAAATTGAAAGTCGAGGGTATTGTTTAAACAAAATGTTATTAACAATACCAAAGGTAGCATGGCAACGATCAAGAAAAGTTAAAAAGGATAAAATAAAATCCATCAATAAAGATGAAATTAAAGAGTTTCGTAAGGAAAATACTACGTTAAGCCAGAGAAAGGGAGAAGGAAAAATTACTTAAATAAGGTTTTAAAACATCTCTGATTAAAAAGAAAATTGAATGTCTGCATCCCAAAACTGCTTGTTTTGGATCGACGTTAAAGTTTAAAGACAAGCCCACCAAAAATTACATGACACATATTTTATAGGTTTCTGACAATTATTTCATCTCAATTATATGACAAAATCCATCCCCACCTTGATGAAAAGAAAACAAATAAACACACAAAGTAAGACCAATCGCAAGGAGACTATCAAAGGCAGGAGCGTATATACAATTAATTTTCGGGGGGGGGGGGGGGCTTGTCACCGCAAAATATCCAGAAATATCAACCAATATCTTAGAGCATATAAATTTGTGTAATTATTTTAGATACGATTCAAAGTTTATATAGCCTACAAATACCGGCAATAAAATAGTTGTAAAATACAACACAACTCGGGGCTACATGACCGCGTTGTCACAGCCCCTAAACATAAGAATCAACCAACACAACAAACGAATAAAATGTTATACTTAATGAATTTTCTATTATGATCTATGGAGTATGAATGGCAAATAACTAAATATTTGTCAATTTATTAAGCAGAAAGGGTTGCTTTTTTATTAGTCGTTTACCCTCCAGGTTGGTGGAACCCACGGACTCAGCGAGGAAACTCACCACTACGGGCAGTGTCCTAGAGCGGGGAACATCGAATCGGAAGGGATACAACTGGTGAGGTGGGATTGGCACCTCGCCCAGGCGGCCTCACCTGCATAGCCAACAGGGGCCTCATGAGGGAAGGTAAGGGATGGTTAGGATGGATAGGCAAGGAAGAGGGAAGGAGGCGGCCGTGGCCTTGAAGAAGGTACCATCCCGGCATTTGCCCGAAGACGAAGTGGGAAACCACGGAATACCACTTCGAGGATGGCTGAGGGGGAATCGAACCCCCTCTACTCATTTGGGCCACCCGAGGCTGAGTAGACCCCGTTCCAGTCCTCGTACCACTTTCCAAATTTCTTGGCGGAGCCGGGAATCGAACCCAGGATCTCCGGGGCGGCAGCTAACCATGCTGACCGCTACGCTTCGGAGGCGACTAAGCAGAAAGGTAAACAGGTTATTTATTTTACAAGATGATAATTTATTTCTTAGAAGTACCGTACTGTGGAATTCACAGTTTTGCCTCACAACGCTGAGTGTACCCCGTCCCAGCCCTCAGACTAGAATTAAAATTTCTTGGTAGAGCCAGGAATCGACTTCGTACCTCCGGGGTGGCAGTCAAGAATGCTAGCCACTACACCACGAGGTAGTCTAATTTCAATCTTAATATTGTTTATAACTTAGCCAATAAGTTAAGATTAGGGTTCAACCAAATGTATAATTATTTTATGCTCTTACCAAAGCAACACTTTCTTAATTTTTATTGGCTTTTTCGGGGGGGGGGGGGCTGGAGCCCCCTCAGCACCCCCCCCCCCCCCCCCTTATATACGCCCCTGATCAAAGGGGAAATAATCCATCAACAGTAATATGAAATCACCACATAAGTTGTTCTTCTTGCCAATATATAATTAGCGAAAAATCGTCAGCTACCCATTTACATGACGTACCGGTAATAACCAGAACCATACGTAAGCTTCATTGAAGCATACTCATGTTTAGGATATTTCACAATTTTCCATCTTCTCCGGGAGACATGTCCACGTTCAACAACATTTAAGAGGCCGAAGGGCCTCGTAAAACCCGAGGCTTCAAAAGTATTTCCTCTCATCATGCTGTTGCTTTCAAATTCAGTTTTATAATAATCAGATATTTTTCAAAAAAACACTGTTGACCCAATCAAAAGAGATATCGATCATTCTTGAAGAGTCTATAGTTTAGATCACTGGTTCTTAACCGGTGGTCCGCGAGTGCCTCGGAAGTGGTCCGCGGGAGAAAAGTGGCCAATAAATGGGGAATTTGAAAACGATGTGCGTTGAATGAGAATCGTCCCAATGTATTCGCGTCGTTGACTATCAGATTTTGAATTGAAATATCTTTAAAATAAGTGTAATTGAGGAAGCGTTACAACTGATCAAAGTGTGTTGGGGGTGGAGGGGGGGGGGGTCCGTGCATTATTCAATTTCAGGCTGAGTGGTCCGCAGACTTCTACGGGTTCAGAACAACTGGTTTAGATCGATATTACTTACAATCGATATTACTTACGCCACCTGTAGTACACATGCAAAGGTTACTCCAATAGTGCGAGACATAGCCGCTAGATAGAGTGAAAGTCTAACTTTTTCTCAATACGTCAAGACAGATTTGACAAAAAGTCACTAGATGGAGTCAAAATCGAAATTAGAGTCTTTTCCACGTAATCTACAGTAAGTAGCGTAGCCAGGATCAGCCGATGCGGAGGGGGGGTAATAGATACTCGAAGCCAAATTCTACAAGCATTTCGTCCCACGGCGTAGCCGCGCTCGTCAAACGTGCACCATGGCCGCGAGGGCAGCTGCAGTAAGTACTGCCCCCGTAATTGAATTATATATAGACCACGGTGGATATATTGGAAATTATAAAGAAAGTTATGGCTGTCATAGTTATGACGTGGGTAGTCATGACGTAAGCACGGATGACGCAGACGTTATGCCAGCAGGCTACTTGAGCTGAGATTCTCAGTGACGTCAGCATTTATTCGAGAAAGATCCGAGATCTACGACGCAGTCGCAGGAAACGTGGAATTCTGCTGAGGAAGAAATTATGCTATTGGAGGGGAGGCTTGAACCAATGAACGATAGTTTGAAGGAAGACGGAGATTGCTGAAACTATGGTATTTTTATGACTTTTTGGAATACAGAATTGTGGAAATCCATTTGCAGTAGAGGCATTGATCTGGAATTTTGGTGAAATTTATTTTCAGTTTTTGAATTTTGAAAATCCGTCATGTATTGACGAAGTTGGAACTTCTAGCGATGACGCAGTAACACACAATGGAAGGGATGGATACGCCCCTCATGAAGTTCATAAAAGGCCTTGCGCGGAAGAGAGGAGCCTCATTCCTCATTGCTCATTCTCAATCGTCTGATCTCAAATAGTCATTTCGGAGAAACGTCGAGTGAGATTATTAGTGAAAAAGTCGTCTTTATAACGCGTGGTGAACCCACTGCATTAAAACGAGAGTCGAGCTGACAAGCAGTGCAAGTTTACTGTGAGTAAATCTAGGTGAAGTTGAAACGCACATTATAACGCTTCTACAAGATTAGCTGTGAACAGTTAGCGGTCGCCTATAAGCTAATTCTATTGTGCAGTGCTACAGTTAGCAGTGTAGAAAAGTTGAACAATTTCGAGGAAGTATTTTGGAAGTTATTGACAATTTTAGACGACTGACAAAAGTGATTTTCTCGCCACAGGAGAAACACTTTCTATCGCCAGAATCTACGCTACGGCTGACACGGCTAGTGAAATAGGGAGACTTCAGATTGCTTTTGTGACACAACGCTACAGTATTATGGAGCAGTTTAATATGGCAGTTTGTTCTTCTATTACCATATCCGAAGAGAAGATGGAAGGCTAAAGGACTTAATGCAATTGGGACATATTTCAACGGAGTAAGATAGCAGCATGGAACTTCGCTAATTGCTATTCCACACAAGCGAACATGTGGCGAATAACCATCTACACTCATGTTTCGTGGTTCAACGCTGAATACTATCAAACAGCAATGGAAATGATTTCATACTTTCTGAATATGAATTTTTCTTCTGAAATTTCTACAAAAACTTCATGGCGAATTTCTACTGGAACTTCAGGGATTTTTCAAGAGAGGTCAGGGTTGTCCCGACTCACAAAGAAGATTATTGCCGGAAGGATGTCGTTCGTCTTCACGGAGCAGTGCAATTTCCGGAGAAGGAAGCAGTTCGATTCTCCGAGGGTGCTGTTTCTTGTTTCGAGGATGGAGCTCAGCTTTAACTTGGTGAAATGGATCCATCAACAGTCTTCTTTGGGGAATTTTCCTCTGGAACGTCAATCGGCAGATAAGGTAGTCGTGAACGTTTATTGTATTTGAGTTTCTTAGCAATATTTGAGCAACCATTTTCCCATATTTTTTGTCATCATGTATTTTGCCCATATTCTTGTTTGAGATTCCTATTCTCAGTACACCTTGATGAGTTATGCCTTTTTCGACGTTTTATTAAGACATTGTTATGTCATGGGCATAGTTAAATGATTTTGGATCAGTTGAGACTGATATTTAGATTTTTCAGTAATTTGCTTATTTTTTTTGTAGTCACCATTTGACTGTAAGTTAATGATTTTTATGGCAGATTTAAATTCAGACAGCGTGTCACTTTATTAAAGTAATTCTACCCCAGTTTAATTACTTTGACCAATTTTCTGTCATCATCAAGAAGGAAGAACATTTAAATGATTTTAGAGCGTTAAAATCCATTACGTTGTCGACGATCTTGGAAATACTAGTCGTTATTTGAATTGATTGCAACACAGACATTTATCGTCAGTAATGAACGATCATTGCATCATAGACCATTTTGTGAAAGATGAACTTTAATTATGAATTATTGAATGCATTAAAGTCATAAACTTGTGTTAGGAGTTTTCTCATTTAGAGATTTATAAACGATGTTTGCATTCCCCAGTCTAATTGGATTCTATTCGACTATTTTGCAGCTTAGTCGCACTTTGTTTGATGATAGTATTTTTATACTACAATTCTTTGAAGATGTTAATCTTAAATTTTGATAGACCAGACAGGCGTATATAAGCGTATTCACTATTAAATTTGTTTGTGATTGGCAAATTTTTACTTCATTTCGATTCATGAATGAAATCCACGAAGGTTAAATGACAACAGTTTTGAAACAATTAATGATTATAAGAATTTTTAAGTGGAACTATGAATGTATAATCGATAGTGCAGCGGACATGTTGAAAGTCGCTGATGTATAATGCCCTTAAATAAATGAAGGAGATTCCCACAGTAATTAATGATGATAAAGAATGTGTTAGTGGAGGTTTTTGTAAATTCTGTGGAAGATTTTGATGCCGTATATTTTAATATATGATGAATTTTGGGCCTAATTTTAATGCAGTTTTGGGCATTATTTTGTAAGCGAATTATTTTCCGCTGGAGTGTATTGTCATAGTTCTTTGAAAATTAATCAAGTGAATTTACTGTTATAATTAACAAGAGTTTTGAAAGAAATTGAGATAAGATTTTGAATGAAGATTACCGTCACAAATAATTATAATTATTACAACCTTTATTAAACCAGATTGTGACATTAACATGTATAACTAACCTTCATTGGTCGATTATATAAACACGATTATGAATTTACCAACCGGATGAACATGTGGTTCAATGTATTTCTTAAATAAATAATTTAAATAATTTAAAAGTTGATATTGTAAATAATAATGTATATATCTTTGACAATAATGTGGAACGATAGTAATGTTAAAGGCGTGTTTAAAATTTTTGTAATTATCTTCGACAATATTATAAACAATTTCTAATTGTTATAAATCATTTATGTGATTTTGTTATAAACATTTAAGAGTGTGTTTTATACTCTAAACTATGCTTATTAAACATTTGGATGATAACTTAACAAGTTTAGGGATTGTCAGAATAATCCAGTGGTATGTGAGTTAAGCATTTGAAAGATTTGCGTCAATATATATGAGTTGTCTTGTAGACATTTAAAGCTTTGAGAGGAGCTGAATTCTTACGCAGTGTGGCGTGACGAGTGAGCCCCATTTGACAGGCATGCGTCAGGTTGAAGAGTAGATCGCAGCTGGCTCGACAACTGGTTATCAGCGGGCGAGGTCGATACTCTGGCCTTGCGCCTATAAATACCAGTGTCATGTTTATTAAAAGAAACCAAATGCTCTATATATATGTGTCGTATCCTGACTTCCTTATCCAATCCAAATGTGTATTGAATGTTACGTTATTTTGAGCTCATGGGAGCTAACATATTGTTTCATAACTTTGCAAGTCCTTCAAGTGGACATAGTCAGATTGACATGGGCTACTGATAGCCACATTTATTTTGTTGAGTTTGTTAAAGTCATACCCTTTATTTGAAATAAAGCTTTTGTACAGTTCAAAGTTCTTGCCTTCGTTTTGGTTCATTTTTAAATGTCATGGTGAAGGTTATTGTGGGAGCATACTTTAGAGATCCTGTTGTCAACCCAATCCCCGAGATTATTTTTAAGAGGTAAGTAAAAGTAAGTATGAACCCCCGTCTATTTTGGTGTGTTCCACAATAATTTTCTTGGTAACTTCTGTGTTCAAACCTCGGTAGTATCTGTCAGTGCCATTTTCATTGATGTAGCTGAGCCGGTGCGATTGATTGTTGGCAATCCGATTGAGGGGGCGGATATCTGACAGCCTACTATCCGGGTAAACGGGGACAGAAGGATTGGCGACCCAAGAACGTGGGGCATGTTCAACAACACTGGATTAACAGGTTGAACAACAGAAGGATTGGCGACCCTAGAACGTGGGGCTGAGTCAACAGTAGGATTGGCAAACCTAAAACGTGTGGTTCGATTAGACTCAAATAAAGAGGTTGATTCTTTGTTAGATGTCTAGGCCAATTGTAGAATTTAAGAGTGTGATTATATAGGAATTAAATGTTGTATTGTATTAGGAAAATTACACTCAGAAAAGATCAGATCTTATACAACTTGAGAAAGGTTAAATAGGCTGGAAACTTAGGAAAATCGCCTATGATCTGGAATCTTATTTTATTTGACCGGCTTATGACATTTTAGTCATATTAAAGATAAAATTAAATTATTTGGATTGTAAATGTAAATTATTTGTGTTAGGATATTTTAAAATGAGCCAGGGAAATTTGAACATGTGCTTGAGGTTGTTTCAACATGAAGTGTCTTCGAAGGTTAATTATAAGGTAGTTATAAGTTAGATTTAAGACAGAAAATTGATCAAATTTATATATGGTGAAAAGTGTTGCTCAAATGTTGTTATTTTGCTCTTTTGATGTATGTCCCTACAGCAGTCTAATTTTTGAATAACATTGTAATGGCAGATGAAAGTTTGAAGATGATGTTAGCGGAGATGTCTGCTAACATGAATAGTAATATGAAGCAGATGATGGAGGAGAATGCTAGTAATTTGAAAGCAAGAATGGAGGAGAATGCTAGTAATTTGTCTGCTAACTTGAAAGCAAGCATGAATAGTAGTATGAAGCAGATGCTGAATGAAAGTATAAAGGAAATGGAAGCTAGGAATACTAGTCGAATGGAGGAGAATGCTAGTAATTTGTCTGCTAATATGAAAGTTCTCCAGACCAGTTCTGCTAACTTAGAGGATAATATGTCGCGTTTACAGATTAATACCCAAGGAATTGAGAATGCTGTAACTGACATCCGCACAGACGTGTCCAATGTTAAAATAGATGTGTCTAATATGCATAAAAATGTTGCTGATGTTAAAATTGATGTTGCTAATGTGCATAAAGATCTTACAATGTTGAATCTAGATGTAGCTAATGTCCGAGGTGATATTTCTTGTGCTAGGGCTGAGGTAGTTGTTGTTAAAAATGACATTGCGACTGTCCAAGACAAGGTTGAGGAAGTCCAAAGAGGAATCCAAAATGTTAGAACTGATGTGTCCAATGTTCAGGTTGATATTAATAACATTCATTCGGATGTAAACGAGATGCAAAGTGACATAAATAAAATTCAAGTAGAGGTCAACACAGTTTTCGTAGATGTTGCTAAAGTCCAAACTGATGTAAATAAAGTCAGGGAAGAGATAGAAAATTCGAAAACCCTTTGTACACGTAATATAAGTGCATTAACGACTAGGCTAGTTGATGAGTCAGTTAGAACGACAGCGTCTTTAGAAGGTTTAAAGTTTGATGTAGAGGTCATGAGAACCCAAGTATTAGACCATAATAAAGTATTGAAAGAAGATATCGAAATAGACATAGCAGAAATGTTAACGGCAAATGTAGCAGTATGGAAAGACGAGTGGAATAGGTCAAGTGGGGAACATGTAACCCAAATTCAGGAACGTATTGAAAGAAAACTTGCCAGTACTCAAATTGATATTAACAATGAAGTAGTACAGATTAGGAAAGATTTAAGCGTCAGGATGGATTCGCTATCCGAAAGATAAGTTGAAGATAGAACACAACTAGGCCAGGATGTGCAAACATTAAAATCCGCATTAGAGGAACAGATTCATAAAGTTGTCTCTGATGTGAATGAAACGACGAGTAAACTGCAGAATTTGAAGATAGGAGAGGCTAGTTTGATGGAGACCTACAAAGAAGAGTTAATCAAGAAAGTCTTAACGGAAATCACTAACAAGGATACAGAAGGCTTGGCTTGCGAAACCAATAGGAATTATGCCAGAAGATATAACCTAGATCCAGAAGAGAGAGACGTGACTCCTGAAGAACGTATATCCAGATTCAGGGAGGAAGATGACGAGAGGAATATGGAACCTGAGTGGAACTATCGAGATAGTGGGAAAAACTACCCGGATTCATATCCGAGGAACGTGACGGTCATCAGGAATTTTGAAGACAAACCGCAAAAATTCAGTAACACTGATAGTTTGACACCTATAGAATATGTAAGGAACCTCAAAGATTATTTCATCGAAGCTCACATTCCCAGAGAGAGAGAGATGAAGATAGTGGAGAGATATTTGATTGGAGGACCCCTCGAATGGTTTTGCGCATTTAGATACACATTCAGTAACTTTGACGAGTTTGCAGAGGCATTAATCAAACGATTTTGGTCCATAGAAGCGCAGAATTCGTTAAGAGCGGAGGTGTGTTCAAGAAAATACTCAGGTACTCTTCCAACGCGGTACGCTGATTTCTTTACGAGTCAATTATCCCGCTTGAGATTTTTGCAACCCCCATTGTCAACGGAGCAATTAATTGATGCGATTTCTCGTATGCTACCTGTGGAGGTGAGGAGACTAATTATTTCATCAAACATCAGGGATTTAACCAGCATGGATGAATTACTGAGGAGATTAGACTACACAAGTCCAATGCCTAACGTGGTACAGAAAGGTCAAAGGCATGACTTCAAAGAAATAAACACTGTATATATGGACCAAGTCCAACAAACTGACAAGCCAGATGAGGAGAAAACTGACAATGTAGGTCCTCACAGGAATAATCAGTTTCGAAATAACAGATCGCAAGGTTACCGACCGTATCAACAGAGAAGAGGCTGGAACTATAGTCGAGGAAATTACTACAATGGAAGAGGCAGATATTACAACAATAATGGTTATAACAGAAATTATAATAGGAATAACCAGAGCCAAAACAGAAATCAGAATCCTCAAGGTCAGGTTATGACACCCGATCAGTATCAGGAAAGAGAGAAGGAAAGCCAGCAATACCTGAAAGAATTACGGGAAAAAGAAGCCAACAACCAAAAGAAAAGGCAGGATGTTGTAATCGATCCTGGGCCTTCTACGAGCCAGCAGAACTTAGAAAATAGAAATACTGGACAGAAGAGAAAGTAGAGAGGAGAGAATGCATTTAACCACACACAACCCAGAGTAGAAGAGATTTATGATTAAGGAACATAGAGGAAATATCATACTAGAGTAAGCCAGTAATAATTCAATTTCGTGTTCAAGAGAGTTGAGGTAATTGTAACGCTGAGTTTAAAAACAATTTGCAACTGTTTTTAAAACGTGGTGAGGGGAGAATGCCCCCGTAATTGAATTATATATAGACCACGGTGGATATATTGGAAATTATAAAGAAAGTTATGGCTGTCATAGTTATGACGTGGGTAGTCATGACGTAAGCACGGATGACGCAGACGTTATGCCAGCAGGCTACTTGAGCTGAGATTCTCAGTGACGTCAGCATTTATTCGAGAAAGATCCGAGATCTACGACGCAGTCGCAGGAAACGTGGAATTCTGCTGAGGAATAAATTATGCTATTGGAGGGGAGGCTTGAACCAATGAACGATAGTTTGAAGGAAGACGGAGATTGCTGAAACTATGGTATTTTTATGACTTTTTGGAATACAGAATTGTGGAAATCCATTTGCAGTAGAGGCATTGATCTGGAATTTTGGTGAAATTTATTTTCAGTTTTTGAATTTTGAAAATCCGTCATGTATTGACGAAGTTGGAACTTCTAGCGATGACGCAGTAACACACAATGGAAGGGATGGATACGCCCCTCATGAAGTTCATAAAAGGCCTTGCGCGGAAGAGAGGAGCCTCATTCCTCATTGCTCATTCTCAATCGTCTGATCTCAAATAGTCATTTCGGAGAAACGTCGAGTGAGATTATTAGTGAAAAAGTCGTCTTTATAACGCGTGGTGAACCCACTGCATTAAAACGAGAGTCGAGCTGACAAGCAGTGCAAGTTTACTGTGAGTAAATCTAGGTGAAGTTGAAACGCACATTATAACGCTTCTACAAGATTAGCTGTGAACAGTTAGCGGTCGCCTATAAGCTAATTCTATTGTGCAGTGCTACAGTTAGCAGTGTAGAAAAGTTGAACAATTTCGAGGAAGTATTTTGGAAGTTATTGACAATTTTAGACGACTGACAAAAGTGATTTTCTCGCCACAGGAGAAACACTTTCTATCGCCAGAATCTACGCTACGGCTGACACGGCTAGTGAAATAGGGAGACTTCAGATTGCTTTTGTGACACAACGCTACAGTATTATGGAGCAGTTTAATATGGCAGTTTGTTCTTCTATTACCATATCCGAAGAGAAGATGGAAGGCTAAAGGACTTAATGCAATTGGGACATATTTCAACGGAGTAAGATAGCAGCATGGAACTTCGCTAATTGCTATTCCACACAAGCGAACATGTGGCGAATAACCATCTACACTCATGTTTCGTGGTTCAACGCTGAATACTATCAAACAGCAATGGAAATGATTTCATACTTTCTGAATATGAATTTTTCTTCTGAAATTTCTACAAAAACTTCATGGCGAATTTCTACTGGAACTTCAGGGATTTTTCAAGAGAGGTCAGGGTTGTCCCGACTCACAAAGAAGATTATTGCCGGAAGGATGTCGTTCGTCTTCACGAAGCAGTGCAATTTCCGGAGAAGGAAGCAGTTCGATTCTCCGAGGGTGCTGTTTCTTGTTTCGAGGATGGAGCTCAGCTTTAACTTGGTGAAATGGATCCATCAACAGTCTTCTTTGGGGAATTTTCCTCTGGAACGTCAATCGGCAGATAAGGTAGTCGTGAACGTTTATTGTATTTGAGTTTCTTAGCAATATTTGAGCAACCATTTTCCCATATTTTTTGTCCTCATGTATTTTGCCCATATTCTTGTTTGAGATTCCTATTCTCAGTACACCTTGATGAGTTATGCCTTTTTCGACGTTTTATTAAGACATTGTTATGTCATGGGCATAGTTAAATGATTTTGGATCAGTTGAGACTGATATTTAGATTTTTCAGTAATTTGCTTATTTTTTTTTTGTAGTCACGATTTGACTGTAAGTTAATGATTTTTATGGCAGATTTAAATTCAGACAGCGTGTCACTTTATTAAAGTAATTCTACCCCAGTTTAATTACTTTGACCAATTTTCTGTCATCATCAAGAAGGAAGAACATTTAAATGATTTTAGAGCGTTAAAATCCATTACGTTGTCGACGATCTTGGAAATACTAGTCGTTATTTGAATTGATTGCAACACAGACATTTATCGTCAGTAATGAACGATCATTGCATCATAGACCATTTTGTGAAAGATGAACTTTAATTATGAATTATTGAATGCATTAAAGTCATAAACTTGTGTTAGGAGTTTTCTCATTTAGAGATTTATATAACGTTGTTTGCATTCCCCAGTCTAATTGGATTCTATTCGACTATTTTGCAGCTTAGTCGCACTTTGTTTGATGATAGTATTTTTATACTACAATTCTTTGAAGATGTTAATCTTAAATTTTGATAGACCAGACAGGCGTATATAAGCGTATTCACTATTAAATTTGTTTGTGATTGGCAAATTTTTACTTCATTTCGATTCATGAATGAAATCCACGAAGGTTAAATGACAACAGTTTTGAAACAATTAATGATTATAAGAATTTTTAAGTGGAACTATGAATGTATAATCGATAGTGCAGCGGACATGTTGAAAGTCGCTGATGTATAATGCCCTTAAATAAATGAAGGAGATTCCCACAGTAATTAATGATGATAAAGATTGTGTTAGTGGAGGTTTTTGTAAATTCTGTGGAAGATTTTGATGCCGTATATTTTAATATATGATGAATTTTGGGCCTAATTTTTAATGCAGTTTTGGGCATTATTTTGTAAGCGAATTATTTTCCGCTGGAGTGTATTGTCATAGTTCGTTGAAAATTAATCAAGTGAATTTACTGTTATAATTAACAAGAGTTTTGAAAGAATTTGAGATAAGATTTTGAATGAAGATTACCGTCACAAATAATTATAATTATTACAACCTTTATTAAACCAGATTGTGACATTAACATGTATAACTAACCTTCATTGGTCGATTATATAAAACGATTATGAATTTACCAACCGGATGAACATGTGGTTCAATGTATTTCTTAAATTAATAATTTAAATAATTTAAATGTTGATATTGTAAATAATAATGTATATATCTTTAACAATAATGTGGAACGATAGTAATGTTAAAGGCGTGTTTAAAATTTTTGTAATTATCTTCGACAATATTATAAACAATTTCTAATTGTTATAAATCATTTATGTGATTTTGTTATAAACATTTAAGAGTGTGTTTTATACTCTAAACTATGCTTATTAAACATTTGGATGATAACTTAACAAGTTTAGGGATTGTCAGAATAATCCAGTGGTATGTGAGTTAAGCATTTGAAAGATTTGCGTCAATATATATGAGTTGTCTTGTAGACATTTAAAGCTTTGAGAGGAGCTGAATTCTTACGCAGTGTGGCGTGACGAGTGAGCCCCATTTGACAGGCATGCGTCAGGTTGAAGAGTAGATCGCAGCTGGCTCGACAACTGGTTATCAGCGGGCGAGGTCGATACTCTGGCCTTGCGCCTATAAATACCAGTGTCATGTTTATTAAAAGAAACCAAATGCTCTATATATATGTGTCGTATCCTGACTTCCTTATCCAATCCAAATGTGTATTGAATGTTACGTTATTTTGAGCTCATGGGAGCTAACATATTGTTTGATAACTTTGCAAGTCCTTCAAGTGGACATAGTCAGATTGACATGGGCTACTGATAGCCACATTTATTTTGTTGAGTTTGTTAAAGTCATACCCTTTATTTGAAATAAAGCTTTTGTACAGTTCAAAGTTCTTGCCTTCGTTTTGGTTCATTTTTAAATGTCATGGTGAAGGTTATTGTGGGAGCATACTTTAGAGATCCTGTTGTCAATCCAATCCCCGAGATTATTTTTAAGAGGTAAGTAAAAGTAAGTATGAACCCCCGTCTATTTTGATGTGTTCCACAATAATTTTCTTGGTAACTTCTGTGTTCAAACCTCGGTAGTATCTGTCAGTGCCATTTTCATTGATGTAGCTGAGCCGGTGCGATTGATTGTTGGCAATCCGATTGAGGGGGCGGATATCTGACAGCCTACTATCCGGGTAAACGGGGACAGTACGAATATCATAGGTTCGAATCCCGGTGCTGACAGCGGTTATCCTGCGTGTGTTTTTCAGGATTTTTCCATACTCCCTACAGGAAATTGTTGGGAGAGTGTCTTATTTCAAGTTCTGGAGCGCCTACCCCATTACTGTCCCTGATACATTTACACATATTACTACAATCATCACAGCAATGCAGGTTGCCAGACAACTTCAACACACACCCAACTATATGGGGCTGATGACCAACATGTCTCAAGCCCCTCAAATGAATTAACAACAACTATACAAATATTTCCATTTCTCTATTACACAAGAAAAGTTTCATGTATTTTGCTCCAGAAGTTTTCGAGTAATACAATATGCACAAAAGACAACAACAAAAACAGTTCTTTAAAATATGAAGTTAATATTTAACTGAAATGGTAAATCTAGAACATTCCTGTTTCCCTGACAGGAACAAAATAAACTCGAAGGGCTACCAACTTGAAGACTGCGTATCTCTCAACCAGAGAAAACAATTACAGAAGTCTCAGCAAAAGTGGACGTGTCCTCTCACAGTATATCATGTTGATTTATGAGTTATACAATAGGCTACTCATGTTTATGTTTATTCAGTTTTTTCAACAAGATCCTGTGCTTTATATTGCAATTAGCCCTGACCGCCTAAAATATCATTTTCGAAGATTTTTGTCACCTACTAAGTCCTTTTTACCTTACAAATGCTACATGCAGCCGGAAAAAGGTTCAGTTGCTTACTCTACACATGCGACAAATTTCACTTATTCGTAACCGGAGATAACCGTAATTCGGGGAATTGTTGGACATACAATATACTGTATTAACGTTATATGAAGCAACTCGGCCGACGGTGTTCTCATGCTCAAGAAGTTAATAACGATTCCACAAATAGTGTTAATGGGCCCATAGAATTTTCTAAGTCCTTATTAAAACACGTTAGTTTTAATTAAAACTAGATTAATTTACATACAACCTCTCTCCCGCTAAGACGAGAAGATAAAGCTAATATTGTCCCACTAGGTGGGATTCAAAATTATTTGGCGCCAGCCTCAGTTTGAAATAAGCTAGACTATATTTCGCGTGGCAAAGGTTAGATTGGCAAACCTGGGAGGCTGGAGATGTATTACCACAGTCTAAAATACACAGTCACGAAGCTCGCTGCGTTACAAAATGGCATCCTTTTGGTAGATGGAGCGAAACTAGCGCCAGCGGCGGCCAGCAAGCTGACAACTGCCTTGAGCGCGTTAATCGCGGAACTGATGATTTCACTTTTGTTGGGGTTTAATGAATTTTAACTCATTTGAGTGATTATTTCCATTGTAAACATGAGTCATGTTAAATCACAATGTTGATATACTGTACACTTTTAATTCATGGGAACATAAAAATATGCTCTGTTTTTGTTAGATCAGTCCTCTACAAGTATCCCTAGGTACAGTTTATGACGTATTTAATGAGTCTTACGTAGAATTAATAGCCCATACTAGTTATAAATTCATGTATTTGTTTCAGTGATAGTCGCGGGAGTAGTGGTTTTTTAGCGGTTCTATACCCTCCACTTCCACATTCCTCCACACAAGATGGCGGCGGTGCGATATCTCTCGAACGCATGGTCGGATTTTGACGAATGAGGTGTCGTTGAACACGGGCTGACACCCCCTTTCCAATGGACAACATATTTCCACCCAAAAATAAAACCTACCCCTACTAGGGGGTGATATTTCAATTTATTTTAGAAAATCCCGCTTTTCAAGTGCAATGTGGGAGTTTGAATGGTAATATGAACTTAAACGTTGTTCCACACAAGTGACATGTGTACGGTGGAAATCCAATATGAATTAACAGGCTTGTTTTTTGTTTTTACGCATGCCCACTCATAGCTTTTGTAAGAGGGCGGGCTTTTTAAAGATGGCGGCTGTAGTGTAACCTAACCTAACCCAACCCATGAGGGGTGATCAAAAAGTACTCCAAGTGACGCTTGTCGATAGGCAAACCAATAATCAAAGAGGGGCATGTTAGTTCTTGAAGCCAGAGCCCCTTTTGATTGACCCCTGTTGATTTTTCCCTTTGGACTGATCCCTATTGACTAGCCCCTTGGACGGGTCCTTGTTGACGGGTCATTGTTGGCGGATCCCTGTGGACGAGTCCTTTTTGACAGGTCCCTGTTGACGGGCCATTGTTGACGGGTCCCTATGGACCAGTCCTTGTTGATGGGTCCTTGCTGACAGGTCATTGTTGACGGGTCCCTGTGGTCGGGTCCCTGTGGACGGGCCCCTTTGGACTGGTCCCAATCGACTAGCCCATGAATTTATTCAAATTGTGCCAAAGGGCCTAACTACATTTATGAGTAAAGCAGTGTGTTAAACTGACGTAGTTCGCCAGCCCTCACTACTACAATGTGATAACGATATGAAAGGAAAGTGACGAAATACATGTGAACACGTGTGAGATGACATTATTACCGTCCTCCTTGTGAAAACCACATGTAAGCTAACAAGTCACTTCCTGTTTGTTTCGTATTATCTTGTTGCAACTCTTCACTCCAGAATCGTTTCAACAGTGCCTCAGCAAATACATCGAACGTGGTGTAGGTGTATCTAAATGCTCTATGCCAAATTAACGCCTCTGATGCCAAAAAGTTTTCCACTACTATCATCTCTCTCTAAGAATTTTGTTCTCCTCCAGGTAATATCTCATGTCCCTCAAGAATTCGACAGCTGTGACATTTCCTTCCCCCGTGAACTTGTCGGGTTTTTCCTCATGGCTTTTTATTACTACTACGTTTTGATTGTTCCTACTAGCACCCTGATCGTATGTTCTTCCTACCATGTCCGGTTCTCTAGTGTCTCGTTCAGTGCGCTCTGTTCCACTAATGTTGCGTGACCTACCCAACATGTGAGTGTCTACGCTCTGTCTGTCATCTTCCTGTTCACCTTGACTAAATCCTAATTGGTTCAGTTTACTCTCAATTGACTATCTCTTTCTCTAAAGAAGTCTTGAAGATCTTGCTTCATATTAGTAGTTTCCCTCATCGACAGTGCTTTCATCTCTTCCTCTTGTTTAGACTTGAGTTTCGCTATCTCAGTATTGACCTCATCAACTAATTTCCTAATTTTGTCTAATACTTTAAATTTAATCCTATCAGTTTTACTCGTTATTTCGCTTATTGTTGTAACATTGGATTCCTCTAAAGAGTCTATTCGTTTAGTTAATTCCTCTCGCAATCCAGTTACATTAGTATTTGTTTTACATTCAATATATTTTACCTCTTTCATGATCTTACCATGCATCTCATAAATATGATCACTATTACTCTTTAACACTTCCTCCTTCAGTTTTAACACAGCATCAACAATACATTTATTTATGTCAACATTGATACCCTCAGAGATCAACTTTTGTTGATTAATTACCTTTTGATGGAGCTCATCAACTGTACCATTTAAGGTAGTCAGCTGGTTCTGCAATTCACCTTGGGATCCTGAAATAGTGTCAAAATGTTTTGTGTTGTCAACTTTTATAGTGTCTATACTATTTTGTAGAGTCAGCTGTAGCTCTTGTAGTCGTTTCTCCGAATCTGCTTGTGCTTTTTCTTGTTTCTCTCTGGCTTCATTTTGTGCCTTTCTAGCTTCTTCTTGTGTCAGTCGACTTTCTACCTGAGCTAGTCTGCTCATTTCCTGTGATAACTTTCCTTCGTTCTGCGCCTTTTCTAGGGCTATTCTGATTACCTCCTGTACTTTCTTAGCTTCTTCTTGCGCCAGTCGACTTTCTTCCTGTTTCTTTTCTAAAGCTGTTTTGATCTCCTCCTGTACTTTCTTAGATTCTTCTTGCGCCAGTCGACTTTCATCTTGCGCCTTTCTTGCTTCTTCTTTCATCGCTGCCTTAGTGTCCTTAATTTCTTTCCCTAACTTTTTAGTGTTATCATGTGTGATAGTGTGTAGGGCTTTTACTTCGGCAGTCAAACCTGCCTGACTGGTCCTCATCTGCTCCAAAATAGACCTGATATAGGTCATGTCCTCAGACGACATAATCTTTATACAATGAGAACAAGATGTTCAGTAAAGAACATATAGCCTACTTTCTCCTAAATGTATGAGTATAGTTATAACTCGTTGTTATTATCAAAGAGTATAATAGAACTATTCTTTGTTGAAGACCTTAGAAACGATTTACCTCTACCAAACGCCACGACCTAGATAAAAACTGCTACCATCATTGAAGAAAGAAAGAAAGAAAGAAAGAAAGATAAGAAGTATATCAAGAATGTTATGGATCTGGAGACATAATCGACCGGACTGGCGGCGTGGCTCAGCGGTAACGTTCTCGCTTGCTGGGCCCTAGGTTGCAGGTTCGTATCCTGGCGCAGTCAGCTGGCATTTGAGGGTGCACAAATGCGAGGGAGCCGTGTCAGTACATTTACTGGCACGTTAAAGATCCCCTTCGGGCCAATATTCCGGCACCCCGGTGTCTCTAAAAGCAGCAGTAGTTAAAAGGGATGTAAAACCAATAACATTATTATTATTATTACGACCTGCCGTGGGCAACATCCAACATTGAGTTGAGGCATGTCTTTACACGTCTGGTTGTGCATGGCTTTCACAACCCTAATTGAATTAACAAATCTTTCCATGACCCTACAGAGACGTGTGTATACAAACTATGTGGATATTTTCGATAATATAATCCTAACAGAGCGAGTGCATTCTAGCGGCCAGAATAAGAAACTTTTCAATGAAATCTGGAAGTTACCTTTTTGGCAGCTAGATGTCTCGAGTAAATCTGCTGGCGAATTATGTTTTAATTAAATATATATTTTACACCATAATGTGGACAATATAACGCTTAATAACATTTTCAAGTAACGCAAAATAGGCTGTTACAAACCCTTTAAAATAAAAAGTTAAAATGTATCGTAGTATCAACTTGTCATTCTTCAAATTCGATGCGCATAGAATGATAATGGTATAGTAATCAATGGATCCCCACGTAGACTAGTCGGGACATCTAGTGGTGAAATATCGAACAATATAATCCTAACAGAGCGAGTGCATTCTAGCGGCCAGAAGAAGAAACTTTTCAATAAAATCTGGAAGTTACCTTTTTGGCAGCTAGATGTCTCGAGTAAATCTGCTGGCGAATTATGTTTTAATTAAATATATATTTTACACCATAATTTGCACAATATAACGCTTAATTTTAAAACATCTGAGTCATTACAAAACAATAAACATATAACATTTCAAGCAAAAAAACTAGCTCTGATCGGGTTTGAACCATAGGAATCTGAGCGACAGGCTATCGCTCTAGCACTGAGCTAATTGTGTCAACGAATATCGTTCTATTTAAAATGACTTACATAGAACTTGTTAGCAAATAATGATTTATACTAAACGATTTCATCACTGGAGTATATTATTTATATATAAAGCATTTCATACAAAGTTTATTTATTTTTTATCAGTACGCTATATTGCATTCAATACTCAAATTAGTGAAATATAAGTCAGGCACAAGATATCCGCTGCCATCTTGTCTTATTAATGAATCAGCTGAGCTTTTTAAAATCACGTCTGCACTATAGTATTACAAAATAAACTTTTAATTTCGTACGTGCCTCTTCCTTTAGAACAGTTAAAACGATTCTCGGCTCGATAATCGGAACTGGTGGGTCCCATGATATGGATTATAAAGTTTGCATAATTCGCACGGCCGCCATCCTGAAATGGTATGGCGGACGACCTTGTAGTTTTGTCACAAGACGCATCCTATACGAAGGTATGTTGTTACCAAATTTGGTAGAGATTGGATGATTTGGTTAGTCGTTATTTGATTTTTCGTTTTGAACGTTTGAGTGGCCGCCATTCAGTTTTAGTAAAGATGGCGGCGATATAAAACATGACACTGAGGTGTCCTTTGCTAGTGCTACCTTTGTACCAAATTTCGTTCAATTCGCATTCACCGTGTTCGAATTGATAGGGGGGGACAGACATTCAGAGTACACACACTCACACACACACACACAGACTCACACACACACATACACACACACAGACTCACACACACACATACACACACACAGACAGACACACTTTTTTCGCCCTGTGTTGATCTCATAAGTCTACTTTCATTTTTTGCAATAATCGAAAGTAGGCTAAAAATGGAAAGTATCACCATACTAAACACAGCGAAATTCCAGAATGACCAAAATTTTAAATTTCCTACGATATACACACGCACTCCATAGATATGTTTTTCCTTCCTAACCAACGTCTATACTAACGCTAACGGTATCTAGCACTTTTAATAACCAACGCTGAACTTAATTCAACACTTAATCCTAACCAAAATTTATTTAAACATGACATCATTTACATTTACGTTATACTTGACCAACAGGTCTTTCACCGTAAAAATGCAAGATATGCCTCACAACAACTTGTACTCCACATATCAGACAACTTGTCAGATTGGGATCGGCATATAAAATACAAACAAAACTCGACTGTGTCGTACACCAAACATGCTTAAAATAGTCGTGATTACGAAATATCACCTAGTGTAACAAACTCGACACAACCGCTGGTCACTCAGCACTGGGAATTCAAATTCACAAATTTGAGAGACTCAGGCAATCGACAACGTCGAAGCCACACCTGTTGGGCGACAATCAATTAGATATGTTATATATGCTCCCGAATTCCTCTAGGCCACAGTCCCAAATTCGCGCAGATGGTAAAAGGATCGTAGGAAATTCAACACCCGGCTAAGAGTTGAACAACTCCTACCGGACTAATGACTAGGGAACCCTAGGAATACATATATACATCTCTAACTATACTACTAACTAGTTGCTTACAGGACAAGAAAAATAAAAGCTAAAAGATAGAGCACTAACGAGCAACTCAACTCTCGCGCGTTAAGATAAATTGTCGATCGGCTGTCTGCATCTAGATAGTGGTATCGTTCTAGTGTAATTAAGCTTTGAATCAAGAATCAGTTCTACAAAACTTAGCATGAATAAAAATACGCTTGCCATTTATTGACAAAAATATCAACACGACATAACAACATATGTCCCATCACCAATAATATAAATAAAAATAAATCACCTTCTCAAAATGAAATATCTGCGCCTCATCTAGGCTTGATGCGTGTAACAAGTGTCTCTCTTGCATCCTTTCACAAATGGAAAATACATCTTGCTCCAATATATTTTTAAATACACATTATTTAAATGTTAGGACACTAGTTTCTGTCCTACCTGTTCACTGAAAATTATGCTTTAACGTTCCATAATAACATACATATTCCCTATGTAATACATCCGTTAAAGTCCTCTAAAGATAATATCAAGTTTCAAATGCTATCAGAAATGGTTAATAATAATAATAATAATAATAAAATATTTACATTTATTTACAAGATCGCGACCCGCACGATTTCATAGTACCTTTCTCCAATTTATTAGAGTTCATTTCACAACTTTCCTCCGCATCTCACATACTTTTCTTCTTGTACAAAAACTTTCTCCGTATTTCACATAGTAAAACTGGTTATTATACGTATTTATGCGTCAATTCCATGTGAATCATGAACACAAACAATTAAGTTAATATCTCATCACTAAAGTTTACAATTCCGGTATCCAATAATTTAATAATTATACAAACTTGCAACGCATGACTATTCAGATAAGCTCTCCAACCAAATATCGAGTGTGTGTGGCATTGACCTTCACTTCCCACACTCTGATCTTCACAAAATACAAAATATGGCTTCTCTTAATCACCACATAATATTTCAAAACCTTTCCACTCAACTTCTTCATCTCACGTTTCATAACATCGCGTCTCTGTTACGCCTTCATTAATACAATTGCATCTCATTAATATTTCTTCCTTTGGCACTTTCACAAAGCTTCTACGATTCCATATCAACTACTTTCATCAAAGTATGATATTCAGTATTCCTACTAGAAATTACAAATGCAATAACTTTCACGAATACACTACTCCTCCTTCTACAAAATCCTCTATCGATTATACATTATTGTGCTCTGTTTAAAATCTTTCCACTTAGATTCTCGATCTCATAATATTATCGCACAAACTCTCCACAATTCTCACTACCATAACTCATCTCATTTCTTCCTTCTCTGCATCAAATACTTCCTTGTTACAATTTCTAGCTTAACTCTGAATTTAAGTCTGCTTGCGTCTGCTATGAAAATAACAATTACCTTTCCTCACGTTCCTGTTCACAGTAAATGCCAATATCCTTCCTTCCATTTCACATTTTCAATTATAATAGATATAATTTCATAACATTCCATAATAGCGTTTCTCATTTAGTTATGCCTTTAATTATCGCATACTGTCCTTCTCCGTCCAACCAAACTTCTGGGGTTTACAATGTCTTTTTCTTCCTTCCTTTCTGGAGTTCCTTCAATGCCAATATTGAATACTCCTATTAACAACTTCGTTTCATACATAGTATTTCGTTTCTGATATGATTAAACTCTTTATCATAGGATTCTCATGTCCTTCCTTTCTCTGATATTACATTATTAACTTATTTACGTTCGTCAAACACATGACTATTCTCTTTCTCTGATACATTATTTATTTATCACAAATTTACGCTTCTCCTCTCAAGTTCCAATACAAATATGATCGTTCTCCGATGTTACAACAAATCTACGGAATATACGTAAGCAATCGCAACGAAACTAACTGTAAGTAAATTTAAACGCTCAAAAATGACAATGAAAAATATTAACGATGTCTAAGATCATCGATCAAGCCTTCAAAATACCTCCGAGTAACGTATGAAACTAACTATAGAAATTACTAAAAATTCTCAAAACAATACAATAACATAGGTTATAAATGCAAATATGTTGGTCAAAATTCTGGAATAACGTGTACAAGAACTAACTACAGATGTGTGTAAAATTGCACTTGTCTACCTTCATTCTGAGATCGCTGGTGACAGACCTGATGACGTTTCTGTCCATGGAATCTCGCCACGAGTCTCTGGTATGCAGCACGCCTCCCTGCGGACTGGTTTCGTTATGTCATCTCTGCGACGTCTGGACTCTGGTGCTGGTGAATGCCCTGGGATGATGTAACCCAACCGGTTCTCAGCTGGAAACTCGTCTGCTGGCCTGCTCCCTTCGTCCTTCGTGATGACACGTCCCCTTCGCAGCGCTCGGTGCTTGGCGCTCTCCAGCTCTGGATTCCCTGCGTTCTCCATTTCGAATGCCGCTCGTCTCTTCCTTAGATCTTTATGTTTATTGAAGTCGGTAGCTTGCAGTGTTCTTTCCAACACAAGAAATCACCTCCATAGTGTGGATTTCTCTTGTAGTCGCTTGTAGCGTTATGTGAGCGAAAACTGCGATGTTCAGCAGCTCGCTACTCATATTTCTGTGTTATCTGGTCATTTCTGGATTTCGCTAGTTAGCATAGCTCTACATTCACAACAGAGTGAAGTTAAAACATGTTCCTCACTGCCAAACGATGTGAAGTCGTAGTCTCTCCCCTCCGATCTAATTCTTTATACATTCTTGTGTGGATTGATGAACTTCTTACAATACAAAGTCTCACTTCTTCTGACTTCCTTCCTGAGTAGTTGCGTGTTCGATGTTTCAGGTTGTAACTTTCAAATATTATATCACGACGTATATTTCTTCTTTAAATGTAGTAAAACTTCTTCTTAATACTGTTGATTAATAATGCTTATTTCTCCTCTCAAAAACGTGTTGCTTCATCTTGAAGTCTCAGGTTCACAAAGACCTTTGTCTATTACTTCTCGAAGAGTGAAAATTAAAACGTCTTGCCTCCTCGACTGTCCAGATAGAAAGAGCCTCGTCTCCTAGCGTCAGCTAGCCTCGTCGATCAGATTTCCCTCGCAAATCTGGTCAACTAGACTCCAACCGCTATGAAAATTGACTGATTTATACATAACTTCTCTCTCAGCCATTTAATTTAATATTCGTTTTGCCAGTTAAATTTCTTTTCCTCTGCTGGTGAATTCAATATGTAACACTCTCTTAAAATATTAAAATAATGATTTTAATATTTATTCCTTCCTTAGTATTCAAACTATTTTCTCATTGGTCAATAGCAAGTTCTGGCGAGTTTCCGACACGCGTTTGCTCCCCCACTCAAGATCGTGGCACGTGTCTGTCCTCCGGCCGACCTTGCTAGCTCTCCCTCGGCTCAAAACAGGTTTTTCGCTACTGACATCGACGAAAGTGTAGATTTCCAAGACTCTTCAAATATCATTTATGTTAGGTTAAAAATTACCAGATCATTAAATTTCCATTATTTCTCGAAATAAAAATATTTCTCTAGGCGAAAATTTTCCCAAATGCTCATTTAATCATAATCTTCCATACAGACTGTAAATTTTATCCATAATTCCAAATTTTAAATATGCACTTTTTCTGAGGTGGTCTTCAGTTCAAACCTCGTCCGGTCTTCTTCTCACACAACTAGACATGATTTAGAGAGCAGTACCCATTGCAATAGTTTGCTTTCTAATGAAATCTACCTAAAATAGGCTACATAATTAAAAATACTACCATCAACGACACCTAGCTGTGAACTTGGCTACTAGATGCCGCCGGAACCAGCAACTCGCAACGAACGTTGGAACTTCCCCACCGAAGGAAAGCATACTCAGGGATTTTTAGCGCTCTTAGTAAATCCGACGACTTCAGACTGGTTTGAACCCGCGACCTTTGGCATAGAATTTCAGTATGCTACCAGTTCCGATACCGAAGTCGCTTCCCTCAGACAGATGGAAAACTGAATGTGATCTCGTGCAGTGGCGTTGCCATAGCAACTGCTGATGGCTCATCCCTTATCAATTTAGTAAAGTCCTCTCGGCACGCCGGAAGGCGGAGGTATATTTCACCGGGCAAACTTGGGGATAGGCAAAATAGGCAGAATATGCAGGTTTTCGTAGAAGGATCAGACCTCATCGATTGCGAGAAAGTTTCTTATAATTGGAGCTTAATTAACTTCGTTTTTCGTCATTTTATGCATATTTTAAACATTTTATTGTCTTATGGGGACGGTAACCTTCTTGTCCTTTGGGGTCCATTTTTAGCCTATTTTCAATTTTGAAAAAATAGGCTTATGAGATCACATTCTGTCCGTGTGTGTGTGTGAGGTGTGTGTGTGCCCCCCCCCCCCCACCCTAATAAAATCTAAACGGCTGGAGCGATTTCAATGAAACTCGATACGTTCATAGCACTATTCCCGGCGACCTCGATCGTGCCCTTCAAATTTTGTTACGTATAACCAATCCAACATGGCGGCTGTGCGAAATATTTCACTAGCATTCAATATCTCCGAAACTATTACCGATATCGCCCTGAAATTGTGTACGGTGATAAAGGGCAATACTAGAAGTTCACATATGAGACTTTCAAAAACCTGGTGACTACAAAACCAAAATGGCGGTCAAGCGAATTTGAGACTTTTAATTGAAATTTTCTCGCGATTTAACTATCCAAACGTAATGAAACTTGGTACAGCAAATGTTTATACACATTGTAATGCACTGGAGTCTAATTTAGTTCAATTGTTTACATAACCTCAAAATGGCGGCTGTGCGAAATATTTCACTGGCATTCTATATCTCCGAAACTATTACAGATATCACCCTGCAATTTTGTTCAGTGATAAAGGGTACTAATACAAGTTAACCTATGCATATTTCATACACCTGTAGAGCACAATTCGAACAAGGCGACCAAGCGAATTTGAAATATTTTAATAGACTTTTCTCGTGATTTAACTCTCTGAGCGCAGTGAAATGTGGTACAGTAAATGATTTTGCAGATTGTAATGCACTGCCATCTAATTTAATTCAATTGTTTACATAACCTCAAGATGGTGGTAGTGCGAACTTTTAAAATTAAGTTTTTATTTCTTGTGTCGTAATCGTGCGATCGAAGTGAAAGTTTGAATAATGAACCTAGGCGATAATTGACCTTGAATGGTACATAACTCTATGTCCAATACATTTAACAATCCAACATGGCGACCATCCGAAATATTTAGACGGTTCTCAATATCTATGAATCTTTTACAGCAACCAAAATGAATTTTTTTATGTTCATAGAGACTATGAACATATGTTCACCTATATGACTTCAGTAACCTGGTGAGCACAAATCCAACATGGCGGCAACGCGAAGTATAAATATTTAAATGGACGTTTCTCGCGAATTAACTATTCGAGTGCCGTGAAACGTTGCACGTTAAATGCTTATACAAATGTTGATCCACTGGCATCTAATTTATTTCAATTGTTTGCATAATCACAAGATGGCTGCTGTGCGTAATTTTAAAATCTCGTTTTTACTTCTTGTGTTCTAATCATGCGATTGAAGTTTGAATACCACACGTACACAATAATATTAATGTAATAGTACAAAAATAAAAATCCAACCTGGCGACAATCTGAAATATTTAGACGGTTCTCAATATCTACGAATCTGTTACAGCAATTAAACTGAAATTTTGTATGTTGATAGAGGCAATTAACATGAGCAGGATATATGAAAATAGGCTTTTTAGTTCTTCACGGAACTACTTGTTATACGTGTGATCACACTGTCTTTATGCAAGGTTTCGACACTGATGTGTAACTATGTAACGGTCTGTTACTTCTTCACGCAAAATTATATCTCCCGCAGAGATTTTGGTTGGTTCCTCAGTTTAGGGGCTGCGACAACGCGGTCATGTAACCCCGCTTACTTTGGGTGAGAGTAGAATCTGTCTGATAAACGGTGTGAATTGTGATAACTGTATTAGTCTGTATTTCAGATAAGGTCTGCTGACGGTCAATTTTAAGTAGTAGTTCCTAATTTTGTACCATATACTAACGTCAACGACACCTAGCTGTGAAATTGGCTACTAGATGCCACCGCAACCAGCAACTTGCAAGAACGTTGGAACTTCCCTTCCAAAGGAAAGCATGCTGAGGGATTTTTAGCGCTCTAAGAAAATCCGACGACATTGGCCGGCTTTGAACCAGCGACCTTGGACATAGAAGTTCAGCATGCTACCAGTTAGCCGCTTCCCACAGAGTCAGATGGAAAAATGAATGTTATCTCGTGGAATGCCGTTGTCTTGGCAACCTCTGATAGCTCATCCCTGATCAATTTAGAAGCGTTGTCATGGTAACCTCTGATGGCACTTGGCATTTTCTTTAATTCCGAAATCATTTTTCTCATCCCTTGGCGTACTGGTGGGTCAGATCAAAAATTATTTCAGACAAAGTTTTAGGTAATTATTAGGGGAATATTTTCCATTTTGTACGGTTTTGATATTGTGCCTATTAAGAGAGATAAGATTCATGTTTCCCGAAAAACCCACTTTTTTCCACCCCTTTGGTCAATGGCTGCTGCTATCAAAAACTTTTCAAACATACATTCTTGGGCTTTATCCGACACATATTATGAAATTTGAATTTTTCGATATTTCACATATTAAGAGAGTTATAGCTATATTTCACTTTTTCGAAGAAATAAAACCATTTTCACCCCCCTTCGACCGACTTTGCCCATTAACGAACTCGACCGAGAATTAAAGGGGATACATATTATGTAAAACATTGAAAGTGATTGGTGCAAAATTACGGCAGTTATCGTGTCCACAAGGAACTGATATATATACATATTGAACCCGATGTTACATTTGCCATGTGACCTCTTGGGCTCATGAAGAATTCATCATCCAGGGAACAGGCCAAGAAGGCGCTCGTTTGACTAATATGAGTTGCCGCGCCAAGAGTATATTATGTTGTAAATATTTTGTGAACCCCATGATTATTAACCACTGTTGTAAATATTTTGGATGCTCAGAAGAGAAATATGATTTGTGATAAATAGGAGGCATGAATATAAACAATCCCTAGTGAATGCCGCGGATATTTTTACAGTCACACACTTGACTAGTCACTAGAGAGTCCATCCGGCATCTGGATGAGGCGACTCTTATCGCAGGCATGATTCCAGCGTGACGTACATTTTTGACAGGCATGGTCCTGCCTTGACGTCGAAACGTGCTCGATAAATCGAGGAGTATCTGTGTGATTCTATTTAATCTGGTGCAGAAACATACGTGATTATGTGCAGTATGACTGCCGAGTGTGTTTATGATAATCAGTAATCGCCAATTCGGAATCTTTGTGATCCTTCACTAACATTTTAACATAGGCACAAAGTACGCTGCTAAACCACGTTTTTTTTTCTTACATGTGCAGCGAGATTATCATCATCAGTGTTAAACAAGTAATGACCGATTAACGAGTGAACTTAATCAATCAGTTCTGAGTGTATACTTTGGCACAAGCCATAAGTTAGCTTCTGTGAGCTGAAAAACCACTTGGCCATTCTATCTTGCTAACCACTACCAGTGTAAATTCTGTGAAATTGCAACTAGAGCGATAAATTCAGTGTAACCACCATGGCTTTATTGTAACATAACTATTATGAAGAAACGCCAATTATTCAACTAGGCATGAGCTTTGAAATGGAGTAGACCCATGCCATGGCGGGGTTTAGCGACGGTCGGACTGCACTCCAGATGGTCTAGCGATGGTGGGATCGCACGTCAAATGGTTTAGTAATGTTTGATATTGTACTACAAAGCAAACACGTGGATTACAGGCATTCCATCCATACGCCTAATTTGCAACCTAAACCATGCATAACTATGAAGAACACACCTGAGTCAGGCTGACGGCCAAAACTTATTTTTATGTACGGTCCTGCTGTAGGGACTAGATTAGTCATTATGACCTTACGCCGCACTTGAAACAACAATAACTAATAATTCTTAGGTAGGATTTACACTTAACACGCACTCCTAGGTGGTGGAGAAACCAAAATATAACGTATCATTTGCACTTGTTGGGGATAATAGCATTTGCCATCCATTATTGTACATAACATTTTATATAACTCCGACAGAGCATCGAACCAACACTCTTTTACGTGTAGGATTTGTATCATAATCTTGTGTGAAAGAAGAGTGTTTTATTTTAACAAGTGAAACTCAATGACCAGCTGTTGGCCGTGGAAAGGAGCCAGTCTCTCGCTTTATTTGGTTTATTTTGACCTTGCAAAGGCGACGATAGCGCGCTCTTTTCTTCAGTAAATTATATAGAAGGCAGTGGGCCCATTGAATAACAAACATTCTTGTTACCTGAAAACCAGTTTATGTAGTGTGGAGAAGTGAAACAAATACCTTTTTTTGACATGCAGACGACTGCCAAACAAGCTATGAATTGTAACATTATAAGATGGGCTAAGCAGGCTATTCTTGGTTCGAGAGAACGGGTCATTTATAGGACTGTAAGCAAAAGACCCAAGTTTATAAATGCTAGATTTCCAGACGCTCAGGTCTGATGTATGAGTAAATGACACACCTTTCTGTAACTTCAGAGTATACAGCTGTTATGACAGCAATATTTAAACCTTATCCTCAAGCTTGGATTGTATAGATTTAAAAGGAACCATGTAATTTAAAAAAGCTCTCCAGCGGTAGGATATGATTACTCTTAGATGCTAGTACAAGTTTTCGTACTTTATAGGCTGGTGACGCGTACGGTTTTTGTAACGTTACTACAGCAGATGATCAATGGATCAGTGGTATTGATCAGCACACTGAGGTGCTATTTATGGTATTGGAACTGATTTTTCTTCCAATGAAGTGTTTGTATTGGATGCTTGGGACACCAATTGTTTACACTATACGAATTTAACATGGTCATTAAAAAATACAATGAAACTGATAGGAGTAAACTAATCTGATAAATAAGAAGGTAATAATCAAATATCAGGTTTTTTCAACTAAAACTGAACATAAACCGAAAGCTAGGAACTCTAATGAAATCTAAATAAAACTATAAACTTAAATGAACCTTGATGACCATAACTTAGACTTGTTTCTTCTTCTCATTTTAAATACAAATATAGCTTTCCCCTATTGAGCGACGACAGTCAGATAGTTACGTGTTTAAACGCGGTAGCTAGGCTGATGATGCGATGTTAGACATGTATTAATTCATGCTATCGCCAACATAACGTTTCTCTCCGAACACAAACATGACCCAAGTTCGCAAAGAGCGAATTTGCCATGTAGGAAGGTAACTGTAGTGACGCCCATTGCACATCTAATTTAAGAGTGTTTACATGTTATTCATTTGTGTTGTAACTAGGATAGATTTTCATACTTTCTGTTAGGTTCAGAATGTGCATAGCTTGAGCTTGGAAATACATTTTGGATGAAACGCTTCTCCTTTACATCGTTGCCATTATGATTAACGTACGATAGGCATTAGATTAACTGATTATAACGTTAAATGTTGGAGATGACACCATCATAGCGTAGCTTTAAACGTATTATGCTTTAAATTTAACTAATATCTTGCATTGTAAACAAGTAAATAACTCACCTTGCTGGAGAATCATTCTTGTATTATTACTATTATTGAATCTCCGAAGTAATTGAATAGGGAAGATCTACGTGTCATTCTCTTAGATTGCATTCTTTGTTTTTCCACTTTTGCGGAGGACTTCGAGAGGCTTAATTTGATAGGATTGTCGCACGGAGACGAATTAATTATTATGAACATCGTTAGCACGGACTAGCCGTTTTACCTCTCGGAAGTGGTTAGGGGGTCTGCTACTTTTCTGAATAAACTGAGTGCGATTTAAATGCAAGCCTTGCCTCTTTATTGTATTTGTTGAGTTTGTATTCCTCTGGAGTGGTGGTTTTTCCTCTCATTACACCCGACACCCCCCAAGTACAGTTTCTTGAGTGCTTTCCCAGTCCAAGAATGCCTTCCCTCCCGGCCTATATGTCTTCCTGGGAGATGGGGGTTTCGGAAGGGTCATTTAAGGTCGATGGCTCCCCGGAATCCTCGTCAATCGGGCACATATAGACTTTATTTTAATTGGCGCCTCAACGTGATTAGCTCGAATTTGAGAGGTCAAGTTCGCTGGTATACTGATTCTTTAATTGGTTCCACGAAATGATCAGCTCGATTTTGAGAGGTCTAGTTGGTGGCATACGAATATGAAATCTCGAATTTGAGAGGTCGAGAGCTCATGTTTGTTTTTTAGGGTATGATAGCATCTGCCAGGTCAGTGACGAATTGGTATTCGCACGGCTGGACAGTAGCTGCATGGCACTCATTTTGAGATAGGACCATGAGATCAGTTGGCATTAATTACTGTTAATAAGTAGAAACATTTTCACTTGTAGCCGAGGCTGATCTTAAGTAAATGTAATTGTTAGTTTGTGTGTTTAACTTTTGTTAGGACAGAGGCACAGCAATGATCCCTTAGTTTATGAAGAGTGCAGACTTTTCCCAGAGCTTGATCTTAAGGTGTACCATAGTGTGTAAGTTTCAGACAAACTATTCCCCGCCTAATTCTCAAATCGAATTTATTGTGATGGCAAGTGAAGCAGAGAGGGACATTATCGCAACTTTGCCAGAGTTGCTGAGGACCCTGCGCATGTCAATTAATCAAGTTCAGGTGAATGTTGCTGGTATGCAAGCTAACTTGAATGACATGGGAGCAAACCTTCGAGCCGAAATGCAGGCTAATACAGACACTGTAAACGAAAGCATAAACAATGTTAGGGCTGATATGCAAACCAATACAGACAATGTTAGAGCCGAGATACAGGTCAATTGTGACAACATGAACACTAATATAAACAATTTACGCACAGAGGTCAGGGATGATGTTGAAAATCTGCGAACAGACATTAATGCTATGCAGGCAGATTTAAATAGAGTTAGTGGCGACATTCAAGCTACTTGATTACTCTCAGGGCTGATTTCACGAAGGAAATTAAAACTAACATCACAAAAGCAATGGATGACGTCAGGTCTGAAATCGAAGCAGATCGTCGTAACTCAGAGGTCGTACTGGAAGCTGTTAAGACAGAAATCCGCACTAACCAGATAGACAACATGAGGAAACTGGAAGAGATGCGGGTTAACGAAGGGTCGATTTTGACATACTTAAGGGCGACCTAAACGAAAACAAAATGAATATTACCGACTTAGTAAAGAAGATGGGCAACCTTTCCATTGAAACCACAGCTTCGAACGATAAAATCAGTGAATATGCAGGCAAAGCCATCGATGAGTTAGGAGGAGAAATGGACGAAAAATACCATGACTTAGATGGCATCGTCAGAGGAAAAATAGAACGGTTAGAGATCCATATGAACGCCTTGCGTGAGGAAAATAAACAGAAATCAACTCGAGTAACTTCAGAGCCGGAGAAACCAATCCTCAAGCGTTACTTCGAACAGATAGGAGCTGACACAACCAAAACACCGAAGGAGGAAACACAAACGAATCCTATCGAGGCTTGTAAAAAGTATTTTGAGCAGGAGAATGCTGATACTACACCAGCATCACGGAGGGAAGTACTACCAAATACTGGCGAAACACCTGTCAGATTTGACATTCCGACATTCAGTAGGCCTCCAAGTATGATTCAGACACCTCATTCGAATCTTGTATTCTTGAAAAGTCAAGATGAACGCCCTCACAAATACACAGGAACCGGAGCTCAGACACCTGTAGAATTTCTCCATAATCTGGAAAACTACATGCGTGAAACAATGGTCACACCCGATAGAGAACTGAGAGTAGTAGAGAGATTGCTAGATGGCACTGCTCTAATCTGGTTCAAAGCATTTAGCTATTCTTTTCGGAACTATCAAGACTTCAAAGAAGCGCTATTAAAACATTTTGGTCTGTGGAGATACAACAGGGGATCCGAGCTGAAATGTACAGCAAACGTTTCTCTAGCAACCTGCCCATGAAATATGCCTCATACTTCGCTCAACAACTTTCAAAACCGCAATGTCTACGTCCTCCTGTATCTGAACAAGAACTAGTCCAAACTATCATCCGACAGTATCCAGGAGATGTTCAGAAGTCGTTAATCGCTTCAGGAGCAAATACGTTCGCCAAATGCGATGAAATTCTGCGCAGATTAGACTGTGGCAATAAACAATTTGCGCCGACAAGACATCGTCATGAAACTCGTCAGGTCAACTTAACATCCGTAGACCGGATGGTACAGACAACGAACAGAAATAATAGAGAGCAGAATAGAGAAGCTCGCAACCGGATTACTAACGATCAGAGGAGAGACGGAACACCGTACGATAGGAACAGAGAAGAGGAAGCGTATCAACAGAGGAGATACCAAGCTCTGAGAAATGACAGACCACGTTGGAATCGCGACCAAAACCAACGGTACAACAACAACAACTACTACAACAACAACAACAACAACAACAATAACAACAATGACAACCGGTATGATCGTAGAAACTATAACAATAATCCCAGGAGAGATTATAGATACAGCGGAGGCTATCGCAGAGATAGGGACCCCAGGTATCAGAACAATAACGACAACAATCGTAGAGGCGACAGAGCTGATAGAGATTGGCAAGGAAGAGCAGAGGAGAGTCAGCGGTATTTACGCGAGCTTCGAGGGAGAAGAGATGACCAAAATCCACCTCAAACGTCACGGGAGTACGGCAACAGGGAAGAAGTAGCCTACCTGAAAATTATGATGAAGCAGGGATATCCACTGGTCGCTCAGGACAAAAAAAAAACGACAAATTCGCAATAAATCCTGAAATGATTGATTCTCCAGTAGTAATAGCGGATGTATTACTTTGGCAACCAACGCCAGGAGATCTACTCGACGAACCACGAACTACTGACCGCATGCAATTGACACAGTTACCAGTCATCGCCGCGAGCATCAACAATATTATTGTAAATATTAGGTAGATTTCATTAGAAAGCTAACTATTGCAATGGGTCCCATGTTTCGACTTCGGGAAAATTTCGACATATCTTCGCGTTTCACATCCCCCAGACCCCAAAACCACCGTCAGTTCAAAAGTTTATATATAATTTATGTATATATGTATCTATCTATCTATCTATCTATATATATATCAGTTTCTTGTGGACACGATAACTGCCGTAATTTTTCACCAATCACTTTGAATTTTTTACATAATATGTATCCCTATAAAATCTCGGTCGAGTTCGTTAATTGGCAAAATCGGTCGAAGGGGGTGAAAATGGCGGGCTTTTTTCGAAAAAGTGAAATTTTTATATAACTCTCTTATTACGTGAAATATCGAATCCATTCAAAGTTCATAATATGTGTCGGATAAGTGCCAAAAATGTATGTCAAATAAGTTTTTTGGTAGCACCAACCATTGACCAAAGGGGTGGAAATGTGGGTTTTTCGGGAAACATTAATCATATCTCTCTTAATAAGCACAATATCAAAACCGTACAAAATGGAAAATATTCCCCTAATAATTACCTAAAACTTTTATCTGAAAGAATTTTTGATATGACCCACCATTACGCCAAGGGATGAGAAAAATGATTTCGGAATTTTAAAAAATGCCAAGTGCCATCAGAGGTTACCATAACAACGCTTTTAAATTGATAAGGGATGATCTATCAGAGGTTGCCAAGACAACGCCATTGACGAGATCACATTCATTTTTAGCCTACTTTTCACACTTTTCAAAAATGAGGAAAAAGTAGACTTATAAGATATATCCGGGAAAATGTGTCTGTCCTTCTGTCTGTCTATCTGTCCTTCTGTCTGTCTGGCTGTGTGTGTGTGTGTGTGTCCCCTATCAACTCCTAAACGGCTGCAGCAATCGAAACCAAATTTAGTATGAGTAAAGATGTATACCGGAATATCTCAGGCCCATATTTGAAAAAGATGCCAGTGCTACCAACTGCTAAAAAAACGCACTAGAAAATTGAGCTCCATGTTGGATATCTTGGAAGGTATACATGGGAGCTATTCTAAAATTGGCACACATGTAGATAATACTATTTCAGTTTAATTTCCAGGTGGCCATACATGACAGCGTTGCCAAAATAATTTTAAGCCTTCTGATAAGTCCAATTTTTAAATGCATATAACTTCTACACTATCAATTGGATTTCAACCAAATTTTGTATGTAATATGTGTACATAAACATATATGACTGAGTGTATTCTTAAGAGCCACCAGGGCTGCCAATTGTTAATAATTGCTCTCTATTTTGTATCCAAATATATCAGAAAGTATGCAAGCCGACAGCTTTAAACTATGCACACGTAAATTACCCGACATTTTACATTAATTTGGAGTAACTTATATACGTCAGTTCTACCAACATGATTCTAAGCCTGCTGATAGGACCAATTTTTAAATACATGTAACTTCTATACCAACAAATGGATTTCATCCAAAATTGGCACAAAAATATATAATATTTCAGATTATTTCTGACCAGCACTCGCATGACATTGTTGCCAACATGCTTTTACGTGTACTAATAGATCCAATGTCTAAATCCATGTAACGTCCTTTGGACTTCAACCACATTTTGTATTCTGTACCTTAGGAGATGGAAGTAAGAATATATTCAGTCACCAGAGCTGCCAACTGTATTGCTCTATTAGGCTACATTATGCCTAGTATACCTTATTTCGAACTAATTAAGACATTTCGATATTACCCACTTAATTTCGTCATTATTCTAGATAGGTTCATATACTGTAGATTAAACTATGGCATGAATCTTAATTTTAAGAAAAGTAGGCTCTTTAGTTCGTCACGGAACTTCTTGTTCCATCTGACTATGAGGGAAGCGGCTAACTGGTAGCATGCTGAACTTCTATGCCCAAGGTGCTGGTTCAAAGCCGGACAAAGTCGCCGGATTTTATAAGAGCGCTAAAAATCCGTCAGCATGCTTTCCTTCGGAGGGGAAGTTACAACATTCGTTGCAAGTCGCTGGTTGCGGTGGCATCTAGCAGCCAAGTTCACAGCTAGGTGTCGTTGACGTTAGTAGTTGGTACAAAATTAGGTACTACTACTTAAAATTGACCGTCTGCAGACCTTACCTGAATTACAGACTAATACAGTCATCACAAATAACACCGTTTATCAGACAGATTCTACACACACCCAATGTACACGGGGTTACATGACCACCTTGTCGCAGCCCCTAAACTGAGGAACCAACCAACATCTCTGCGGGAGATAAAATTTTGCGTGAAGAAGTAACAGACTGTTAGATAGTTACACTTTAGTTCCAAACCTTGCATAAGGACAGTGTGATCACAAGTATAAAAATTAACCCCAAATGACAAGAAGGTTACCATCCCCATATGACAGTAAAATGTTAAAAGTATGCATAGAAAGACGAAAAAATGTTAACTAACCTCCAATTGTAAAATACTTTCTCGCAATAAATGAGGTCCGATCCTCCTACGAAAACCTGCATATTTTGCCTATTATAGCCTATCCCCTAGTTTGCCCGGTGAAATCTACCTCCGCCTTCCGGCGTGCCGAGAGGATTTTTTTTAATCGATACTGGCGCTATGATTAGCGTGATTTCAGGCGACTTGTACAGTCAGCTTAAATTGGGAGATGACCTTAGAGAACTACCTGTTTCCCATATTAAAATTCGAGGCATCATACCAGATCGCACTATTAGGTGTTAAGTGCAAGTTTTATGTTTTGTTATAATCGGCGGGCATATTTATACTCATGATTTCATTGAGGTGAATTACCTTAAACAACCAGCTATACTCGGAGCTGATTTTATACGCAGATATGAGGGAGTTATCAACATGGGTACTAATACGGTACAATTCCTCGAATCTCCACCAGTACATCTTGAAAACACGATGCAGGGAGATGTGGCACACTTAAATTTGATCACCAAGATATTGGATGAGTTACACATTTCTAATGTTATGGAAGAATTTTCGGAAGCTATGAGAGACCTGGAAATCCAACACATCCTTTCGTCAATTCGCCATCCAGAGAGCAACCCAGCCGAACGCCAGATGTCGGAACTTGGAAAATACTGCCGCTTAAACTGTGGAAACCAACACTGGAAATGGACCGAAGTCCTGGTCGTAATGGCCAATTGTATTAACTACACACGCCACGAGAGTACTGGCCAAATACCAGCCGAATTGCATCTTAATCGGAAGCCTACGAGAGCTTGGCAACGCATTGTGAGTGTTCCACCATCTATTCAACCCTCACAAGCCAGCAGGATCACCGCAGCACGTGAAATGATGGAGAGACAAGCTGAGAAACGCTTACGTAGAGTCAGGAACCAACGCTTCAGAGGAGCCCACAATTTGAATGACATAGTCCTGATTAGGAAACCTGGAATCTCTGATCCAACTGAGAGGGCGTACCACAAATTTCAACCCTTGTTTTACGGTCCTCACCGAGTCACACATGTTTTTGGTAACAATAGTTACGCTGTCAGTGACAGGGATACTAATGAGCGCATTGGAATTATAATGCAGCCAACCTGCGACGATATTTCGCCAATTGAGAGTGTGAGACAAATAAAAAAAGCCTTTCGTTTTTTTAATTCGCTAACGAAAGGGCATATGAACCCGATGTCACATTTGCCATGTGACCTCTTGGGCTCATGAAGAATTCATCATCCAGGGAACAGGCCAAGAAGGCGCTCGTTTGACTAATATGAGTTGCCGCTCCAAGAGTATATTATGTTGTAAATATTTTGTGAACCCCATGATTATTAACCACTGTTGTAAATATTTTGGATGCTCAGAAGAGAAATATGATTTATGATAAATAGGAGGCATGAATATAAACAATCCCTAGTGAATGCCGCAGATATTTTTACAGTCACACACTTGACTAGTCACTAGAGAGTCCATCCGGCATCTGGATGAGGCGACTCTTATCGCAGGCATGATTCCAGCGTGACGTACATTTTTTGACAGGCATGGTCCTGCCTTGACGTCGAAATGTGCTCGATAAATCGAGGAGTATCTGTGTGATTCTATTTAATCTGGTGCAGAAACATACGTGATTATGTGCAGTATGACTGCCGAGTGTGTTTATGATAATCAGTATTCGCCAATTCGGAATCTTTGTGATCCTTCACTAACAATTAAACATAGGCACAAAGTACGCTGCTAAGCCACGTTTTTTTTCCTACATGTGCAGCGAGATTATCATCATCAGTGTTAAACAAGTAATGAACGATTCACGAGTGAACTTAATCAATCAGTTCTGAGTGTGTACTTTGGCACAAGCCATAAGTTAGCTTCTGTGAGCGGAAAAACCACATGGCCATTCTATCTTGCTAACCGCTACCAGTGTAAATTCTGTGAAATTGCAACTAGAGCGATAAATTCAGTGTAACCACCATGGCTTTATTGTAACATAACTATTATGAAGAAGCGCCAATTATTCAACTAGTCATGAGCTTTGAAATGGGGTAGACCCATGCCATGGCGGGGTTTAGCGACGGTCGGACTGCACTCCAGATGGTCTGGCGATGGTGGGATCGCACGTCAAATGGTTTAGTAATGGCTGAGATTGTACTACAAAGCAAGCACGTGGATTACAGGCATTCCATCCATACGCCTAATTTGCAACCTAAACTACGCATAACTATGAAGAACACACGTGAGTCAGGCTGACGGCGAAAACTTATTTTTATGTACGGTCCTGCTGTGGGGACTAGATTAGTTATTATGACCTTAAGCCGCACATTCCTAGGTAGGATTTACACTTAACATGCACTCCTAGGTGGTGGAGAAACCAAAAATATAACGTATCATTTGCACTTGTTGAGGATAATAGCATTTGCCACCCATTATTGTACATAACATTTTTTATATAACTTTGACAGAGCATCGAACCAACACTCTTTTACGTGTAGGATTTGTATCATAATCTTTTGTGAAAGAAGAGTGTTTTATTTTAACAAGTGAAACTCAACGACCAGCTGTTGGCCGTCAAAACAAGCCAATGTCACACTTTATTTGGTTTATTTTGACCTTGCAAACGCGACGACAGCGCACTCTTTTCTTCAGTAAATTATATAGAAGGCAGTGGGCCCAGTGAATAACAAACATTCTTGTTACCTGAAAACCAGTTTATGTAGTGTGGAGAAGTGAAATAAAATACCTTTTAAGGTAGATTTCATTAGAAAGCTAACTATTGCAATGGGTCCCATGTTTCGACTTCCGGAAAATTTCGACATATCTTCGCGTTTCACATCCCCCAGACCCCAAAACCACCGTCAGTTCAAAAGTTTATATATAATTTATGCATATATATATATATATATATATGTATATCAGTTTCTTGTGGACACGATAACTGCCGTAATTTTGCACCAATTACTTCGAATTTTTTACCGAAGATGTATACCTATAAAATCTCGGTCGAGTTCGTTACTGGGCTAAATCGGTCGAAGGGGGTGAAAATGGGGGGCTTTTTTCGAAAAAGTGAAATTTCGCTATAACTCTCTTACTACGTGCAATATCGAATCCATTCAAAGTTCATAATATGTGTCGGATAAGTGCCAAAAATTTATGTCAAATAAGATTTTTGATAGCACCAACCATTGACCAAAGGGGTGGAAAAAAGTGGGTTTTTCGGGAAACATTAATCATATCTCTCTTAATAGGCACAATATCAAAACTGTACAAAATGGACAATATTCCCCTAATAATTACCTAAAACTTTTGTCTGAAAGAATTTTTGATATGACCCACCATTACGCCAAGGGACGAGAAAAATGATTTCGGAATTATAAGAAAATGCCAAGAGCTATCAGTGGTTGCCATGGCAACACTACTAAATTGATGAGGCATGGACCATCAGACGTTGCCATGACAACGCACTTGCACGAGATCAGATTCAGTATTTCCATCTGATTAAGTGGTTGGTTGGTTGGTTCTTAAGTTTAGGGGCTGCGACAACGCGGTCATGTAGCCCCGTGTACTTTGGGTGTGTGTAGAATCTGTCTGATAACCGGTGTTAATTGTGATGACTGTATTAGTGTGTGTTATCTGTTTGTTAATTTAAGTACTGCAACTAACAATTTTTCAGATAGTTCCTACTTTTGCCGCCAAGCGCCACTGTCAACGACTACGAGGCCAAGTTCAGAACTGAGCTACTAGACGCCGCCGCAGTCGGCTCTTGGCAACGAACATAGAAACCTAAGAGCGTTGTATACATTCTTAACCTATCCAATTTAGCTTCACACAGGTGCAATTAGTGGAAGGATCTTTAACATGCCATAAATCTATGACATGGGACCGCCGGCTTTACTTCCCCTCCGAAGGAAGGCATACTGAGGGATATTTAACGCTCTTAAAAAATCCGACGGCTTCGGCCGGGTTTGAACCCGGTATCTTGGGCATAGAAGCTCAGCATGTTACCGACTACGCCACCAAAGCCGCCTGATAAAGTGGGAAGCGGCTTCGGTGACGTAACTGGTAGCATGCTGAATGTCTATGCCCAATGTCGCGGTTTCAAAGCCGGCCGAAGTCGTCGGATTTTCTAAGAGCACTAGAATCCCTCAGTATGCTTTCCTTTGGAGGGGAAGTTCCAACGTTCGTTGCGAGTTGATGGTTGGGGTGGCATCTAGTAGCCAAGTTCACAGCTAGGTGTCGTTGACGGTTGTACCTGGTAGCAACATTAGGAACTACTGCTTGAAATTGACCGTCTGCAGTACTTACATGAATTAAGACTAATACAGCCATTACAATTCACACCGTGTATCAGACAGATTCTACACTCACCCAAAGTACACGGGGTTAGATGACCGCGTTGTCGCAGCCCCTAAACTGAGGAACCAACCAGAGGTAGATTTCGTTAGAAAGCTAACTATTGCAATGGGTACCATGTTTCGACTTCCGGAAAATTTCGACATATCTTCGCGTTTCACATCCCCAGGCCCCAAAACCACCGTCAGTTCAAAAGTTATATATAATTTATGTATGTATATGAATATCAGTTTATTGTGGACACGATAACTGCCGTAATTTTGTACCAATCACTTTGAATTTTTTACCGAATACGTATACCTATAAAATCTCGGTCGAGTTCGTTACTGGGCTAAATCGGTCGTTGGGGGGTGAAAATGGGGGGCTTTTTTTTTTCGAAAAAGTGAAATATTGCTATAACTCTCTTAATATGTGAAATATCGAATCCGTTCAACATTCATACTATGTGTCGGATAAAGCCCAAAAATGTATGTTTGAAGAGTTTTTTTTATAGCACCAACCATTGACCAAAGGGGTGGGAAAAAGTGGGTTTTTCGGGAAACATTAATCATATCTCTCTTAATCGGCACAATATCAAAACCGTACAAAATGGACAATATTCCCATAATAATTACCTAAAACTTTTGTCTGAAAGAATTTTTGATATAACCCACCATTATGCCAAGGGATGAGAAAAATAATTTCGGAATTATAAGAAAATGCCAAGACCTATCAGTGGTTGCCATGGCAACACTACTAAATTGATGAGGGATGAGCCATCAGACGTTGCCAAGATAACGCACTTGCACGAGATCAGATTCAGATTTCCATCTAAGTGTGAAGCGGCTTCGGTGACGTAACTGGTAGCATGCTGAATGTTTATGCCCAAGGTCGCGAGTTCAAAGCCGGCCGAAGTCGTCGGATTTTCTAAGAGCGCCAAAAATCCCTCAGTATGCTTTCCTTTGGAGGGGAAGTTCCAACGTTCGTTGCGAGTTGCTGGTTGCGGTGGCATCTAGTAGCCAAGTTCACAGCTAGGTGTCGTTGACGGTAGTACCTGGTAGCAACATTAGTAACTACTGCTTGAAATTGACCGTCTGCAGTCCTTACCTGAATTACAGACTAATACAGCCATCCCAAAGTACACGGGGTTACATGACCGCGTTGTCGCAGCCCCTAAACTGAGGAACCAACCAAAATCTCTGCGGTAGATATAATTTTGCGTGAAGAAGTAACAGACCGTTACATAGTTGCACATCAGTGTCGAAACCTAGCATAAGGACAGTGTGACCACAAGTATAAAAATGGACCCCAAATGACAAGAAGGTTACCGTTCCCATAAGACAATAAAATGTTTAAAATAAGCATAAAATGACGAAAAACAAAGTTAATTAAGCTCCAATTATAAAATACCTTCTCGCATTAAATGAGGTCTGATCCTTCTACGAAAATCTGCATATTCTGCCTATTTTCGCCTATCCCCAAGTTTGTCCGGTGAAATCTACCTCCGCCTTCCGGCGTGCCGAGAGGACTTTTTTTTTTTTTTGACATGCAGACGCCTGCCAAACAAGTTATGAATTGTAACATTATAAGATGAGCTAAACAGGCTATTCTTGGTTCGAGAGAACGGGTCATTTATAGGACTGTAAGCAAAAGACCCAAGTTTATAAATGCTAGATTTCCAGACGCTCAGGTCTGATGTATGAGTAAATGACACACCTTTCTGTAACTTCAGAGTATACAGCTGTTATGACAGCAATATTTAAACCTTATCCTCAATCTTGGATTGTATAGATTTAAAAGGAACCATGTAAATTAAAAAAGCTCTCCAGCGGTAGGATATGATTACCCTTAGATGCTAGTACAAGTTTTCGTACTTTATAGGCTGGTGACGCGTACGGTTTTTGTAACGTTACTACAGCAGATGATCAATGGATCAGTGGTATTGATCAGCACACTGAGGTGCTATTTATGGTATTGGAATTGATTTTTCTTCCAATGAAGTGTTTGTATTGGATGCTTGGGACACCAATTGATTACACTATACGAATTTAACATGGTTATTAAAAAATACAATGACTCTGATAGGAGTAAACTAATCTGATAAATAAGAAGGTAATAATCAAATATCAGGGTTTTTCAACTAAAACTGAATACAAACCGAAAGCTAGGAACTCTAATGAAATCTAAATAAAACTATAAACTTAAATGAACCTTGATGACCACAACTTAGACTTGTTTCTTCTTCTCATTTTAAATACAAATATAGCTTTCCCCTATTGAGCGACGACAGTCAGATAGTTACGTGTTTAAACGCGGTAGCTAAGCTGATGATGCGATGTTAGACATGTATTAATTCATGCTATCGCCAACATAACGTTTCTCTCCGAACACAAAAATGACCCAAGTTCGCAAAGAGCGAATTTGCCATGTAGGAAGGTAACTGTAGTGGCGCCCATTGCACATCTAATTTAAGAGTGTTTACATGTTATTCATTTGTGTTGTAACTAGGATAGATTTTCATACTTTCTGTTAGGTTCAGAATGTGCATAGCTTTAGCTTGGAAATACATTTTGGATGAAACGCTTCTCGTTTACATCGTTGCCATTATGATTAACGTACGATAGGCATTAGATTAAATTATTATAACGTTAAATATTGGAGATGACACCATCATAGCGTAGCTTTAAACTTATTATGCTTTAAATGTAACTAATATCTTGCATTGTAAACAAGTAAATAACTCACCTTGCTGTAGAATCATTCTTGTATTATTACTATTATTGAATCTCCGAAGTAATTGAATAGGGAAGATCTACGTGTCATTCTCTTAGATTGTATTCTTTGTTTTTCCACTTTTGCGTAGGACGTCAAGAGGCTTAATTTGTTAGGATTGTCACACGGAGACGAATTAATTATTATGAACATTGTTAGCACGGACTAGCCGTTTTCACCTCTCGGAAGTGGTTAGGGGTCTGCCACTTTTTTGAATAAACTGAGTGCGAATTAAATGTAAGCCTTGCCTCTTTATTGTATTTGTTGAGTTTGTATTCCTCTGGACTGGTGGTTTTTCCTCTCATTACACCCGACTCCCCCCGAGTACAGTTTCTTGAGTGCTTTCCCAGTCCAAGAATGCATTCCATCCCGGCCTATATGTCTTCCTGGGAGATGGGGGTTTCGGAGGGTTATTTTAGGTCAATGGCTCCCCGGAATCCTCGTCAATCGGGCACAATATATATATAAACTTTGAACTGACGGTGGTTTTGGGGTCTGGGGGATGTTGAAATTTTCCGGAAGTCGAAACATGGTACCCATTGCAATAGTTAGCTTTCTAATGAAATCTACCTAAAATAGGCTACATAATTAAAAATACTACCATCAACGACACCTAGCTGTGAACTTGGCTGCTAGATGCCACCGGAACCAGCAAATCGCAACGAAGTTGGAACTTCCCCACTGAAGGAAAGCATACTCAGGGATTTTTAGCGCTCTTAGTAAATCCGATGACTTCAGACGGGTTTGAACCCGCGACCTTGGGCATAGAAGTTCAGCATGCTACCAGTTCCGATACCGAAGTCGCTTCCCACAGACAGATGGAAAACTGAATGTGATCTCGTGCAGTGGCGTTGTCATAGCAACTGCTGATGGCTCATCCCTTATCAATTTAGTAAAGTCCTCTTGGCACGCCGGAAGGCGGAGGTATATTTCACCGGGCAAACTTGGGGATAGGCGAAAATAGGCAGAATATGCAGGTTTTCGTAAAAGGATCAGACCTCATCGATTGCGAGAAAGTTTCTTATAATTCGAGCTTAATTAATTTTGTTTTTCGTCATTTTATGCATATTTTAATCATTTTATTGTCCGATGGGGACGGTGACCTTCTTGTCATTTGGGGTCCATTTTTAGCCTATTTTCAATTTTGAAAAATAGGCTTATGCGATCACCTTTTGTGTGTGTGTGTGTGTGTGTGTGTGTGTGTGTGTGTGTGTGTGTGAGAGATGTGTGTGTGACCCCCCTTAATAAAATCTAAACGACTGGAGCAATTTCAATGAAACTCGGTAAGATCATAGCACCATTCTGGCCGACCTCGACCGTGCCCTTCAAATTTTATTCTGTCGCACCAATCCAACATGGTGGCTGTGGGAAATATTTCCCCAGCATTCAGTATCTCCGAAAATATTACCGATATCACCCTGACATTTTCTACGGTGATAAAGGGCACTACTAGAAGTTCACCTATGGGACGTTCAAAAACCTGGTAAATACAAAAACAACATGGAGGCCAAGCGAATTTGAGACTTTTAAATAAGCTTTTCTCGCGATTTAACAATCCAAACGTAATGAAACTTGGTACTGAAAATGTTTATACACATTGTAATGCACTGGCATCAAATTTCGTTCAATTGTTCTCATAACCTCAAAATGGCGGCTGTGCAAAATATTTCACTGGCATTCTATATCTACGAAACAAATACAGATATCACCCTGAAATTTTGTACGATGATAAAGGGCACTGTTACACGTTTATCTATGTACTTCTCAAAAACCTGTAAAGTACAAAACGAACATGGCGGCCAAGCGAAGTTGCAACATTATAATAGACTTTTCTCTTGATTTAACCATCTGAGCGCAGTGAAATGTGGTACAATAAATGACTATACATATTGTAATACAATGGCATCTAATTTAGTTAAATTATTTACATAACCTAAAGATGGCGGCTGTGCGAAATTTTAATATTAAGTTTTTATTTCTTGTGTCGTAATCATGCGATCGAAGTGAAAGTTTTAATAATGAAGCTACGCATTATTTTTCCTTTAATGGTACACAGCTCTATGGCCTATACATAAAACAATCCAAAATGGCGAGCATCCGAAATATTTCGGCGGTTCTCAATATCTACGAATCCTTTACAGCAATCAAACTTAATTTTTTTATGTTCATAGAGGCTATGAACATATGTTCACCTATAGGTATTTCAGTAACCTGGTGAGCGCAAATCCAACATGGCGGCGATGCGAATTATAAATACTCAATTTGACGTTTCTCGTGATTTAATCATCCGAATGCAGTGAAACTTTGCACGTTAAATGATTATACAAATATTAATCCATTGGTATCTAATTTATTTCTATTGTTTTGATAACCACAAGATGGCAGCTGTGCGAAATTTTTAAATCTCGTTTTTACTTCTTGTGTCCTAATCATGCGATTGAAGTTTGAATACCACACATACACAATAATCTTCATGTAATAGTACATAAATAAGAATCCAACCTGTCGATCATCTGAAATATTTAGACGGTTCTCAATATCTACGAATCTATCACAACAATCAAACTGAAATTTTGTATGTTGATAGAGGCAATTGACAGGAGTAGGATATATGAAAATAGGCTGTATAGTTCTTCACGGAACTACTTGTTATACTCGTGGTCACACTGTCCTTATGCAAGGTTTCGACACTGATGTGTAACTATGTAACGGTCTGTTCCTTCTTCACGCAAAATTATATCTCCCGCAGAGATTTTGGTTGGTTCCTCAGTTTAGGGGCTGCGACAACGTGGTCATGTAACCCCGTGTACTTTGGGTGGGTGTAGAATCTGTCTGATAAACGGTGTGAATTGTGATGGCTGTATTAGTCTGTAATTCAGGTAAGGACTGCAGACGGTCAATTTCAAGCAGTAGTTCCTAATGTTGCTACCAGATACTACCATGAACGACACCTAGCTGGGAACTTGGCTACTAGATGCCACCGCAACCAGCAACTCGCAACGAACGTTGGAACTTCCCTCCAAAGGAAAGCATACTGAGGGATTTTTAGCGCTCTTAGAAAATCCGACGACTTCGGCCGGCTTTGAACCCGCGACCTTGGGCATAGAAGTTCAGCATGCTACCAGTTACGTCACCGAAGCCGCTTCACACTAATTTAGTCAGATGGAAATCTGAATTTGATCTCGTGCAAGTGCGTTGTCATGGCAACATCTGATGGCTCATCCCTCATCAATTTAGTAGTGTTGCCATGGTAAATTCTGATAGCTCTTGGCATTTTCTTATAATTCCGAAATCATTTTTCTCATTCCTTGGCGTAATGGTGGGTCATATCAAAAATTATTTCAGACAAACGTCTTAGGTAATTATTAGGGGAATATTGTCCATTTTGTACGGTTTTGATATTGTGGCTATTAAGAGAGATATGATTCATGTTTCCCGAAAAAACCACTTTTCCCACCCATTTGGTCAATGGTTTGTGCTATAAAAAACTCATCAAACATAAATTTTTGGGCTTTATCCGGATTCGATATTTCACATATTACGAGAGTCATAGCAATATTTCACTTTTTCAAAAAAGCCCCCCATTTTCACCCCCTTTGTAACCTTTATGCATCTGTGATTGAATAAATTCCACATATTTATTTCAAGAAGATTTTATTCATGTTTCAAAGCTGATGTAAGAAAAGACGTTGCCTGTTGACCAGGGCACAACAAAGGTTTTGCTTTTGCTATAACTTTCACCTAGCGCAGACAATGGAGAGAGGAAGAGAAGGCCAACACCTGATAACCACATGCGCTCAGACAACGCGAAACGTTCATTCAACCAAGCGGGTAAATACGAAAATTTCAACGATCACTTACTAGATAAACCCCGCCCATTTGAGAGAAATTGGAGCAGTAATTAAAATGCTGAAACAGGATTTACACCATCGTATAGGGGACAATCCCAGCCTCTCGGAAGTATCTTCAAAATTTGAATTGGGTCATTCTGTGATTTTTGCCAGAATTAAAACGAAATCAGGGGGTGGATTTGAAACTACCAATAGCAGCGAGGGACGCGAGACGCGATCAAATCCCGCCGAAATTAAGGAACAATGAAGGGAATTACGGAGCTCATTATCTAAGGATCCAACGATCGGATTTTGGATTAAAGGAAGCCATTGAGACATTGAAAATGAAGACGTTCCAAGGAGCTAATTGGCATATTCATGCGAGTGTTATTATAGAAATAAATTCTAAAAGCTCCCCACTCCAAGTACTTCTACGACAAATCATATAAATAATAGCTGGAGACACAGCGAAAACAGTTCAATTTGGGGCGCTGAAGAGGCGCAAGCCCACGCTCGTGGCGGACTGAAATATTCACAAATTTTATAAGTTCTTACTCCGGGCACTGCAGAGGCGCAAGCCCACGCTCGTGGAGGTCTAAAATAGTAACAATTTTTACAAGTTATACAGTTCGTACTCCGGGCGCTGCAGAGGCGCAAGCCCACGCTCGTGGAGGTCAAAAATATTAACAATATTGACAAATTTTATAAGTTCTTCTTGGGGGGCTGCTGAGGCGCAAGCCCATGATCGTTGCGGTTTGAAATATATTAAGAATTTTACAAGTTCTACTTTGAGCATTGCATAGACGCGAGCCTATGATTACCGCATTCTTAGAGTAAAAAATTTTATAAGGATAAGCAGTTATATCTTTGGACATTTGAATATCGCTAAGTATTCGCGAGTGCGAATCGGAACAGTATCGTGAGTGTGCATACCGTGACAGTACGAAACAGTTATATGATAGAGATAGCCATACGTGCTATTAGTAGCAAAGTCAGTTATATAGGAAGCTATAAACTATCAGCTGAATTGAGTAGGTTGATGATAGCTGTAGGAGGTAGGAGCTACACACGCGAGAACCGTGCATTGTGATAATAATAATAATAATAATAATAATTCACAGTGGACCTTTTTTTTGGTGAATTTTTGGAAACCGTGTGTAAAATTATCCTCCTTGCAGATGAACCAATTGATCCATAAGACTGATATCAAGGACCAGACCATCACCATCATGATGTATACGAGATAAGTAGATATTGCATGGGGCATGTTTGCCAGAGCGCATCCCATCATGGGAATCGGATAAGTTTATCTCGATCATAAGCAATTATGATAAAATAGATATTTCGGGCACAGCAGGCATGTTTTGTGTAAATTTGTGTATATTTTTCATTTATGATTTTTTGTGTGTTTTATAATGTAAGATTTGTACATGCGCATCAAATCTTGTTTAAAATGTGTTTTGTTTGAGGGTGTTAGTAACTTTGCTGAATGCACATTTAAGGGGATAATTGGGTTGATAGTGCTTACGCACGACATTAACGTTAAAGCTAGTATGGGGGAGATAGCTTGACATTGTGACAAAGAACTGTAGTGACACTGAAATTAGGTGAACAGTAAGTATGGTAATTGATAACAACACCAAGGTAAAGAAAGATAAGATGGAATGGCTGGATGATAATATAATATTCAGAAAAGGTTGAGAGTTGATCCTGGGTTGAGCTGAAATTAATAGCGGAGGTGGTATTCCCGTGTTCTACGATGATATAAAATGGTAAGTGAATTAATAGCGGAGGCGAAATTCCCGCAAGTCTACGATGATATAATTGGTAAGTGAAATGATTGAATTCATTGTCTGATGAGAGTGCGCTATAGCTCCGTCGGAAAGGTAACTGTACAGCTCGAACCCAAGGCAGTCATAGGAAGCAGGTATAAGATAGTGGCCAGCCGTCTGAATTCTGAAAGGAGCAGCGAAGGTTGTTGCCCGTCCCGCTGATTTATTATGGTGTGAGAGTGTCTGTCACAAGGTCGAGGGACCACGTTGGATGGTATTGTTTTCTTTTGAGGGAAGGTAGTCTAGCTTCCCAGGGTTTGTTTCTTTTTTGTACCGCTTCAGGAAGCGACGTCATGTATTGTGATATCATTTTGAGTGCATTCATTATAGTTGTTTGCTTATTAATAGTAACGGGGCATCGGCCACCGAAGTGTGTTTATTTGATGCTTCATGTATTTGACTTGTTTTGTTTTTACCGTAATTAGCAGAGTTATAGCTCTGAGTGAATTAATTGTTTTTAAGCTAGAACATGCACACATGCCTGTTGCCTAGAATAAGTCTATTGCCTTCATTGTTTGACTCTTGTGAGGAAGAATGATGATTGTACGAGAAAGCATGTCCGAACCCCAAAAACCAATTTTGCAAGTATAAACATGAGTGCGCAATTTTTTTTTGACAGAATGGCTGGGTTATTCAGACCATAGTTTTGATGAATTAAGTCTGTTGACGTTTTATTTTTGAACTTGAAGCAGTGGTCTGCAGTGAATTAGATTATTTTCTTTTCCTGGTTTCAGCCAGTGTGATCATAATTTACCTTTTATAAATTTGATTTATTGATTCAGAATAATTTAAGGGAGTGTATTTTGTTGTTTTATTGTCTATGGATGGGAGCAAGTGGGAGATGATGTTTTTTGAATAAATTATTTTATATTAGGAGTTCTCTGACATACTGATTTTAAGTTAAGCCTCCTGTGATCCTTGACGATATTCCTAGGGTGTTTAGATTAAGTTAGAGCCACACCGGACAGACCATTACCCCGAGCTAGAGTCGGCATCCTAGAAACCATGGAAGGGTACATATGGATTGGGTGATAACACTGTAGTTATTCAAGTCCATATCAGTATTCTTTTATTTATTAGTGGATCACAGTGATGGAGATTGTCAGAGAGTAGCTAGCCGGAGCCTACTGAAGTATACATGTCGCGTCGAGTTTGAGATAAAACATGGTGGCCCATGTCGGTCTTTATCCAAGAGGGTGAGCATTGAGCTCGCAGTATCAAACCTTGAGGACGTGTAAACAGAGGTAGGGTGTCCCATATCATGGCGCCCTTTAGTGTGGCCAAATTAACAGTAATTCAGGGGAAAGTAAAGCCAGGAGTTTGTTTAAAATAAATAGTAGAAAATGCTGAGTTTATTTTGTATATTTAGGTAGAAGCAGTGTTTTCGTGGCGCCCTTATAATTGATTGATTAGTAACAAACTCCAAATGTATTTTGTAGGACGGCGTGAACCGTGAAAAGTCATGTCAGTACTTTATTGACAGGACTGGGAAGTTAAAATTAACGCAGGAGGGTAAACTGAAAATTTATTCATGAAAGCAGACATTAAGTAGGCAGCTCTTCAAGCAAATAAAAGTAATTAATGGGAATAACGTAGATTGGGATTAAGCGACTCATTTTATAATTGCAGAAGGTGGGTAACGTGCGGCTGCATGCCCCAGTCTTCTCAAATAAGTGTTTATATTTTGTGCTATGGCTTCAGTGGAAGAAATTCGAGCGATAATTGAAGCCTTAAAAGGAGAGTTAACAGAACAGATAGCGGAACAGAGCGCAATTAACAATGCACGTATCTCAGAACAGATAGCGGAACAGAGCGCAATAAACAATGCACGTATCTCAGAACGGGTAGCGGAGCAAAGTAGGATAAATAATGCACTAATCGCGGAGCAAGGTACAATTACCAATACACAGCTAACGGAACAAATTGCAGAACAAGGTAGGCTGAATAATGAAGCATTAAAAGAGGAGTTGACGGATAAATTAGCAGAGCAGATAGCTAAAATCACACTTGAGACTACCGCACAGTTAGGACAGATAAAGATTAACCTAAGACAATCGATAGCATTCAGTGAAGAAAAGACGGCAGCGAAACTCATACAACTGGAAGAAATATGTAACGCTAATACGGAAGAGATAAAGTTAGAACAGTTAGCAATCCAGGCTACGATAAAAGGGGTGGACAATGAGGTTAAGTCTGCGACAAAGCAATTACACAGCTTAGAAGACTAGGTGACAGAGATCAGAACAGAGCTAGACAAGGCAGCTTTGACTTCAGCAGAACTGTGGAGTATTCAAGAGAATGAGAATGATGCAATTAAATAGAGCATTCGCGAGGGTAATGAACTGATAGGAGGCAGGCTCGATCACCTGGAAAGCGATAAGAAGGATGGAAAGAGAAGAGAGGAAGATAGATATGAGGCAATAAGAGCAGAAACAAATAAGACATGCCGATAGATTGGAATTGACGGGAAAGAGGATAGAAACTCATAGAACAAATGGAAGAGAACCAGAAAAGGATAAAGGAGGTCGAACTGCAGTTGCTAGGAAAATAGAGGGACAAAAACGGAAGATTCTTAAGACGGAAATACAATCTTTACAACAGCAAGACATGCTTCTCGAACTAAGAGCTCACAATAGCAGTAAGGGGACAAGCGGGACAGCTAATAACTTCAACACAAGCCAGACTCAGGTAGAAGGAAAGAATGGACATAGTCCGGGCCGCGCAACTACAGGTAGCGAGAGTAATGATGGTTTCCAAACGTTTAGAGGACACGCCTCGACACCTCAACAGCGGACTGACAATAATAATAATAATTACCCAACTACCCAGTATGTACAAATAATCAGAATGCAGGAGGACCGCCCACGCAAATTCAATAATGATGGGTCACAAACGCCAAAAGCTTTCTTAAAAGATTTAGAACACTACCTTACAGACAGTAACATTCCTGAGAATAAGAAACTCAGAGTAACAGAAAAATTACTTGCGGATAGCGTCTTGACTTGGTTCAGAAGTTTTCGCTACACTTTTGAAGACATGGATAGTTTCAAACATGCATTTCTACGCCGTTATTGGAGCATGTCAATACAACGTAGTCTGATAATGGAGTTGTATAGCAGGAAGTATCACGCTTCACAGCCCACGCGTTACTCAGAATATTTTTCGGCTCAGCTACTCAGGTTGAAAGACATGGATATTTTGCCACCGGAGTCAGAACTGGTGATGACAATTGGTAAACAGCTTCCATTACCAGTACAACAGTTCTTAATTGCAGGAAACGTCTCGAGCGCACTACAAGCAGAGGAGGTTTTATGCCAACTGGTTGAAACTTCATTAAACACTCAGAATAGGCATGTCAGAGCAAGTGACAGCGCAGCGCTGGTACATCAGGCCAAGCTTGTCAACCCTAGGGAGCAGAGCACCAATACGAATATCTTATATATAAAAGTGAAAGTCTGTATGTATGTATGTGGGTGGGTTGGTTCCGTATACAAATCTACACCGTTTCACCAATCTCAACCAAATTTTGCATACACATAGTTTAGGACCCAGAAGGAACCGCTGGCTACATGAATTTTCGATAGTCTTTCCCATTCTTCTGATTTCGGCCCTTTTGCACTCAAGCACAGGCTAATCAAATCATAAAATATACTCATGAAGGAATGGCAAGATAGATAGTTTCCATGGCAACATAGCTCAAGTCGAGACACGGCCGTCTGGATGCTGGTTGCGCTCTGCACTGCCGGTATAGAAAATGAGCATCTTTACTTGAAATCCCGTTAGTTACTCACCTACTCACACAGCACTGTCAACCGAGTTTAGCATAACAAAGACTTGACACTATCTTCTACTATATATTTGTCAAATACCACTCACTCACTCACTCACTCATTCATTCATCACGAAACCTCATAAACCACCGAACGGATTGGAATGAAATTTGGTATGCTGCTTCTACAAGGACCACAAATGCCCACTAAGAGAGGATTTTTGTATATTCAGGTTCTAAAGGGGTGTTAAGGGGGTAGACCTGCATTTCATTGAATAGCAATATCTCCCGATTGGTTTCATTGGGGGATGTGATACTCGGTACATAAACTCATCATAAGAAGACACGAGTCTGAGGGTTTGTCGATGTGGTGTATATTATGAGGTGAAAGGGGTGAAAAGTGGGGATTGAAAGATTCCTAACGGAGCGTGTATCTCTTAAACAACATAGGCGAGGAATTTGAAACTCAGCGGAAAATATCAGCATAGAAAATAAGTAAATATATGTTTGACCGTTTTTTCATAAATGCAATTTAAGGGCCCCATGGGGAGGGGTGAAATTCTGGGGGGGGGGACAGGAAAGAAAGTGTCCTAACTGATTGACTGACTGACTGACTCACTCATCAAACTCAGGGGGAAAAACTGCTTTAAAGTAAGTAAATAGCTATTCGACAGTTTTTTTATCAATCAAATTGAAGGGGTTCATCGGGAGGGGTGAAATTCTGAAGAAAAACAAATGAAAGAAAATGTCCCGACTCATTCACTCACTCATCATCGCCCAGCCAAAAATATTGAAGTTGGAAACATGGCATTTTGGGGATATGTTCGTTGTATGTCAAAACCGTGCACTTAGGGAGGATTTTTGGATATTCAGGCTCTAAAGGGGTCTTAAGGGGGTTAAACCTGCATTTCATTGAATAATAATATCTCACGAGTGGTTTTATTTGTGGATGTGATACTCGGCATATAAACCAATCATTAAAAATAAGCAGACATATGTCTAAGGGTTTTTCTATGTGGTGTATTATTATGAGGTGAAAGGGGTGAATAGTGGGGGTTGAAGGATTCCTAACGGAGCGTGTAGGCCTATCTCTTAAACGACATAGGCGAGAAATTTGAAACTCAGCGAAAAAAAATCAGCTAAATAAATAAGTAAATCGGTGTTCGACGTTTTTTTTTTCATAAATTAATTTAAGGGGCCAATGGTGTGGGGTGAAATTCTGGGGGAAAAAGGAGAGAAAGTGTCCTAACTGACTGACTAACTCACTCATCAAACTCGGAGGAAAAAGACAGCTTAAAAATAAGGTAATAAGTGTTCAAGAGCTTTTTCATCATTCCAATTTAAGGGGCCAATGGGGAGGGGTGAAATTCTGGTAAAAATAATTGAAAGAAAATGTCCTGTCTGACTCACTCACTCATCACGCCCAGCGAAAACTATTAAAGTTGGAAAAATGAAATTTTGGGAATATGATCTCTGTATGTCGATAACGTCAACTAAGGAATGATTTTTGTTTATTCGGGTTTTAAAGAGATGTTAAGGGGATAAACGTGCATTTCATTGAATAACGATATCTCATGAGTTGTTTCTTTGGGGATGTGATATTCGGTATATAAACTAATCATTAAAAATAATCAGACATATATCTAAGGGTTTATCGATGTGGTGTATATTATGAGGTGAAATGGGTGAAAATTGGAGGTTGAGGGATTCTTAACGGAGCGTGTATCTCTTAAACGACATAGGCGAGTAGTTTGAAACTCGGAGGAAATCAATCAGCTTAAAAATAAATAAATAAATAAATAAATAAATAAATAAAATAAGTAGGTGTTCGACCGTTTTTTCATAAATCCATTTTAAGGGGCCTATGGGGAGGGGTGAAATTCTGGAAGAAAACGTCCACTAAGGAAGGATTTTTGGATGTTCACTCTCATCGACCAACCCAAACTATTACATGTTAGCAGAATGATATTTTGGGGATATGTTTGTTGTGTGTCTAAAACGTCTACTAAGGAGGGATTTTTGGATATTCAGGTTCTAAAGGGGGTGTTAACGGGGTTAAACCTGCATTTCATTGAATATCAATATGACACGAATATGACGCGAGCGAAGCGAGGCTAAAAATGAGATGGTGTGTGTCAGTGTATTACTCAATCACGCAAGTACCACTGGTCCGATTTACATGAATTTTACATGGAAGTAGCTGATTTACCTGGTTAACATATTGGTTACTTTTGATTTCAATACTTTGCATTATTTAAAGATGGCGACCATTTCAGTGACGTCACTACACCCTTTGGTTTAAAACTTTCATATTTCCATTTCAAATAAAAAGAGAACGCTAAGAAATAGCAAACTTTTGATGGCATATACGAGGTTTAAAAAAAAATGTCTTTCCGAAAGGTATCTCCAACCGTTAGCGAGTAAAACCTAAATTTGTGCTATTAACACGGTCAACACCGAGCGGTGTAGTTGGACAAAATGTTCCATCCTTAATCTCCCTCTGCGCAGCACCTCGCCTATCCCCTGTTTTAACTGTCACCTTCACATTTTAATTTATTTATGACGCGTGGCGAAGCACGGGTACTTCAGCTAGTTATCCATAAAAGCGGAAACAACAATGGAAGGTCAGACTTGCCAAGAGAAGAGCAAAGGAGATATGAACCAAGAAACGAAAGGAACTGGCAGCCGCGACAGTACAGGAGAAATGAATGGAAAGGGCGTGGTCGCGAAGGTCCATATCATCATCGCAGATATGACAGAAGGGAAAATAGAACGTGGAACCGAGGACGAGATGAGAACCAAGGATACACGGAGGACAGTCGACGGGAATGGCAGAACAGACAGGAGGCATCCCAACAGTACCTAAACGAGTTGCATCTAAGCCAAGAAACGGAGAAGGATCGCTGGCGAAGGACGATGGAAAATCGCGAGAATCCAGATGTGGAGATAACCGGAGCAGAAAGCGAATTGGCGCAACAGCATCGCGAGAGTCAGAACGATAAAAGGCAGACGGGGGCCATTAGCAAAAAATATGTACTAGAGGATGAAGAAGATAGCCTAGTTTTCACGCCAGATAAAACACAGTGGTTGATAGCGAACATTGAGGAATGGGTCGCAACTCCTGATGATTTTACGGGTGAAATTGTTCAACCGGAACAACATTGTTTGAGGAAATTACCTGTCATTATTACGACAATAGAAGGATTAAGAGTAAGAGGCTTGGTGGACACCGGAGCACAGCTATGTCTAGTATCAGAGGCATTAATCAAAGCTTTAAGTGAAAAACAAAGAATACCTACAATTCCAGTACCACAGGTGAAAATTAGGGGAGTAATTCCAGAAAAATCAGCTGTATGTAAATTTCAAGTACAATTGGATCTAGAGATATTAGGACACACTTTCTCACACATATTCATGGTTATGAACAAGATGAGTGTAAACTTGATCCTTGGCGCGGACTTCATATACGAGCACCAAGCAGTAATTGATCTACGCAACAATGTAATTAAATTCAGAGATATGGAAGGATTATCAGCGGTAGAACTGAACATGAATAATCACGGCTTAGATAGAGATGCTAACATTTGGACGCTGGAGATTCCTGAGGAAGAATAAGAGAAAAATCAAGCAGATGAAGAGGACTCGAACACAGGACTCCTGGAGGAAAAGCAAGAGTTGGAAGATGAGCTGTGGTCCATGGCAGTAGAATAAGATGGCAACAAACCAGTTTTGAGGCACTTTTGGAGGAAAAATTAAAGGAGGCAAAGTTAAATGATGAAGAAAGAAATTGCTTGGTACAAATGCTATGTAAACATCCAGCAGCATTCAATACCCTACCGGGAAAAATATTAAATTTCAAGTACGCTATGCAGGTGGGTGACTGGACTCCATTCAAGAGCCGACTCTACCCAATCCCAGAAAAACAGCGTGGAGCAGTTAGAAAGATTATAGACGAAATGCTTAGAGGGGGCATAAATTAAGAAGGCTCCAACTCCATACTTGAACGCCATATTAGCGGTGGCGAAACCCAATGGTTCTGTGAGACTATGTCTCGATGCTCGCACACTCAATTCCAGATTAATTGACGAAACCGACCGTGCACCATTAATTAAGGTTGTACTAAAGAAGTTCCATAAGAAAAAAAATATATTCGTCTGTCGATCTTGCAAATAGCTACTGGCATATCGAGTTAGAAGAGAAATCACAGCTGTTAACTGGATTTCTATTCGATAATCAGAGTTTCACCTGGTGTCGCTTACCATTTGCAGTTAAGACAGCCGGATCTGCACTAATCCGAGCATTGGATCGCAATTTGACAGAAGAGGTGAAAGACATGACTGTCAGATATGTCGACGATATCTTATTAGCATCAGAAAGCATTGAAGAACACATGCAAAATTTAAGCAAGTTGTTAGAGAAGCTAGAAAGGGCAAATTTCAAAATCAATCTAAAAAATCGCACTTCTTTCAGCACGAAATTTTATATTTAGGACATATTGTCGATGGAGAGGGAGTCAAACCCAACCCAGTGAAGATTGAAGCCATTAGAAATTTTCCTCGACCAACCAGAGTCAAGCACATAAGGATGTTCCTGGGAGCAACAAATTTCGTTCGTGAAAACTGTCCAGGATACACTGAAGTAGTAGCACCATTACAAGAGATGTTAAAAAAGAATAACCGTTGGTTTTGGAACGAAGAGTGTGAGAGGTCATTTATAGCTACGAAAGAATTGCTGTCAAATAGCATAAAACTGAGTTACCCAGACTTTTCATAGAGATTCACAATTCAAGCAGATGCATCTTTAGTGGGCATCGGAGCAATGCTTTTCCAAGTAGACGCAGAGAGAACAGCAGGCCGTTCATACTTAGCATTTATCAGCAGGAAGCTAAGAAAACATGAGAAAAGTTATACCATCTCAGAGCTGGAGCTTCTGGCTATCATACACGCATTACAACAGTGGCGTCGAATTATTTATGGATTCCCCATAACAATCCGCACTGATCACAAGGCGCTGATTTTCTTATTTAAGACCACCATGGTAAGTGAACGCATCAACAGATGGGCCATCTATGCACAGCAGTTTGATCTACAAATTGAGCATGTATCAGGAAAATCAAATGTAATCTCGGATATTTTGAGCCGAAATCCAGAAGAGGAGGCACAGAAGGATGAGATGTTAGTGCAAAACATTGAGCTGACAAACGAAGACAAGGACTTCCTACAAGAACTGAAGAGGTTACCACAGAAACCATTAGAGCTCATTGCTGCAGAGTGCATGCGGCCACTGCCGAAAGGACGTAGAGGAGTGCGACATGTCCTTGTGTGTGTGGACGTCTTCTCCAAGTTTGTTGTTATATGTGCTATCCAGAAGACAACATCGAAACTGGTCCTAAGTCGAATCAAGATTCATGTTATACCTACGATGGGAAAGTCAGAATTCATACTTTCCGACCATGGGAGTTACTTCACATCAGCAGAATTTAAGCGTGGATTAAATGAGCTAGGCATCAAACATGTATTATCTAGCGTACGCAATCCACAGAGCAATCCTAGCGAGAGAGTCTGACGAGAGGTTTCTAAGCATATCCGCATGTGTATACCCACAGAGCATCATCGTTGGGCTGATACCTTGAAAAACATTGAAATTTGCATTAACATGACACGTCATGAGTCAACTGGACAAATTCCATACACGTTACATTTGAACCAGCAACCACCGAGATCTTGGACAACAGTACTCGATTGCCCAAGGGATCCGCAGCCAGCACCACAGCTAAGAATCGAACGAACGGTTACGTATATGAGAGAACAAGCTGACAGGAGATTGAGAAAGCTAAAAGGGAAATGCTTTCACAGAGAATTGAACGCCGGTGAGTTAGTTTTATTGAAGAGACCACCTATCTCTGATCCTGCATACAAAGTGTATCATAAATTGTGTTTCCCGTACATAGGACCTTACCGCATCATAAGAAATTTGGGAAACAACGCGTATAAGATACAGGACATAAACGGCGGAAGCACGTCAGTAGCAAACTGTTCAAACCTCAAAGTGTATCATGGAAGGGAACCGTTTGATCAACCACGGAATACCGCGGGTGTCAATATTATGGAAATCGAATAAAGATGAGCCAAATGCACGTGGAACGAGGATGTAGACAGTCATAAACAGACCCGGTGTTAACAGTGAACGACCGAGAAGTGAGAGTACTTGGCGAGACAAGCAGACAATAGCTACCTGCACCAGACGGCCGAGACACTAATCCTACCAAGAATGTGGAAGGGGGACACAGGAATAGTAGCAAGAGAATCCCTGCGCGCGACCAGCAGTGGCGAACCAAGTAAACAGAATAAGGAGTGACGACGGAACCTTACAGTATCCGTGAGGCGGATCGGGATTGAGAAAAAATCATACGTTCCATATCGACTTTTTTCCTTTGCAGAAGGATAATGTAACCTTTATGCATCTGTGATTGCATAAATTCTACATATTTATTTCAACAAGATTTTATTCATGTTTCAAAGCTGATGTAAGAAAAGACGTTGCCTGTAGACCAGGGCACAAAAATGGAAGACCCGTACGTGCTTTTGCTATAACTTTCACCTAGCGCAGACAATGGAGAGAGGAAGAGAAGGCCAACATCTGGTAACCACATGCGCTCAGACAACGCGAAACGGTCATTCAACCAAGCGGGTAAATACGAAAATTTCAACGATCACTTACTAGATAAATCCCAGCCTCTCAGAAGTATCTTCAAAATTTAAATTGGGTCATTCTGTGATTTTTGCCAGAATTAAAACGAAATCAGGGGGTGGATTTGAAACTACCAATAGCAGCGAGGGACGCGAGACGCAACCAAATCCCGCCGAAATTAAGGAACAATGAAGGGAATTACGGAGCTCATTATCTAAGGATCCAACGATCGGATTTTGGATTAAAGGAAGCCATTGAGACATTGAAAGTGAGGACGTTCAAAGGAGTTAATTTGCATATTCATGCGACTGTTATTATAGAAATAAATTCTAAAAGCTCCCCACTCCAAGTACTTCTACGACAAATCATATAAATAATAGCTGGAGACACAGCGAAAACAGTTCAATTTGGGGCGCTGAAGAGGCGCAAGCCCACGCTCGTGGCGGACTGAAATATTGACAAATTTTATAAGTTCTTACTCCGGGCACTGCAGAGGTGCAAGCCCACGCTCGTGGAGGTCTAAAATAGTAACAGTTTTTACAAGTTATACAGTTCGTACTCCGGGCGCTGCAGAGGCGCAAGCCCACGCTCGTGGAGGTCAAAAATAATAACAATATTGACAAATTTTATAAGTTCTTCTTGGGGGGCTGCTGAGGCGCAAGCCCATGATCGTTGCGGTTTGAAATATATTAAGAATTTTACAAGTTCTACTTTGAGCATTGCATAGACGCGAGCCTATGATTACCGCATTCTTAGAGTAAGAAAATTTTATAAGGCTAAGCAGTTATATCTTTTGACATTTGAATATCGCTAAGTATTCGCGAGTGCGAATCGGAACAGTATCGTGAGTGTGCATACCGTGACAGTACGAAACAGTTATATGATAGAGATAGCCACACGTGCTATTAGTAGCAAAGTCAGTGATATAGGAAGCTATAAACTATCAGCTGAATTGAGTAGGTTGATGATAGCTGTAGGAGGTAGGAGCTACACACGCGAGAACCGTGCATTGTGATAATAATAATAATAATAATAATTCACAGTGGACCTTTGTTTTGGTGAATTTTTGGAAACCGTGTGTAAAATTATCCTCCTTGCAGATGAACCAATTGATCCATAAGACTGATATCAAGGACCAGACCATCACCATCATGATGTATACGAGATAAGTAGATATTGCATGGGGCATGTTTGCCAGAGCGCATCCCATCATGGGAATCGGATAAGTTTATCTCGATCATAAGCAATTATGATAAAATAGATATTTCGGGCACAGCAGGCATGTTTTGTGTAAATTTGTGTATATTTTTCATTTATGATTTTTTGTGTGTTTTATAATGTAAGATTTGTACATGAGCATCAAATCTTGTTTAAAATGTGTTTTGTTTGAGGGTGTTAGTAACTTTGCTGAATGCACATTTAAGGGGATAATTGGGTTGATAGTGCTTACGCACGACATTAACGTTAAAGCTAGTATGGGGGAAATAGCTTGACATTGTGACAAAGAACAGTAGTGACACTGAAATTAGGTGAAGAGTAAGTATGGTAATTGATAACCACACCAAGGTAAAGAAAGGTAAGATGGAATGGCTGGATGATAATATAATATTCAGAAAAGGTTGAGAGTTGATCCTGGGTTGAGCTGAAATTAATAGCGGAGGTGGTATTACCGTGTTCTACGATGATATAAAATGGTAAGTGAATTAATAGCGGAGGCGAAATTCCCGCAAGTCTACGATGATATAATTGGTAAGTGAAATGATTGAATTCATTGTCTGATGAGAGTGCGCTATAGCTCCGTCGGAAAGGTAACTGTACAGCTCGAACCCAAGGCAGTCATAGGAAGCAGGTATAAGATTGTGGCCAGCCGTCTGAATTCTGAAAGGAGCAGCGAAGGTTGTTGCCCGCCCCGCTGATTTATTATGGTGTGAGAGTGTCTGTCACAAGGTCGAGGGACCACGTTGGATGGTATTGTTTTCTTTTGAGGGAAGGTAGTCCAGCTTCCCAGGGTTTGTTTCTTTTTTTAGTACCGCTTCAGGAAGCGACGTCATGTATTGTGATATCTTTTTGAGTGCATTCATTATAGTTGTTTGCTTATTAATAGTAACGGGGCATCGGCCACCGAAGTGTGTTTATTTGATGCTTCATGTATTTGACTTGTTTTGTTTTTACCGTAATTAGCAGAGTTATAGCTCTGAGTGAATTAATTGTTTATAAGCTAGAACATGCACACATGCCTGTGGCCTAGAATAAGTCTATAGCCTTCTTTGTTTGACTCTTGTGAGGAAGAATGATGATTGTACGAGAAAGCATGACCGAACCCCAAAAACCAATTTTGCAAGTATAAACATGAGTGCGTTTTTTTTTTTGACAGAATGGCTGGGTTATTCAGACCATAGTTTTGATGAATTAAGTCTGTTGACGTTTTATTTTTGAACTTGAAGCAGTGGTCTGCAGTGAATTAGATTATTTTCTTTTCCTGATTTCAGCCAGTGTGATCATAATTTACCTTTTATAAATTTGATTTATTGATTCAGAATAATTGAAGGGAGTGTATTTTGATGTTTTATTGTCTATGGATGGGAGCAAGTGGGAGATGATGTTTTGTGAATAAATTATTTTATATTAGGAGTTCTCTGACATACTGATTTTAAGTTATGCCTCCTGTGATCCTTGACGATATTCCTAGGGTGTTTAGATTAAGTTAGAGCCACACCGGACAGACCATTACCCCGAGCTAGAGTCGTCATGCTAGAAACCATGGAAGGGTACAATAGTATGAACTTTGAACGGATTCGATATTTCACATATTACGAGAGTTATAGCAATATTTCACTTTTTCGAAAAAAAAAGCCCCCCATTTTCACCCCCTTCGACCGATTTAGCCCAGTAACGAACTCGACCGAGATTTTATAGGTATACATATTCGGAAAAAATTCAAAGTGATTGGTGCAAAATTACGGCAGTTATCGTGTCCACAAGAAACTGATATACATATATACATACATACATAAATTATGTATAAACTTTTGAGCTGACAGTGGTTTTGGGGTCTGGGGGATGTGAAACGCGAAGATATGTTGAAATTTTCCGGAAGTCGAAACATGGTACCCATTGCAATAGATAGCTTTCTAATGAAATCTACCTAAATATGCAACTGGCCGTGCACCTGGTGGTGCAAATGGGAAACTACTAAAACCATTTACAGGTGGGATTCGAACCCACGCTCTCCTGATGCCAGCGTCAGCGCTCTCGGCCACCAGGATATCTGATACATAAGTTAGTGGTAACGTATATGAGGGTAGCACGAATGATTGCTGGGACAAATAGATAGGAGCAATGACAGGAAGGTACTCGTAATGAAGAGAGAAAGGCTAAGTTAGAAATGAACACACTAGATGAAGCTATTCGTATGAGCCCACTCAGATGGTGGGTAATGTGGGGAGAATGGGGGAGGAGCAGTGCTGGATTACACATTAGGCCCGACTAGGCCCAGGCCTAGGGCCACGAATTATCTGGGGCCCCCCAAATTTTATTCCGAAGATTTAGACAAATGTTATCCAGAACTGAGACAGTTTCAGCATTATAGTCTATTAAATCACAATGTCCTTTAGAAACTAAGTTCACTCATTCTGAACTTGACGAAATTCTTATTCGAGACCAGATTGAGTCTGTTTTTCCAAACGTTGAAATTGCTTTTCGCATTTTCCTGACCCTCATGATAACGAATTGTTCTGCGGAGCGCTCGTTTTCAAAATTGAAACGGATCAAAAGTGCGCAAAGAAGTAGCATGTCACAAGAACGATTAGGCATGCTAAGTTTAATGTACATCAGGTCAGATGTTCTGCGGGAAATTGATTTTGATGACATTGTAGAAGATTTCATTGACCAAAAAAAACAGATTTTTTATTACATTTTACAGAAGTAAAAAATAGTATGATTTGTTAAATTGTTCATCAAATCATCTGACATGTTTCCAAATAACGATGATCGTTTCAATTGAAATGTATATACGGTGATTTAATAAAAAGTGCATTATTCATCTTGAGAAAAAGAAAACTCTTGTATCATCTTTATTAAATGTGCAGGTGCTAAAGAATAAAAATTATTTGAAAACATAAAGGGGCCCCAAAAATCTGAGGGTCTTGGACCTCATTTTACCTTAATGCGGCACTGGGGAAGAGAGATTACTTAGGCGGTTAATGAGTTCGGCTGTAGAGGGTAAGAGGAAGACAGGTAGACCTAGAAGGCGATGGTTGGATTCAGTGTTGAACGATTTCAAAGTGAGAGGTGTAGAAGCAGAGGAGACCGCATTGCTAACTGCTAATAGGGGATCATGAGTTCTTTTATTTAGGGGCTTTGCGACATCGTGGCCATGTAGCCCCGTGTACTTAAGACAGTGTGGAATTTGTCTGATAACCTGTGTTATTGTGATGGCTGTATTAGTGTGTGGAGTTGCCATATAAATGAGGATTGGTAAGGTGGCGGCTCTGGCCTTAAGTTAAGAATCGTCCCGGCATTGCCTTGGAGTAGAAGTTGGAAACCATGGTAAACCACTATCCAAGATGACTGAGATGGGAATCGAAGCCGCCTCTTCTCAGTTTTGCCTCACGAGGCTGCCCCGTTCTAGCTCTCAGACCGGAATTACAATTTCTTGGCTGAGCCAGGAATCAAATCCGGCCCTTCGGAGCGACAGCTAAGATGACTAGCCGCTACACCACCAAGTGGCCAGACAGCTAGTCAATTGTCCTTACGAAACTCAGTGTACCCCGTTCCAGGCCTCACGTCAGTTTCTAAAATCCGTGACAGACTGGGGAATCGAAACCAGAGCCTCCGGTTGGAGGCAGGCGCGCTACTCCAACTACACGGTGTCAGGTTTTAAATTATGCATAAGTGTGTATTGCACTTTGTTCCAAAAGAAATTGGTTGAGTCCTTTACCAGTTCATCATCATTGGTTTGCAGTCCTAAGACTGGTCAGTTGCCATAAAAACATGTCCAGATCGTCCTGTAATTTGCCGCTTCCTTCATTGAATTATAATTCTGTGCTTGGGTGTCGTTTAGAATTTGTTTAAGGAAGGTATTTCTAGGTCTTCCTCCGGGATATTTTCCCTCAATGAACCCTTCTGCCACAGTTCTTATTAAATTGGAGTGGCGCATTGTGTGATCCCACCATGCGAGACGACGTTTACGGATTGTGTGTAGGATTGATCTCCGTTGGTTCACAGTGTCGAGAACCCTTGTGTTCGATACCCTGTCTCTCCACGTCAAAGGTTTCAAGACGTTTCTTTTAATTTTTATTTAGTGTCCACGTTTCACAGGCATACAACGCAACTGTCCATACAAAAGCAAGTAGCATTCTCATTCGGAGGGAAAGCTTAAGCCGACTGGTACACAGTAATCTCCTCTTCTGCATAAAAGCTAGTTTTGCCTGAGCAATGCGGCATTTAACTTCAGTGGTGCACCCTCCGTCCTCTGTAATCTTTTGACCTAGGTAAGTGAAGGATTTGACTTACCGACAGTAGTGGCTACGCTGGCTAAAGCGCAGCATTAGGCCATGGGGCCAAGCTCTCTGCTGACTCGGTAGACTCGTGGGTTCAAGCCCCACCGTCGGCCATCCTTGAAATGGTTTTCCGTGGTTTCCCCATTTTCAACACCAGGCAAATGCTGGGATGGTACCTTCTAACAGGCCACGGCCGCTTTCTTCCACATCCTTGCCCAGTTTCATTCACCATCATTCATTTCATCTCTCATTAACTCCTCTCGTGAGGTTGGCGTCAGGAAGGGCATCCGGCCGTAAAAATCATCGTCACAAAGACTTCCATCGCATCTCACCCCCGACCCCGTAGGAAAAAACGGGAATAATAAGGGGTAGACATACAAGTGAATGATTTGACTTGTTGTATGTCCGAGTTATTAATCTTTAATCGAAGAGGGCTTGGGAATTTTGAGGCTGTCATGCATTTTGTCTTTGAGGTGTTTATTTTCATGCCGTATTTCTGACAGCATTGCTTGCAAAGTAGATGGGCTGCCAGCTAGAATGGCCTGATCATCTGCGAACTTAATTTCTTTATGGGTATTCAATTGATCGTCACTCCTAAACATGTGTCTTCTAAAGTTTCTGCCATCATCAACCCACCAAAAGCATTAAACTAAATTGGGGAGAGAGGACATCCTTGTCTTACTCCTTTTCTGATAGGAACTGGTCCCATATGAGTGTAATGAGTTGTTCTTCGACTCCAGTTATTGAAGGATATTCGTAAAGTTGGTACCATTTATTTCGTACGGTTGGCAATGTACTGTCCAAATCAAGGCCATTGACATATTTGTTGTAGCATTCAGACAGAGATATCCTGTTAGGTTTTCGTAAAAGTTTCATCATTGGGACCGGGTGTGGTCTCCATGGTTACAGAAACAAATGAGTAGCGGTTTATAAGTGTGTTTCCTCATGCTTCAAGGATAGCAGTGACCTATCCACCTGCTGAGTGTTTGACCCTGTTCGGACTAGCTTCAGATTCTGACACGTCACCGTTCTAATTAACATGATGATGAATTCAGGAGCGGATTCAAGGGGGGGGGGGGCACGGGGTCATGACCCCCCCCCCCCCCAAACGGAGACCAAATTTTTTTGCAAACTCAAAAAACGAAACACAATAACCAGACAAATAAAACTTAACGAATGTTAACTGAAAAACAGTTTTTTTTAATTTATTCAATACTGAAAATATATTTATTGCAATGATTATGTTCTGTTACAACTATACATATTTACAGCTTCATACCTTTTATATACAAACGATTATTTATGTAACAAAATCAACTCGTCTATTTTGTTTAGCAAACCTTGTGATTACCGAATCGATGTTTATAGTGATGTCACGATGAATATGCAGCAATGCACGGATAGGAATTTGGGGCTTTTTTCGCACCAACAAATTTTGCCGACGTCCAAACTGCAAGCTTGGTTGGCAATTTAAGATGTGACTTTCTCCCTTTGTCGGTACCAACTCGACTTGCCGTAACTGTAACGTACCTTGATACTTTTCTCGAAGCTCGATGTAAAAGTCGCAAAACATGCCGTGGCAATTTGTACGAATATTTTTGGTGCGCTAAACGCATCAAATTTCTATCCATGTAGCTTACAAAAAAAATTGGTCTGGTTTTGTACGTTTGGTTATTTTGTGATTGCGATTTCAGTGACACCAATTTTCTTAACAATTTCGATTCTCTGACCCCCTCCCCCCATAGCCAAACTCTAGAACCGCGCCTGATGATGATGATGATAATTGTTGTTTTCAGGGGCCTAACATCTAGGTTATCGGTCCCTAATGGTTTGGGTGATAGTGAAAGATGAGATGAGAATGTAAAGCAAACTATAAATAATACTTACTACAGACCTAAAAACAACAAGAAGAAATAGTAAACAAATAAAGTATAAGGCAAACATAGACAGGAGGAAAAGAAATGTCCTCAACCCTCGAAGAATGAGGATTGGGGGACTTGGAAGGAAGGAGGGCGAGGAAAGGTAGGTAGGAAAGGGAAAGATGAAAGGGACCGCCCCAGAGACAATGGAAAAGGGGGGGGGGGTGGAACGGACCAAGCTCAGGAATCCCTCGGGATTGCCAACTCCCGAACTCACCAGCCGTGAGCCCTTGAGGGTGTTATACTATCCAGGGTGCACCAAAAGTGGTGGGGCTACACACACCCTGTCTCCTTCAGGGCCTTGAGCAGAAGGCAGGAGATGTGAAGAGAACAGAAGAGGTCTGACCACTTGAAGAATGAGGGATCAGGAAAGAAGAGACAAGGGCCAAGTAAGGTGGAAAAGAAAAAGAATCCCTAGGCCTCGGATACCCTAATACCATCGGGGTCGTAAAAGAACAAGAGTTGATCAAGGGAGGTCGATAGGAATGATGACAGATAGGAGCCCGGCACAAGTCAGTGGAAGCAATGCCGGACTCAGCTGGGGTCCCGTGGTCGCCAACCCACGTCCCACTAGCCGTGGGCCCCTGGGAGATGTCCTAATTAACATCTATGCCAGTAGACGACCACCAGTTCAGAATAACCAGAGTTATGAGTTAAAACAACTGTAGAAGTTTTGATTTGCTGATGACATCGTCATCTTAACCAGAGGATGTGAGTGAGTTTTTAAATGGTTTGGACTTCTTCTTGAGGAAAAATCAATAAATGTAAAACAAAAATAATGGCATACTGCCGAAAAAAATCAGAAACCCCTATGGACGTAAATTAGCATATGAAAAGCTAAAGGAAGTAGGAGATTTCTGCTACTTAGGAAGCAAAATAACCAGTGATGTATGAAGCAAAGAGGATATTAAAAGTAGGTTGGCTCAGGCAAGGAAAGCATTTCTACAGAAAAGAAATCTGTTCACACCTAATATAGATTTAGGTATTACAATAGAGTGTCATTTTTGAAAACCTTTATCTGGAGCGTGTAACTTGGACTGTTGGCGCAGAAAAGAGGAGAATAAAAGCATTTGAAATGCGGTGTTACAGGAGATTTATGAAGATCAGGTGGGTAGATAGAGTAACAATCTAAGGGGTATTAAAACTAGTGGGAGAGGTGAGATGTTTCTGGTGACTGCTAATTAAGAGAAGAGATAGGTTGGTAGGACACATAATAAGACACCCAGGAATAGGAAACTTAGTTATGGAAGGTAGGGTTGAGGATATGACCAAGATTAGAATATGTTGAACAGATTGCCTCGGATGTAAGGTGTGGTAGTTATGTAGAAATGAAACGATTAGCTCAGGACAGGGAGGCATGGATAGCTGAATCAAACCAGTCTAAAGACTGAAACAACATAAACAACAAAAAGGATTTAGACTGAAAAGGAATCAAAAATAATAATATAAAGAGAACAATTTCAAGATAATAAATCAACATCCGAAAATAAAAAATGAAAACGAAATTTAAAAAATGAAAATTAATAACTCAAAGTTGAAAAATATTTTACCTAAAAATAAACAAATAAATATGATAAATAATTGAATTTGAATAATAAAAATTAAAAATTTTAAAAATACTAATATTTAAGGTTAAAAAATCTTATTGAATAATAAAATTAAAATAAATAAATAAATAAATAAATAAATTTTCCACAGTCAGGATTTGAACCCGAATCTCCTGTCCACTGGGAATGTGCATTTAGTAACTCACACCAATGAAGCCACTCTACGACCATGGCAAAGTTTCAAGTCTAAGTTGGAGATGCGCTATTGTGGAAGCTTCTTGAATTATATTAAGGTAAACTCGGGAGAGATGGCGCACCCCCTATAGTGGGAGTAGGCCGTTTGTTGAGTAGAAACGTCACTTAAGGGAGAGTTGTACCTGTAGTTTTGTTGCGTGTTTTATTACAGTGAAACCTGTAAATTTCGGACACTAATAGGATGGAATAATTTGTCCGTATCTGGGAGGTATCCTTAAATCGGAGGGGCGACACTTTAAAATACGAAATTGGGTCAACACAGAAATAACAAGTAGTTCTGTGACAAACTAAAGAACCTAATTTTCTTAAAAGTTAAGATGCCAATGATTAATCTACATATACTTTTGTAGAATAATGGCGAAATTAAGTGGTAATATTAAAAAAATTAATTAGTTCGAAATATACCTGCAAGAGTATAGCACTACAGTTGGCAGCCCTGGTGACTCTTACTATATTCTTAGTGCCATCTCGTAAGGTACAGAATACACATACAACATTTGGTTGTAGTCCAAAGCATAGTAATGCCGTTTCGTGCAGTTAGACAGTGGATCTATCAGCGCTCGTAAATCATGTTGACAACGGGGTACCTCAGAATTAATCTGAAATATTGTCATCTAATATTGGATTTTGGATTAAATCCATTCATAAGTATAGAATTTACATGTATTTAAAAATTGAAACTATCAGCAGGCTTAAAATCATGTTGGCAGCACTGATGTATATTAGTTACTCCAAATTAAAATATCATGTACCATACGTGAGCAAAGATTAGAGATGTTGGCTTGCATTTCTGATTTATAGATATTAGGGTGAAAAATAGAGAGAGCATTTATTTACAGTTGGCAGCCCTGCAGGTTCTTAAGAATACAAATAGGTATAACAATTATAATACATAAAGAGCATAAGAAATTTCGTTGAAATCGAATTGTTAGTATAGAAGTTGCACGCATTTAAACATTGGACCTATCAGCAGGCTTAGACTCATTTTGGCAGCACTGACGTACATTAGTTACTCCAGATTAATGTAGAAGGTCATATACTATACGTGTGCAAATTTCCGAGCTGTTGCCTTGCATTTCTTCTGATATATGTTTATTAGGAAACAAAAATAGAGAGAACATTTCTTAACAGTTGGCAGCCTTGGTTGCTATTGAAATACACATAGTCGTATCTGTTAAGGTACATATACTACATACGAAATTTGGTTGAAATCGAATTGATAGTATGGAAGTTACATGCATATAACAATATGACGTATTAGCAGCCGTAGAATCATGCTGTCAACACTGTCATGCGTGACCTCCTGGAAATGAAACTGAAATACTATTATCCTTATGTGTGCCAATTTTGGAATAGATCCCATGCATACTTTCAGAGACATTCAACATGGAGCTCAAATTTTAATTGCGATTTTTCAGCAGTTGGTAGCATTGATATTTTCAAATATGGCAGTGAGATATTCAGGTATAGCTCTTTACTGATACCAAATTTGGTTCTGATAACTGCAGCTATTTAGGAGTTGATAGGGGAGGGACACACATTTGCCTGGATCGAGCTCATTAGTCTACTTTTTCCTCATTTTTAGCCTACTTTTCTCGTTTTGTAACAAGTAGTTCCGTGAAGAACTATAACGCCTATTTTCATATATCCTACTTATGTTAATTGTCTCTATCAACGTACAAAATTTCAGTATGATTGCTGTAATAGATTCGTAGATATTGAAAACCGACCAAATATAGCGGATGGTCGCCATGTTGGATTTTTACATATGTAGGTCTTAGAGTTATGTACTGTTACATGAAGATTATTGTGTACGTGTAGTATTCAAACTTCAATCGCATGATTAGGACACAAGAAGTAAAAATGAGATTTTAAAATTTCGCGCAGCTGCCATCTTGTGGTTATGGAACCATTTGAAAAAATTAGATGCCAGTGGATTAACATTTGTATAAGGATTTACTGTACCAAGTGTCACTGCACTCGAATAGTTAAATTGCGAGAAACGACCATGTGAATATTTATATTTCGCGTCACCGCCATGTTGGATTTGTGATCACCAGGTTATTGAAAGTCATATAGGCGAACTTATGTTCATAGCCCCTATGAACATTAAAAAATCAGTTTGATTGCTGTAATAGATTCGTAGATATTGAGATCCATCCAAATATTTCGGATGGTCGCCATGTTAGATTGTGATATGTATAGGCCATTGAGTCACGGACCATTAAAGGAAAATGATTGCGTAGGTTCATTATTCAAATTTTCACTTCAATCGCATGATTACGACACAAGAAATTATAACTTAATTTTAAAATTCACACAGCCGCCATCTTGAGGTTACGTAAACAATTGAACTAAATTAGTTACCATTGCATTACAATGTGTATAAACATTTCCTGTACCAAGTTTCATTGCGTTTGGATCATTGAATCACGAGAAAGGTGTATTTAAAATTTTCAACTTCGCTTGGCCGCCATATTCGTTACAGAAGAACTTCCAGTAGTGCCCTTTATCTCCGTACAAAATTTCAGGGTGATAACGCTAATAGTTTCAGAGATATAGAATGCCGGTGAAATATTTCGCACAGCCGCCAACTTGAGGTTATGTAAACAATTGAACGAAGTTGGATGTCGGTGTATTACAATGTGTATAAACATATACTGTACCAAGTTTTATTGCGTTTCGTTGGTTAAATCAAGAGAAACGTCTATTTAAAAGTCGCAATTTCGCTTGGCCGCCATGTTGGTTTTGTATTTATCAGGTTTTCAAAAGTCACATAGATGAACTTCTAGTAGTTCCCTTTATCACCGTAAAATCGTTCAGGGTGATATCGGTAATAGTTTCGGAGATAATGAATTCTGGTGAAATATTTTGCACAGCCGCCATGTTTGATTGGTGAGCTGTACAAAATTTGAAGGGCACGGTTGAGGTCGTCCAGAATAGTGCTATGAACTTACCAAGTTTCATTGAAATCGGTCCAGCCGTTTAGAAGTTATTAGAGGGGGACACACACCATCACACACGCAAACACAGACACACGGACAAAAGGTGATCTCATAAGCCTATTTTTTCATAAATGAAAATAGGCTAAAAATGAGGAAAAAGTAGACTTATGAGATCGATCTGGGCAAATGTGTGTCTGTCTGTCCCCCCACCTCCCACCCTATCAACTCCTAAACGGCTGCAGAGCTATCGAAACCAAACTTGGTATGAGTAATAACGTATGCCTGAATATCTCACGACCATATTTGAAAATGACGTCAGTGCTACCAACTGCTGAAAAGTCACAATTGAAAATCGAGGTCTGTATTGGATATGCATGGGAAATGTTCCAAAATTGACACACATATAGATAATATTACATCAGACTAATTTAAAGGAGCCCATTCATGAGAGTGTTGCCAACATGATTCTATGCCTGCTGATAGATCCAATCTTTGAATGCTGCATGTAACTTCCATACTGTCTATTGGATTTCAACCAAATTTGGTATGATGATGATGATAATTGTTGTTTTAAGGGGCCTAACATCTAGGTTATCGGCCCAATTTGGTATGAGATTTGTGCACTGGAGCAGATATGAATATGCATATGTTAGTGTCAACAGGGCTGTCAACTGTTGATAAATGCACTCTATACATTTTTATCCTAATATCAATATATCAGAAGGTATGCAGGCCAAAAGTTCTAATCTTTGCATTAGATATAGTACCTGCAAATGTAGGTTAAATTTCAGTAACCGATATACGACAGTGTTGCCAAAATGATTCTACGCGTGCTAATAGATTTAATATTGAATCACATGCAACTTCCATACTAATAAATGAAGTTCTTCCAAAATTTGCACACAATTATATATCGATCACAATATTTCAATTTAAGTTTGAGCATCACATTTATGGCAGTGTCGCCAACCTGATTTTACACATGCTGATAAATTCAATATTTAAATATATGTAACGTGCATACTATCCACTACACCTCAACCAAATTCTGCATGTGCATTGTGGATCTTAAGAGATGAAACTAAGAATAGAGTTGTCATGTCTGCCAAATATTGATATATGGTCTGTATAATTTTCATAAAAGTAGGCTCTTTAGTTCGTCACATAACTACTTGTTACAAAATGTGAAAATTAGGCTAAAAATGTAATATGTGCATTAGATACTGAACAAAATACAGAACTGTATTTTTGTATATTTAGGTTATACACATCTCCAATCACTGTAAATAAAAAAGTGACAGTCAGTCTGAAAGACTAGACTTTGTATCATTTTAAATGCTACAAATGCTGAAAAATGCTAGAAAGGCTGCAAGATTCTCGCTTCGCTCGAAACCAAAGACTCTTGACATGTTAGAAAATAATCTGCATAATACTTATCTTGCTTTATAATACTTTACCTTGTTCCGAACGGCAAGTGCAAACCAAGGGCAAAGCAAGGTCAAGCGCGCGGGATGCCGTCACGATCACCAGAGTGCGCGGGGACGTGCCCCTTCCATCCAGTCTAAAAACACTTATAGTGGGCGATGTATTGAAGATAGAGATATGCTCTCGCGGACTTTTTTGTAGAACTTTTCATGCTGATCAATTCTTACGGTCATAGTATATTGATATTTTTAACGGTTTGCCCAGCGTAAGCTTAAGAAGCGCACGGACGCCAAGTTTGTTTTCGGCTTTTTCACTGAAATCGTTACTGCTTGGCTTCCTTTGATCATACATAAATTATTTTCTACAGAATCTTTCCTCAAGATATCCTTTACAGAATGGTGAAAACCGCATCAAAATCCATCCAGTGGTTCTCGAGATTACCCGTGACATCCAAGAATCGGGGATTTTTGTCTCATACTAACGAAGTAGAGATTGTCGGGGAACACATGCACCAAGCGGTACTATGACGTCACACACCTCAGTGAATCTGGGTACATTTCGTCCCGTCACCGTAACGTAACGCCAGACCCCAGCGTAACGACGAAGTCGACAAGGTCATTTAAAATGATAAAAGAAGTATGCAATACTTACCATTTTATGATGGTTTCGTAAATAAATCAGGCAGGTTGGTTTGTCGAATGAACTTTGCATGAGTAAATCCCTGTTCAAGAAGTGTAAACAGTAACAGCCAACCAACCCTTATCAATTGTTCTTGCAGCTTACTGACCTGGGATGTCTTCAGCCTGTTCTTCTTAAAAATAGGTACGGCGCAGGGGGCGACGTGGGGGTACGCGTACCCCCTTTAACATTTGAAATCTGTTTAAGAAAAAATATTGGTACATTTGTATCTAGTCCGGCAAATATAACTTCCGACTTGAAAGTTCATCGATCAGCTGTTCACAACAGCTGGAGGACATTTCGAGTAATACTCGATTTAAATCGATCTATCGAATCAGTTTCTTTTGGTTGACAACTCAGCACTCAGCAGCATAATCGAAACAATAGGGCATATTATTTTCTGCTCGACAAAAGCATTGTGTAATTGCTGCCTTATTCGAAGAAATTTACTTGTTTCGGCAAAAATAAATAACATACTCTAACAACCGTGAAAAGGAAGTCCTGTTCTTATAAGCACGTAGGCTAGTGTTTGGAGTTGTGGTGAGTTTGTGCGTGTGGTTAGTTTTGAAGCATGACGAAAATCACGAACTATTTTACATCCACCCAGGAATCGAAAAAGTTGAAAGTTAATGAATTAATGAGATAATAAATTAACCCAATGCAACCTTCCATTTAACATGTCAGCCCATAAAGTAATAACTGGACCCTGCAAAGTGCCGAAATTTGCAAGATTATGATGTTTTGTCGACTACAACTGAGGATACCCCTTAAATTTTGTTTTAAAAAAAGCACTGGGTACGGGAGTGCAGTACAGTCTTCAAAGTAGAGATTTTCTCATTTTGCTAATTTTACGTTTCAAACTCGAATGATTTTGTCCGAATAAAGGAGGTTGGTTGGTTGGTTGGTTCCTCAGTTTAGTGGCGCGTCAATGCGGTCATGTAGCCCCGTGTATTTTGGGTGAGTGTATAATCGGTCTGATAACCGGTGTTAATTGTGATGACTGTATTAGTGTGTGTTATCTGTTTCTTTTTTGTTTTTTATTTAAGTACAGGCTGTAACTTAGAATTTTTCAAATAGTTCCTACTTTTGCCGCCAAGCGCCACCGTCAACGACTACTAGGCCAAATTCAGAACTTAGCTACTAGACGCCACCGCAGTCAGCTCTTGGCAACGAACGTAGAAACCTAAGAGCGTTGTTTACATTCTTAACCTATCCAATTTAGCTTCACACAGGTGTAATTAGTGGAAGGTTCTTTAACATGTCATAAATCTATGACATGTGACCGCCGGCTTTACTTCCCCTCCGAAGGAAGGCATACTGAGGGATTTTAACGCTCTTAAAAAATCCGACGGCTTCGGCCGGGTTTGAACCCGCTATCTTGGGCATAGAAACTCAGCATGCTACCGACTACGCCACCGAAGCCGCCAATAACGGAGGTTAAGCAGACTTTCTGGCTTTAACCCATTATTGTTGGGTGGTCTGTAAATTAACCACATACAGTGGGACTTGGATAATTCGAACCTCAAGGGACCAGTAAAAAAAATTCGAATTATCCAAAGATACGAATTAAGAAATTTCTTTGAAAAGGGTAGAGAAAATATTCAAAGTTTAAGTTTTCATCCAAGAACCTTTATTAAACACAGGCTGTACCCGTCATGCGTTACAATGCCAATCAAAGAAAGTGCTGGCGTTTTAATTTTGTTTTTGAAATGCGTTAGCATACACAATATGTTTCGATTTCCGTTAACTGCCTCTAAACTATCGTAAAATGGATTTACTAATTTAGAAACATTCGTGGGAGCGTGCACAACAACTCACCAAAGTTTCATCGCAATCGAATGTATGGCATATGAACGAATACGGGATTTTGTTTAAACGATTCGTGCGCTGTCACTCATTTGTTGTTTCTACTCGTGAACTACCCTCAGTGAAATGGATTTACTAAGTTTGAAACCTTCACATAAGTGTACACAACAGCTCATCAATGTTTAATCGCAATCGATGAATGGGATACGGGATTTTGTTGTAACGCTTAGCGCGTCGTCACCCAATTATTGCATCAACGCGTGCGCTACCTATTGTGAAATGGATTTACTAAGTCGAAAACCTTCTCTGGTGTGTACACAAAAACTCATCATAAGTTTCATCGCAATCGGTTGAATGGCAGATGAACGCACACGGGATTTTGTTTAAACGACTCGTGCGCTGTCACAAATGTGTAGAATCTACTCGTACGCTACCTATTGTGATATGGATTTACTAAGTTAGCAACCTACACATAAATGTACACAACAACTCATCAATGTTTCATCGCAATCCATGAATGGTATATGAACGCATATGGGACTTTGTTGAAACGCTTCACGCGTCTTCACCCAATTATTGCATCAACTCGTGCGCTACCTATTGTGAAATTGATTTACTAAGTCGAAAACCTTTCCTGGCGTGCACACAACAACTCATCAAAGTTTCATCGCAATCGGATGAATGGCAGATAAACGCATACGGGATTTTGTTATAACGCTTCGCGCGTCGTCACTCATTTGTTGAATCTACTTGTGCGTTACCTATTGTAAAGTGGATTTATTAAGCCAGAAATCTTCCTTGGAGTGGAGTACTCAACATCACACCCAAGTTTCATCGTAATCGAATGAATGATGTGAACGTATACGGGACTTAATTGAATCGCTTCGCGCATTGTCGCTTATTTGTTGAATATACACGTGCGCTACCTATTGTAAAATGGATTTACTAAGCCAGAAACCTTCCTTGAAGTGTACTCAACATCTCAACCAAATTTCATCGTAATCGAATGAATGGTATGTGAACGCATAGGAGACATACCCACCCACCCACATACAAACTATCTCGTACATTGATTTTTAGCCTACTTTTCACATTTTGCAAAAATGAGCAAAAAGTAGACTTATGAGATCGATCCGGGAAAATGTGTGTCTGTCTGTCTGTCTGTCTATCTGTCTGTCCTTCTGTCTGTCTGTCTGTCTGTCTGTCTGGCTGTGTGTGTGTGTGTCCCCCTATCAACTCCTAAACGGCTGCAGCAATCGAAACCAAATTTATTATGAGTAAAGATGTATACCGAAATATCTCACGTCCATATTTGAAAATGATGTCAGTGCTACCAACTGCTGAAAAAACGCACTAGATATTTGAGCTCCATGTTGGATATCTTGGAAGATAGGCATGGGAGCTATTCCAAAATTGGCACACATGTAGATAATACTATTGCAGTTTAATTTCCAGGCGGCCATACATGACAGTGTTGCCTAAATATTTTAAGCCTTATAATAGGTCCAATTTTAAATGCATATAACTTCTACACTATCAATTGGATTTCAACCAAATTTTGTATGTAATATGTGCCCATTTTTTTTTGTCGTGTGTCACATTAACAGATATGACTGAGCGTATTCCTAAGAGCCACCAGGGCTGCCAACTGTTAATAATTGCTCTCTCTATTTTTTCTATCCAAATACCAATATATCACAAAGTATGCAAGCCGACAGCTTTTAAACTATGCACACGTATAGTACCCAACATTTTAGATTAATTTGGAGTAACGTATATACGTCAGTTCTACCAACATGATTATAAGCTTGCTGACAGTACCTGTTTTTAAATACATGTAACTTCTATACTATCAGTTGGATTTCAACCAAATTTCGTATGTTCTATGTGTAACATAACAGATATGACTATAAGTATTTTAAGAGCAATCAGAGCTGCCAACTGTTAATAAATGCTGTCTATATTTTTTACCCTAATATCAATATATGAGAAAGTATGCAAGCCAACAGCTCTATACTTTGCACGCGTATAGCACCTGACACTCTAGATTAATTTGGAGTAATTAATATAAGTCAGTGCTGCCAACATGTTTCTATGCTTGCTGATAGGTCCAATTTTAAAATACATGTAACTTCTATACTAACAAATGGATTTCATCCAAAATTGGCACAACAAGATATCGTAATATTTCCGATTATTTCTGACCAGCACACGCATAACATTGTTGCCAACATGCTTTTACGCGTGCTGATAGATCCAATGTCTAACTGCATGTAACGTCCATTGGACTTCAACCAAATTTTGAATTCTGTACCTTAAGAGATGGAACTAAGAATATATTCAGTCACCAGGGCTGCCAACTGTAGTGCTCTATTAGGCTACATTATACCAGGAATATTACGAAATAATTAGACATTTCGATATTACCAACTTAATTTCGTCATTATTCTAGATAGGTTCATATACTGTAGAATAGTCATTGGCATGAAAAGTAGGCTCTTTAGTTCGTCAAGGAACTTCTTGTTACCCTACTTTTCACATTTTGCAAAAATGAGGAAAAAGTAGACTTATGAGATCGATCCGGGAAAATGTGTGACTGTCTGTCTGCCCTTCTGTCTGGCTGTGTGTATGTCCCCCACCCCCTATCAACTCCTAAACGGCTGCAGAAATCGAAACCAAATTTAGTATGAGTAAAGATGTATACCGGAATATCTCACGTCTATATTTGAAAATGATGTAAGTGCTACCAACTTCTGAAAAAACGCACTAGAAATTTGAGCTCCATGTTGGATATCTTGGAAGGTATGCATGGGAGCTATTCCAAAATTGGCACACATGTAGATAACACTATTTCAGTTTAATATCCAGGTGGCCATATACGTCAGTATTGCCAAAATAATTGTAAGCCTTCTGATAGGTCCAATTTTTAAATGCCTATAACTTCTACACTATTGTTACGGCTGTGAGTTTGTGTCATCGCTCGCCGCATGAGTCACAACTGCCCCAGGGCTGGGCTGTGCCCCGCCTCAGTGTATTGCGTGCGCCTTATGCAACAAGACTACTAGGACAAAGGGATGGTCCAGAATATTCGTGACTCAGCCAGTGAAGAAACCTCGAGAAGCCGTGAACCCTAGATGGGTCTAGAGGCATTTATTGAGTCACCGGCCTGCTATATAAGAGCGACCTGTCAAGCAGTGGGTTGTTGTGTTTTACGAGCTAGTGCGAGCGTTTATCGTGAGCGACAGAAGTGTGGTGACTTGCGAAACCCCTAGTGAAGACGTTTCTCTTGACAGCGAGGAAGTGAGAAGCATACAGGGGACTTCCTGTGTTTTCGTAAGTAACTGTAATTTGTGTACAAAGGGGAGAGTTGCATGTGGTTCTGTCAAGGCCACCAGACTCATTAGCGAGAAGATTAACTGTTGACAAGTGAAAGAGGGCAAGGGCTCTCCATAAGCAAGAGACTTGAGGAAACTGGAGTAAGGTTCCAATTGCTTGTATTTGCTGATGAGTAGTGTATCTTCCTGCAAGCAATAAAGCTAACTTCTCTTTAAAGCAGTAATTGGTGTTGTGCTTTCTACCCACCGTAATCCAGTTAACAAAAGTGCCACTAGGGGGTGGCACGTAACAACTGGTGTCAGAAGCCGGATTACGAACTCAAGCACAAGCACAACACCTGACGGTCCTGGTTTCAAAACCCGAGCAGGTCATTTTTCTCTAATTTTCCTGAGTGCATGCCCTTTACAAGACAAACAACTAAAATGGAGGCGCAATTGGCAGCATTGCTAGAAAAGTTAAGTGGCATGGAAACCAAGATGGAAGACGGCCAGAAGAAATTAGAAGACGGCCAGAAGAAGATGGAAGACGGTCAAAATAAGTTAGTGGAGGACCTGAAGAAGATGGAGGACGGCCCGAAGAAGATGGAGGACGGCCAGAAGAAGTTAGCCGAGGACCTAACTGCCAAACTAGAAGACGGCCAGAAGAAGATGGAAACCGGTCAGAATAAGTTGACACAGGACCTGAAGAAATTAGAACTGGGTCTGCGTGAGGAAGTCACGGCAGTGGAAAAGAAGTTCGACGCCTTACAAGTGGAAGTTGCCGAGCTGCGCCAACGCCCACTGATGGGGGTGGAGGAGAAATTCAACGCCTTACAAAAGGAAGTTGCCGAGCTGCGCCAACGCCCACTGACGGGGGTGGAAGAGAAATTCAACGCTTCACAAAAGGAAATTGCTGAGCTGAGCCAACGCCCGCCGACGGGGATGGAAGCGAGATTCAACGCTCTACAGGAGGAAGTTGCCGAGCTGCGCCAACGCCCGCCCACCGTTACACCGGGAATATCAGGAACGGGACATAGCAGAGTGACGCCCCCAACCTTCGACGGAAAGGTCCCGTGGAGCACCTACTTACGTCAGTTCGAGGCGGTCTGTTCCATAAATAACTGGAACAACACAGAAAAGGCTAGAGCTCTCATTGTAGCGCTGAGAGGTGACGCCCTTTACGTCCTTCAGGCCATCCCGACTGGATCCCAGGACTACGCTTCACTGATCGCCCATATGAAGTCCCGATATGGAGATAGCCATTTGCCTACCAGATGCAGCTCCGGACCCGGGTACAGAAGAACGCGGAAACCCTGCAGGAGTTCGAGATGGACATCGCACGCCTCGTAAGGCTCGCCTATGCAACAGCGCCGGCCAACTTTCTGGAGCAGATAGAGACGCAGACCTTCACCGACGGGCTACGGGACTCGGACACTCAACAGGCGCTGCGACTCGCGCGCAATAAGACCCTGGCAGATGCGCTGAGCCACGCACTTGAGTTCGAGACGGCAAAGCAGGTATCTAGAATGCGCGCGCGGGTGCGTCAGGTGGACGTCGACGAACCAGCCAAAACCGACAAGACCAAGCCCCTGGCCGATGAACTGATGGAGGCGCTAGGCCGGTTCTTCAAGAGTCGCAGTACCACCAACAAAAACGTAGCCGAAGGACATCCGGAGAGGCGGCCCGGAAGAGGACTACCGACCTGCTGGACCTGCCGTAAGAGAGGCCACCTGAGCAAGGACTGCGGTGATCGCCGCCGCCAAGAGTTTCCGTCGGGACAGTCAGTCGTAGGGAAACCGCGCGGCCCAGGAAAGCAAGTATCAGCCAGCCTTGGGGGGCAAAGGTTGGCTTGTGACAGTCGTCAAGCCCCGGGAGTCCAAGTGCGTGTGACGCAGTTACGGAGGGATAATAGCAGCCTGATGGTCGACGGAGTCATCAGCGGAGAGAGCTGGCCCATGCTAATCGACACGGGAGCATCGAGGACCATCGTCAGTCCCACCGTGATCCCGAAGTGGAGAGTGCAACCCACACAATGGAACCTCCAGCTAATAACCGCGACCGGAGAGACCGCACCGGTACATGGCGAAGAATCACTGGAGTTCGTCATTGGTCGACGGGCGATGAAGCATCCAGTGCGTGTGGCTGACGTATCAAGTGAAGTGATCATCGGACTGGACTCCCTGGACCAGAACAACATCATCTTGGATCTGAGTACCAACACTCTGCACTTCGGAGGTCAGGAACTTGCGTTGCAACCAGCACACGCGGCCGTAGCCGCACGACGAGTAAGGCTGAGAGAGGACGTCATCGTTCCCGCCAGGACGGAAGTCAGCGCTGCCGTAACTGTCGAAGGAACAGCTGACGGAATGGCGGCTGTCATCGAGCCAAAATATGAGGACATCCAGACAAAAAGGATTGCTAGTTGGCAAGACTCTCATCAACACGACGTCTCGGCCGTACGTCCGCCTGTCCAACCTGAACGACTACGACATTACGGTACACAGGGACACCAACCTAGGAGTCTGCGAGCCCGTTACCTGGATTGCCCGCATCACAGACACGACGGACGGACACCTGCAGACGGACAACCGAAGAAGACGCGCCCTGCCAGAAGAACTACAGAAGCTGTACCAAGGATCCCAGGACCATTTAGACGAGGAACAATCACGCCAACTTCGGGACCTGCTACACGAATTTCAGGATGTCTTCTCCGTGGGGAGCAAAGACTTCGGCAGGACAAGCTTGGTCCAGCACAGAATCGACGTTGGGGACAGCGCACTGATTAGGGCCCCATTCCGACGTGTCCCGCTCGCCAAGCAAGCCGAAGTCGACCAGATGGTAGAAGAGATGAAGGAGCAAGGGGTGATCGAGCCATCACATAGTCCTTGGAGTTCTCCGGTCGTGCTAGTGAAGATGGACGGTTCTACCAGGTTCTGCGTGGATTACAGGCGGGTGAATGACGTCACGAAGAAGGACATCTACCCTCTACCCCGGATCGACGACACGCTGGATACCATATCAAGATCAAGATGGTTCTCCACCTTGGATTTGAAGAGTAGCTACTGGCAGGTGGAGGTCCACCCTAAGGACCGTGAGAAAACGGCGTTCTCTGTGGGCAGCGGGCTCTGGCAGTTCACCGTCATGCCATTCGGTCTGTGCAACGCCCCCTGCGACCTTCGAAAGGCTAATGGAGTCCATTCTGAGGGGACTACACTGGAAGACCTGCCTGGTCTACCTAGACGACGTCATCGTTCTGGGATGAAGCTTCGAGGAGCACTACAGCAACCTGAAGAAGATCTTGATGTAGCTACGGGCTGCCCAGCTGAAGTTGAGCCCCAAGAAGTGTCAGCTCTTCCAGAAGCAGGTCCAGTACCTTGGGCATATCGTCTCGGAGGAAGGGGTGCGCACCGACCCAGAGTAGAACGCAGCTGTGAGGGATTGGCCAGTTCCGAAGCCAAGTCCCTACTACGAAGCTTCCTGGGACTCTGCACTTATTACCGTCGCTTCGTGAGAGGATTCGCCAACATCGCCAAACCTTTACATCGACTGACTGAGGAGGACCAACTCTTCACGTGGACATAAGAATGCCACAGTGCCTTCGAACAACTCAAGCAGGCTCTGTGCACCGCGCCTATTCTGGGCTACCCCAGACCTGGAAAAAGGTGCATCGTCGATACCGATGCCAGCGACTTTGGCATAGGGGGGATCCTGTCGCAAGTAGTGGCCTACTTCAGCAAGGCCTTGTCTAAGCCAGAAAGGAACTACTGCGTCACCAGGAAGGAGCTGCTCGCCATCGTGAAGACCATTGAACACTTCCACAAGTACCTGTACGGGCAAGAATTTCTCATCAGGACCGACCATGCATCCCTGCGGTGGCTCCTGAACTTCAAGCAGCCCGAGGGTCAACTCGCGCGGTGGTTAGAGAGGCTTCAACAGTACAACTTTGAGATTCAGCACAGGAAAGGCCAACTGCATTCTAACGCCGACGCCCTGTCTAGAAGACCGTGCCCCGAAGACTGCACCTTCTGTGCCCGAAGGGAGGAGAACACCGGGATACAGTGCCGAAGGACTACCGTGGAACTTCAAGAGAGCTGGAGCCGCGAATCTTTCACGCGGGCTCAAGCAGAAGATGATGACCTGAGACTGATAGCCGAATGGAAGAGGGCCTGTGTCCCCAGACCCGGGTGGAACATTGTGAGTGACTGCAGCCCAAAGTTTAAGTCCTACTGGGCGCAGTGGGACTCGCTGGTTGTGAGGGATGGCCTCATATGCCGTACCTGCGAGTGCGCCGACGGGAAGACATCTCGGGAACAAGTCGTCGTTCCAAAGGCTATGACGGAGGAAGTCCTGAAGAAAGTCCATGGAGGATCATCTGGTGGACACCTAGGGATAAAAAAGACCCTGGAGAAGCTGAGAGAGCGGTTCTACTGGATCGGATGCCGAACTGACGTGGAGAACAACTGCGCGAGGTGCCACGATTGCGCAGCCAGCAAGGGCCCAGGACGAAGACGACGGGGTCCACTGAAGGCCTACAACGTGGGCGGCCCCATGGAGAGAGTGGCCATCGATGTTGCTGGGCCATTCCCGTTAAGCGAGGCAGGGAACTGCTACATATTGGTCGTCAGCGACTACTTCACCAAATGGCCGGAGGCGTATGCGCTCCCTAACCAAGAAGCCGCGACAATCGCAGAGACCCTGGTGAAGGAATTCGTCAGCCGGTACGGAGTACCCCTGGAGCTGCACTCCGACCAAGGGAGGAACTTCGAGCCGCAGATGTTCCAGAACCTATGCCAGTTGCTGGGAATCCGGAAGACAAGGATGACGCCACTACACCCTCAGTCCGACGGGATGGTAGAGCGATTCAATCGCACCATCGAGAACTATCTCCGAATAGTCGTCAGCGAGCACTAGAGGGATTGGGACAGACATCTTCCTCCATTTCTCCTGGCCTACCGCGCCGCCGTGCAAGAAGCCACCGGGTGCACACCAGCCCGGGCCATGTTTGGGAGGGAACTCCGTCTATCAGTCGATCTTGCCTTCGGCCGCCCTGGGAAGGGTCCGGTCCCGGTAAGCCAGTGCTGTCAAGAACTGGTCGACCAACTGGAGGACGTGCACGCGTTCGCGAGGAGGAAACTGCGGATCGAGACCGACCGAATGAAGACCCGATACGACCAGCAGACGGATGCCGGCGGATTCCACGAGGACGACCTGGTCTGGCTCTTCAACCCATTACGGAAGAAAGGCCTGTCACCCAAACTGCAGAAGTCCTGGGAGGGCCCGTACCGAGTCGTGAAACGGATCAACGATGTCATCTACAACCCGAGGGCGAAGATGAAGATCGTGCATCGAGATCGCCTGGCAGCCTACGGAGGGACACAGACGGACCAATGATTGATCGGGACGATCAGCATTTTAGGAATGGGGTGGTGTTACGGCTGTGAGTTTGTGGCATCGCTCGCCGCATGAGTCACAACTGCCCCAGGGCTGGGCTGTGCCCCGCCTCAGTGTATTGAGTGCGCCTTATGCAACAGGACTACTAGGACAAAGGGATGGTCCAGAATATTCGTGACTCAGCCAGTGAAGAAACCTCGAGAAGCCGTGAACCCTAGGTGGGTCTAGAGGCATTTATTGAGTCACCGGCCTGCTATATAAGAGCGACCTGTCAAGCAGTGAGTTGTTGTGTTTTACGAGCTAGTGCGAGCGTTTATCGTGAGCGACAGAAGTGTGGTGACCTGCGAAACCCCTAGTGAAGCCGTTTCTCTTGACAGCGAGGAAGTGAGAAGCATACAGGGGACTGCCTGTGTTTTCGTAAGTAACTGTAATTTGTGAACATAGGGGAGAGTTGCATGTGGTTCTGTCAAGGCCACCAGACTCATTAGCGAGAATATTAACTGTTGACAAGTGAAAGAGGGCAAGGGCTCTCCATAAGCAAGAGACTTGAGGAAACTGGAGTAAGGTTCCACTTGCTTGTATTTGCTGATGAGTAGTGTATCTTCCTGCAAGCAATAAAGCTAACTTCTCTTTAAAGCAGTAATTGGCGTTGTACTTTCTACCCACCGTAATCCAGTTAACAAAAGTGCCACTAGGGGGTGTCACGTAACACTATCAATTTGATTTCAACCACATTTTGTATGTAATATGTGTACATAAACAGATATGACTGTGCGTATTCTTAAGAGCCACCAGGGCTGCCAACTGTTAATAATTGCTCTCTCTCTATTCTTTTATCCAAATACCAATATATCAGAAAGTATGCAAGCCGACAGCTTTAAACTATGCAAACGTATAGTACCCGATATTCCAGATTAATTTTGGAGTAACTTATATACTTCAGTTCTACCAACATGATTCTAAGCTTGCTGATAGGGCTAATTTTTATATACATGTAACTTCTATACTATCAGTTGGATTTCAACCAAATTTCGTATTTGCTATGTGTAACATAACAGATATGACTATATGTATTCTTAAGAGCAATCAGGGCTGCCATCGGTTAATAAATGCTGTCTATATCTTTTACCCTAATATCCATATATCAGGAAGTATGCAAGCCAACAGCCCTATACTTTGCACACGTATAGCACCTGGCATCCTAGATTATTTTGGAATAATTAATATACTGCTCAAAAAAATTAAAGCACCACGTTTTTCAAAGGTCTCCAAATTCTGAAAAGTTGACCTACAAGCTCGAAATCTCAGTATGACGTTTGTCCTGACGCCTACCAAGCATATGCTTCAGCACAACTCCCCAACTTGAGTAGTTTCGGGGTAGCACCCCGAAAACCAGCCCATTTTCGAAAACCGCAAATTGATGTTTGCGAAAAACGCTGCAGGACTTGTCGCAGGTTGCCAAAGCAGTCGAAAATGAATGAGTCTTGCTCTTAAAGGTTCCACAAACACGTTGAAATCGTTACATTTGACGTTTGGGCATTTTCAATTCCCTTCATCATCCCCTAAACATGAACTACCATTGGGGGCGTCTGAGAAGGTACCGGGTGTGTTTAACCACCTGAAAACCTGTACACCGTCCTCAGTTGCTGATTGCAGTAAGTTCTTAAGGCCTCCGGCAATGTCCACACCCCCTAACACCCTCAACTGGCATGGGACCAAACCACCCCTTCTCGATTCACCCCTAAGGAAGGTTTTAATCGAGATGTTTATCAGTTCTGCTAATGGGGGGTCTTCCCCTAACGTTTCAAAAAAGGAACTGTGCCTTTGTCACCACCCCTTCCCCTGCAACCCCCGTTTGTATGATTTTTCGAATCAGGCCCTTTTTAAGGGCTGAAACGACGTCTTAATCGCTGAAAGGGCTGTAAAGGTCCTTAGAAGTAGTGGTGACACGAAATCAACCCCTTCCGATCGATGATTGACATTCCGTCCCCCAAATTCGAAATTCTTGCACCCCCAACCCTCCCTGTCTGGACGCGTAATGCGTCATGGCAGAGTTTTCAGAGTTGGATGAAAATGAAGCTTATGGCCTGCAATGGAGCCCAAAACAGCAGGCTGGATAGAAATTCATCGGTAGGTTGGGAAACGGGACCAAAATGTTTCAAAAAAGTGTACAGCCTACAGTAAGTACGCCCATGCATAGGCAACCCACATCACGTCCGTGCGTGTGGTTTGCCTATTATCGGCAATAGGTTACAAAGTTTGGCAATGGGAGAAAAATGACGTGATGTGGGTTGCCTATGCATTGGTGTACTTACTACTAGAGACTGTTAACTTTTTTGAAAATTTGTTGGTCCCGTTTCCCACCCTACCGATGAATTTCCATCCAACCTGCTGTTTTGGGCTCCATTTCAGGCCATAAGCTTCATTTTGATCCAACTCTGGAAACTCTGCCATGAAGCGTTACGCGTCCAGACAGGGAGGGTTGAGGGTGCAAAAATGTCAACTTTGGGGGATGGAATGTCAATCAAACATCGGAAGGGGTTGATTTCGTGTCACCACTACTTCTAAGGACCTTTACAGCCCTTTCAGCGATTAAGACCTCATTTCAGCCCTTAAAAATTGCCTGATTCGAAACATCATACTAAAGGGGGTAGCAAGGGAAGGGGTGGCGACACAGGCGCAGGTCCTCTTTTGAAACGTTAGGGAAATACCCCCCCCCCCCCCCCCCCCATTAGCAGCACTGATAAAAATCTCGATTTAAACCTTCCTTAGGGGTGAATCAAGACGGGGTGGTTTGGTCCCTTGCCAGTTGAGGGTGTTAGGAGGCGTGAACATTGCCGAAGACCTTAAGAACTTACTGCAATCAGCAACTGAGGACGGTGTGCAGGTTTTCAGGTGGTTAAACACATCCGGTACCTTCTCAGGCGCCCCCAATGGTAGTCCATGTTTAGGGGATGATGAAGGGGGTTGAAAATGACCAAACGTCAAATGTAACGATTTCAACGTGTTCGTGGAACCTTAAGAGCAAGACTCATGCATTTTCGACTGCTTTGGCAACCTGCGACAAGTCCTACAGCGTTTTTCACAAACTTCAATTTACGGTTTTCAAAAATGGGCTGGTTTTGGGGGCGCTATCCCGAAACTACACAAGTTGGGGAGTTGTGGTGAAGCATGTGCTTGGAAGGCGTCGGGGCAAACGTCATAGTGAGATTTCGACCTTGTGCAGTCAACTTTCCAAATTTGGTGGCCTTTGAAAAAAGTGGTGCTTTAATTTTTTTGACCAGTATATAAGTCAGTGCTGCCAACATGAGTCTATGCCTGCTGATAGGACCAATTTTAAAATACATGTAACTTCTATACTAACAAATGGATTTCATCCAAAATTGGCACAACAATATATCATAATATTTCCGATTATTGCTAACCAGCACACGCATAACATTGTTGCCAACATGCTTTTACGTGTGCTGACAGATCCAATGTCTAAGTGCATGTAACGTCCATTGTACTTCAACCAATTTTTTTAATTCTGTACCTTAAGAGATGGAACTAAGAATATATTCAGTCACCAGGGCTGCCAACTGTAGTGCTCTATTAGGCTACATTATACCAGGAACGTTTCGAACTAATTAGACGTTTCGATATTACCAACTTAATTTCGTCATTATTCTAGATAGGTTCGTATACTGTAGATTAATCATCGGCATGAAAAGTAGGCTCTTTAGTTCGTCACGGAACTTCTTGTTATATATTGTACCCAATCATCATCATATGGAACATGTGTTCGTATCCCAGTTAACACACGGTCTTTCGAGGTATGGGACATTCATGCCCACTATACGACCACATGCTCAGGATTTGAGTCTGTCAGGTAACTACTCTACTTGAAAGAAACAACATATTCCTAAATATAACATTTAATGATAAAAATCATGGCTATACAACAAAAACACAAACAAAGGATATTTTACATTTACTTCCCACAACGCAAATCAAAGTTATCTGTGAGTCTCTTCTTAACATTGGTGCTTCACTGCACTCAAGTCTATTCCTAGCATCCTATCATTGATACTCTCTGACATCTACGAGTGTCCATAGTGTTCTTCACGTGGCACAATTTAACACGAACTGGAATATTACATCACAATAGTCACAATTTATCTTTAAATGACATTAATTCTACAATTATTAAACATTAATCCGTTTCTCACGGGGCATTTACTTTCATTAAAATAAATTCATTATATTATGCCTTAATTAACAAGTGTTGTGTCGTGTGAATCGTATTCCTTTTTTCCCATCAATTTGAAACGCTAAAGTGGTACGTTTTCCCTTCCAAAATACACATGGATAGAAATGTTTATAGCTTCTCCATACAACGATTTTCTGGGTCTGGTCAAAACATTATCGTTACAAACGTGTCATGTCATGAAATTACTCTACCCGTCTGCATAAATTAGTGTGAACTGGGCAAAATGCACTTTACAAAGATGCCTAAATTTATTTGGTGCAGTATTCCTCCTCAGAGAATAACTGGGCCAAATATTATCCGATCACAGCGATCCAACATGGTATGTGTGTGGAAATACATCATTGAATTCAATTGGCATCATCACCTCAATCATATCTTAATTACTTTTCGAAATATCGAGATTCTTCAGTGTCCCACTATGCTTTTAAAATAAAGGGACCAGGTCAATAGACCTCCTTTCCAAGCGGGCAATAAAATTAGTTCCAGCTGACTGAGAAAGATGGCCGCCAGCCTCGTGGCCTTCCTGCCACCCCATATGGCTGCTTGCAAGGTCAAGTTTGTTTACATGTGCAGTACAATGGAGGTACCCTGAGTGTTGTCCCTAGTAATTGAGTCATTCTAATTATTTAACACCTACATTTATAGTATAATGGGCTCAATTCGGCTCCTAATTAATTTTCATGGCAGGGGATGGATCGAGTAATAGCCTTGCCGTTCTGTGGCGATATTAGTGGCTACAGGCGCGCATCTCAAATGAGTGTCCAAGTTTTCTCACCGGGCAGCTGCCGATAATAAGGAAATCGGCGTTTCCTATACGACGAACATGAGTCTTACCTCTAAGAGCAGATCAATTAATACATGGGCTCACACAGGGTCTCGAACAGTTATCCCTGCGGGCAACAATTCCTGCAAGCGGTGGATACAGACAATTTCCGTTCCACTTCGCTGCGAATAATACAAGTATGCTCCAAGGCGATACTATCTCGTAGATTAGCCGACTTTTTCGCCTAACGCGCAAGCTATGTTCGATGATCCCCGCAACTTATTGGCATAAATCTCTTGATTCTACGTTACTTGCTCGCTGTATGCGGCTCAAACAATACTTCTCATAGATGACTCAATTATTAAAGCACTCACATCCTCTCTGCAATTACTCTTAAGCCAAAGCTTTATGTAGCTCCTAAAACAAGTATAAGTTTACTGGCTTACATTACCTTAAAGGTTCTCAAATACAACCCTGTAGAATTTACCATATTAAATATACATTCAACAATTCAATGACACTGAAAAAATCTCATATCTCGATATATTTTACGTTACTTTCTTACTGTTTACAAAAATACAGTATTTTTACGTTAGACATGACACACTTTGCACGTACTCTAGGCCTGACATGCCTATTATTTTACTTATTACTGTTACCGACCCCAGATTATTATTATTATTAATATTTAACGTTACCGTTACTTTCATCACTATCTTAAGCCTGAATAGCCGTAAACAAATCACCCTCCAAGCCATATTTTACCAAAATACGATGGGTGTAATCTCGTACATAAATGACTGTTAAATCTTAGTCTTAGCGTGATGCTTCGTTGTATGGTGAACTATTTAATTACATCAACATTGTAAATTTGTACTCACTTTTCATTTTTGCTGGATTAGTCGAGCACGCCAGCCACGAACCTACCATGATGCTTGGTTTAAGCCATCATGCTATATATCACACGACACGTGGTACACATTTCACACATGATAATCATATTTTTTTCACTGGCTTTTCTCACTTTAACACAATACATATTATTTTACCATACACATAAACACTTTTAAAATCACTGTAATTTAACTTATATACAATTCCCGCACTATTTCACATGTGGATCCTTAATTGGACTCCTACTAACGCCTGACCTCAGAAATGCGATGCAGCTAACTTCTGACAACCGCTGGTCTCCATGAAAGTCTATCTTGCGTGTGCGTGCGTTCGATTCCCGTCACCTACAATTCATATGAGCTCTCCTGCAATCCTGTTCAGTTCTCAGTCACGACTATTTGTGACGCCTTCCAGGCTCCCATAATTGTAGTGATCCTGACAATAATGTGTCATTTTTAGCCTATTTTCAATTTTGAAAAAAATAGGCTTATGAGATCACCTTTTGTCCGTGTGTGTGTGTGTGCGTGTGTGTGTGTGTGTGTCTCCTAACAAAATCTAAACGGCTGGAGCGATTTCAATGAAACTCGGTAAGTTCATAGCACTATTCCCGGCGACCTCGACCGTGCCCTTCAAATTTTGTTACGTCTCACCAATCCAACATGGCGACTGTGCGAAATATTTTACTAGCATTCAATATCTCCGAAACTATTACCGATATCGCCCAGAAATTGTGTACGATGATAAAGGGCACTACTAGAAGTTCAGCTATGATACTTTCAAAAACCTGGTGACTACAAAACCAACATGGCGGTCAAGCGAATTTGAGACTTTTAATTGGACTTTTCTCGCGATTTAACTATCCAAACGTAATGAAACTTGGTACAGCAAATGTTTAATCACATTGTAATGCACTGGAGTCTAATTTAGTTCAATTGTTTACATAACCTCAAAATGGCGGCTGTGCGAAATATTTCACTGGCATTCTATATCTCCGAAACAATTACAGATATCACCCTGCAATTTTGTTCAGTGATAAAGGGTACCAATACAAGTTAACCTATGCATATTTCATAAACTTGTAGAGCACAAAACGAACATGGCGACCAAGCGAATTTGAAATATTTTAATAGACTTTTCTCGTGATTTAACTCTCTGAGCGCAGTGAAATGTGGTACATTAAATGATTTTGCAGATTGTAATGCACTGCCATCTAATTTAATTCAATTGTTTATATAACCTCAAGATGGCGGCTGTGCGAAATTTTAAAATTAAGTTTTTATTTCTTGTGTCGTAATCATGCGATCGAAGTGAAACTTTGAATAATGAACCTAGGCAATAATTGTCCTTGAATGGTACATAACTCTATGGCCTATACATATAACAATCCTAAATGGCGAGCTTCCGAAATATTTAGACGGTTCTCAATATCTATGAATCTTTTACAGCAACCAAACTGTTTTTTTTTTAATGTTTATAGAGACTATGAACATTTGTTCACCTATAGGACTTCAGTAACCTGGTGAGCACAAATCCAACATGGCGGCGACGCGAAGTATAAATATTTAAATGGACGTTTCTCGCGAATTAACTATCCGAGTGCCGTGAAACGTTGCACGTTAAATGCTTATACAAATGTTGATCCACTGGCATCTAATTTATTTCAATTGTTTGAATAACCACAAGATGGCTGCTGTGCGTAATTTTAAAATCTCGTTTTTACTTCTTGTGTTCTAATCATGCGATTGAAGTTTGAATACCACACGTACACAATAATATTAATGTAATAGTACAAAAATAAAAATCCAACCTGGCGACAATCTGAAATAACTAGACGGTTCTCAATATCTACGAATCTGTTACAGCAATTAAACTGAAATTTTGTATGTTGATAGTGGCAATTAACATGAGTAGGAAATATGAAAATAGGCTGTATAGTTCTTCACGGAACTACTTGTTTATGACAACACCTCCTGGTATGTTCACTGTCCAAAAACATCCTAAATTATCCCTACGCTGTACTGAATTTATACTTGCGTATGTTATTGGTTAAATATCTGCTGTAGATTAAATCTTACGCGATACATAATTACTATTAAGAAGCTGCATGATGCGCTTCCATTGTTCTCCAAATATACTTGAGCGTCGATACTTTATCAATTCGCGCACATTCTTGCGTGATCTGGCAGCGTTTTAGTTTACGTGTTGAGTCAAGACGAACTGGAGAAGAACTAACTTCCCTGCGAAGCTCTCCCTATATAAAGGTTTCTTGTAAAACGTAGTCCACTGGACATTCAGGACCGACTCATTTCTTGAAATAATGCATTTACAGACAAAGTGACGTATAATCCTCGTTTGTCTAGGTGTGGAAGTCCCAAAATCACTCGCGTGCAAGCGATCGCTTCGGCCAATTAATTACAATTAATTGCCTTCTACCATGGCGTCATGACGCTACCCTGGTACTTCCCTTCCTGCGTGTCTCCAAAACATTCCTCCTGCGCGTAAGCAGTGTGTTCAGAGGCTCGTTTATAGATGTAGGCTTTAATTTAGGCGTGAAAACATTCCTAAATTATCTTTCCTAGAATATATTCACCTGGGTGTAAGTTTTACTTCATTTCAATGCTCCAACTGTCTGTAATCAATTAATTTCCATGGGCGACTACCCCCTCTCCGGTCTCAGGCCTTGTGAAACGGTGAACCCCAGAGTCATTAATCTTGAGCTGTCCCTATGGTCCAGACGGAAATGAGTTCCTTGGCGTCACCCAAATACGCCCCTTCGTTAGCTCCGATTTGTCAAATGTCAAGCTGGTTTGCTTTCATGCGTTCATGCTTCTAAAACGTACATATGCCTGCATTTTCTTACAATTATTTACCTTAAAAAGCTATGATCTTCACATTCTAGCCGTGAAATCATGCTACTGTGATTATATGCCATTATAACTCATTGCTCTTCGGGTTCCCTGTAGCTGTTCCCCCTCAGAGATCAATGGTTCGGTTCTGGGCAGAATCATGGGCCTGGTCTTCTTTGATAAGACCCGAGTTCGATGCCAGACTGCTGTGTCTCATTGGGCACAATATATAGATAATATTACATAGGTTGTTAACAAGTCAAGTGCTTATATACTATGTATTACGTTTACATAATGATTTACGTTCAGCAAAGCAGATTAACAGACAACGGTACTGTACAATTACTGTATCTTGAATAACCTCAAAAGTTTCAAATTATAAAATAAAACCAAAATGTACTATTCATCTATTTAATGACAGTAGTAATCCAGCAATCTAGTTAAGTCTTAGAAAAATCTACTGTATTTCAAAAACGTTTGAGATGTTTACCTGTTTCCTACAATTAAGTCTCTCGGCTTTCACAAAAGAATCTAAGAAATTTAAGGAACGGAAAACAGAATCACTTAACGTCATTTCTACTTTCAAAAAAGAACGCCTAAGTTCTGTGATGTGGTTTGTTGCTTGAGCTGCACTCGGAACCAGGGGCGGATCTAGGGGAGGGCGAGGAGGGCGACTGCCCAGGGCCCCGCGGTCCGGGGGGCCCTGCGCCATGGATTGTTTTATATTTAATTGGTTAATCAATTATACTTTTCAAACTTTTCAAACTAATTTATAATTCATATTCTTTTTTCAGTGCAGCTATGACCTCCCGTGACCGTTTAGCTAGTTTAGGTTTCAGTGAAATGATAGAAGACTTCAGCCGGGAAAAAGTCGCAAAGTAATATTTTAATATTTCATAGTTTACATAATCTTCTCCAAGGGGACTTAAAGGTTTCTTTCATATTATAAATAAATGTACTGTAGTGTATTCAAAATATTGTAACTATTCTCTAGTTTATTATTATTACAAAACTATTTCCCATTTGATTTGATAATTTTTAAATTTCCTATTGTTGTGGGCCCCGCAAGGCCTGGATCCGTCACTGCTCGGAACAGTTTTTTCAGGAACTTCCTCTACGAGTTCATCGCCAGATCTGTCGTCGCCATCTTGTTTTTTGGAGTTCAGTACATCGGCGATGATTTCCGCGTCGGTCAGCTCACCACAAACTGCGATATTTTCGACCACGTTCCAGACCCAACTGTTCGCCTTCCGATCGGCTATTTACAGGTAAAAACTTCGAATTATCCAAAATATAATTCGAATTAACGACAATCTTTTACCATTGTTTGCATATAAAATGCTAGGGACCAAGAGAAAAATACGAATTAAGGAAGATTTCGAATTGGCCACGTTCCACTGTAATATAAGCACAATTTATATTGCCAAAGATGCTGATGGTTGAATCTTTTAGGCATACAGCAATGAACTATTATTATTATTACTAGCGGACCCGTGCGAGAAATCTCACATGTTCATAAACCACACTTTCCCCAATAGGTTTATAATGAGAGACTTAAGGTGAAAGGTTGTTATGTTTTTATTTCAGCCAAATGATTATATTAATAATTAGCGACCTTCATTTTCATGCCATACAATCACCACCCGACATCACAAAAACGCAAGATTCAACCACGAGGTGATTAGTTTCACCAGTCACTACTAGGTCGCGCTCATATCAGACTACCAACAGCTGAGACCGTACACAGGAGTCCTCTAGCGGGGAAACTAAGAACCATTACATCAGCGTCTTTTGTCTCATTGAGGAGGTTTTGTTGTTGCTTACAAGACTGAGTGTGCCTGCCATGACAGTTTTTTGAGAAGTTGATTTGATATCGATCGGCTTCTGGATTCTGATTTAAAAGGGAATAATTAAGAAATGATGAGTAATTTGTCCTCTAGGGCATTATCCCAATAATTGTGGATATTGTACGACATCGTGAAGAATTTATTCTACTGGATAATTGTATTATGGATCAGATCTACGAAAACTGTAATTGAGGGGTTAGTTCAAATATTGTGCTTCTGGTTGGCAACTATCATTTGAAGGGTAAATGATATTGGAGTTTAAAGGAACGTACCGAGGCTAAAGAAAGTTACCCACTATATTACTGAAATCGTATTAAAGGTTAAGGGTGGAAACCCCACGTAAGAAGTAAGAATACCTCTTGTCATATGCACACCTTTGCATGTTATTTTTTTTATGTATGTGTTTTGAAATGTTTGTGACTTGTAAGTATTATACATGAAAAGGAAGGAAGCTTGTAGTTTAACGTGACCGTTAATCTTGAGATCATGAGCCACGGGACCTCCTTTTTACGTGGAATCCGAACCACAGGACATGGCATTTCACTTCGAAAATCTCACATGAATTGACCGGGATTCGAACCCGGACCGCCTTTATTATACATGAGGAATAGATGTTATATGTCATTCTTATACAGTGTATTATTTCTGGGCACTGGGTTTCTGAACAGTTCCATGGTAGCAATCCTCTGGGGGGATAAATAAGTGGCCTAGCCGTTCCATGTCAAATCTTACGTACGTAAGTTAGGTCTATTGCTGCACAGTTGTATAAGGTGCGTTCAAAAAGTAACGAGCCGGAGGCTGTAATGCGCAAACCGGTGACTACATCGGCTAATCGTGGCGTGTGTAACGAGGTGTGGTTCCGATCAGAGCGTGGAAGGTCACAGCCCGTCGCTAGAGGGCACGCATGCACGTCACGTGACGATACAAAGCGAGCAGCAGCATGCATCAATCGTCCAACGCTGCCAGTCGCATTGAAAACAGTGACATGGAGGCGTCAACCGAAGAGCAAAGAGGTGTTGTTCGGTTTCTGATTGCGGAAAGAGTAGGGGGAACGGACATTCATCGCTGAATGTCACAAGTGTACGGCGAACACTGCATGTCCCTGCGTGGCACAGGCGCTTCAGGGAAAGACAGGTGTCGTTAGCCGATGATGCTCGGTCTGGGGCACCCCCCTGCATTACCGATAACAACGTCCAGCTGGTCGATGCACTCATTACCCAGGACCGCCGAGTGACAGTGAACGCCATAGCCGCCGTGGTCGTTCCACGACAATGCACGACCTCATACGGCCAACACAGTCGCGGCACTCCTGCAGAAATTCAAATGGGAGGTTCTCGGCCACCCTCCATACAGTCCAGACCTCTCTCCCTGTGATTACGCCATGTTTGGTCCCCTGAATAGGGTTGTGCGGGGCTAACCATTCACCTCGGACGCCGGCGTCTAGCTGTACGTGCGGAACTGGTTCATATCGCAGCCCAGGGAATTTTATGAGACAGCCATTCACCGCCTCGTGTCACAGTGGGACTAGTGCCTCAACAGCCAGGGCCAATACTTCTAACTTACAGGAACTGGTTTCTGTAATTATGCCTCCGGCTCGTTACTTTTTGAACGCACCTTATATATATTATTGTATTATTCCTTTGTAATATTGTGTACGTTGTAGTGCTTCTGACTCGAATAATATATATCCCATTATGGCTGGCTGCGTGGCTCAGCGGTAACGTTCTCGCCTGCTGTTCCCAAGCTTTCAGGATCGATTCCCGGCGCTGTCGGTTGGCATTTGATGGTGCTTAAATGTGAAGGAGTCGTGTCAGTACATTTAGTGGCACGTTAAAGATCTCCATCGGGGCAAAACACTCAGCGTCTCTAAAAGCCGCAGGAGTCGGAATGGACGTAAGACCCATAACAGTATTATTATTATGTAGATTAAGTCTTTCATGGCCCGGATTACTATACAAATAATTCATAGTTTTTGGGTTAATGCCGTGTGGAATTAAATTAAATACCAGACGTTTCAAAGGAACCTTGCCTCCTTTTTCAATGGAATCAAACAATATGGCCAAAGAAAGAGGGGGGGGGGGATATAAGGAAACAGAAACAAAAGGGAAGTGTATATGAACGATACCTAACGTCTTACAGGCAACGGCGAAAAAACAGATGGAAACTCCTCCATTGACGAACAAAGGAGATCAATTCCAGGCTCTGTAGCCATAGAGGAAAACGTACAATTTGAAGTAGGTGAAGAACAGAGAGACTGAGAGGAACTATCTTCCTAGATATTTAATAACTGGTAGACAAGTGTCACTTAGCTGATATCCAGTGTCTCTGTTAAAATTATTGGGGTTTTTACGAATTTCAACTGCCTCCCTTACAATTCTAGACCAGCTTAACAAGTAGGAGTCCACGCAGCACGACCTGCTTTGGATGAGACGGTGGTGCAACATAGCGGCGAGCAAGAGAGACAATAATCTCAAACAACTTCGTTGGCGACAAGGCCTGCGGAATTGCATTTCGGACCTTCGACCCGATTGCGTGGAAATGTAGGAACATTACAAAATGTTATTCTAGGCAATGCTGACACCATCACGTGGTTATGAAAGCCGGACGTCCTCGAAAATATATTTCAAGTGTAAATATATTATTTAACTTATTCAAAAGGTCAAAACGATTTATTATAGATACTTTTCCGTAGAATTCAATTAGACCATCAGTTGAATTTTTACCAATTATTATATACATTTGGGCCCCATTTTTTTCTAAAACCAAATACTTTTAATAACATCAAAACGGTGAGAGATATCAAAATAAGATAAGGGGTAGTAAAGTTGCTAATTACTGAGATCTTACACCTGTAGATTTAACTTTTATCCATAGGGCGGACTGTTTCCGAGATATAACGATTCGAAAAAATAGGATGAAATTCATGGCCCCAAAAATAGTAAACGATGAAGGATATCAAATATCCATTCGGTGTAAAAAGTTGAAAATCACTGAGATCTTACACCTGTAGATTTAACTTTTTCGATAAGACCGATGTATTCTGAAATATAACGACTCGAAAAAAGGGATGAAATTCATGGCTCCAAAAAAAAGAAAATGGTGAGAGATATCAAAAATTCATAAGGGTTAAAAAGTTGCTAATCACTGTGCTCATACACCTGTATCTTTAACTTTGTTCGGTACGACCAACCGGTTCCCAGATATAACGATTCGATAAAACAGAAATAAATTCAGGGCCCCAGAAAATGGAAACGGTGAGAGATATCAAAAAATCGTTGAGGATAAAAAAGTTGCTACTTACAGAGATCTTACACCTATAGTTTTAAATTTTTCGAAAGGACAGACCGTGTCCGAGATATAAATATTCGAAGAAAACGTTGAAATTCAGGGCCCCCAAAAAAGGTCCGGCCCTGCACCGATTTTAACGCCCAACAACAGGGTTCCTCAAAGGCCCTAACTCTTTTACTGTACCAAATTTTAGTTCAATATCTTGAAATTTTCGACCTGTACTTAGCTAAACGCAAAAACGTCACGCACATACGTAAATCTTCCGGGCCCCAAAAAAGAAAACGGTGAGAGATACCATAAAATTGTTATGAGTAAAAAAGATATATACCGCGGAGATCTTACACCTGTACCTGTAACATTTTTCGATACGACCAACCGTTTCTGAGATATATCGATTTCAATAAATAGGATGAAATTCAGGGCCCCGAAAAAAGGTCCGACCCTGCACAGATTTTAACTCCCGACAATGGTGTTCCTCACAGGCCGTAACTCTTTCCCCGTACCAAATTTCAGCTCGATATCTTGAAAATTTCGACGTGTACTTTGCTAAAGGCAAAAACGTCAAGCAAATACGTACACTTTTAGGGCCCCAAGAAACGAAAACGGTGAGAGATATCAAAAAATCGTTATGAGTAAAAAGTTGCATACCGAGCAGATCTTACACCTGTATATTTAACGTTTTTCGATACGACCAACCGTTTCCGAGATATATCGATTCAAAAAAAGGATGAAATTCAGGGCCCCAAAAAAAGGTCTGGCCCTGCACCGATTCTAACGAGCAACATTAGGGTTCCTCACAGGCTGCGTCCCTTTCGCCGTATCAAATTTCAGCTCGATATCTTCAATATTGCGACATGTACATTGCTAGAGGCTAAAACGTCACGGACACACGTACATCTTCAGGGCCCCAAAAGAACGAAAACGGTGAGAGATATCACAAAATCGTTAAGGATAAAAAAGTTGCTAATCACAGAGATCTTACACCTGCAGATTTAACTTTTTCGATAGGACCAACCGTTTACAAGATAATATGAGTCTGAAAAAAAAGGTTGAAATTAAGGGCCCCAAAAAAAGTTCCGGCCCTGCACCGAATTTAACGCCCAACAACAGGGTTCGTCACAGGCCCCAATTCTTTCACGGTACCAAATTCCAGCTCGATATCTTGAATATTGTGACCTGTACTTTGCTAAACGCAAAAACGTCACACACATACATTCATACGTACGTACATACAGACATACATTTTTTTTTCCGACTCCGATTCGATTGGTATAGGTTTGAACCCTGGGCGACGCTTAGTTTCCGAGATCTCGAAAAATCGTACCACGGCAAGCGCATGAGCATCCTTGAAACATACATCGTGCCCTGAAGACAGGGCATGTTCAGCTATAGCTGATTTGTCAGGTTGGTTTAGACGGATGTTCCTTTGATGCTCTTTGATACGAGTTGCAATGGACATCCTCATTCTTCGAGGAGTCTCTATATTTTCACCCCGCCCCCTTTACCTTCTCCTTACTTACTACTCTGTCCGCCGTTCTACCATGGTCCATACAATCATTTCTGGCATCTGATCTCTGGTGACGAACAGAGGAATTTATCTAATTTTTAGCCTACTTTTCACATTTTGCAAAAATGAGGAAAAAGTAGACTTATGAGATCGATCCGGGAAAATGTCTGTCTGTCTGTCCTTCTGTCCGTCTGGCTGTGTGTGTGTGTGTCCCCCCCCCCCCTCCCTATCAACTCCTAAGCGGCTGCAGCAATCGAAACCAAATTTGGTATGAGTAAAAATCTATACCGGAATATCTCAAGCCCATATTTGAAAATGATGTCAGTGCTACCAACTGCTGAAAAAACGCACTAGAAATTTGAGCTCCATGTTGTATATCTTGTAAGGTATGCATGGGAGCTATTCCAAAATTGGTACACTATTTCAGTTTAATTTCCAGGAGGCCTTACATGACAATGTAGCCAAAATAATTTTAAGCCTTCTGATAGGTTAAATTTTTAAATGCATATAAATTCTACACTATTAATTGGATTTCAACCTAATTTTGTATGTAATATGTGTACATTAACAGATATGACTGAGTGTATTCTTAAGAGCCACCAGGGCTGCCAACTGTTAATAATTGCTCTCTCTATTTTCTTCATCCAAATACCAATATATCTGAAAATATGCAAGTCGACAGCTTTAAACTATGCCCACGTATAGTACCTGACATTTTAGATTAATTTGGAGTAACTTATATACTTCAGTTCTACCAACATGAATCTAAGCCTGCTGATAGGACCAATTTTTAAATACATGTAACTTCTATACTATCAGTTTGATTTCAACCATATTTCGTATGTGCTATGTGTAACATAACAGATATGACTATACATATTCTTAAGAGCAATCAGAGCTGCCAACTGTTAATAAATGCTGTCTATATTTTTTACCCTAATATAAATTATAAGAAAGTAGGCAAGCCAACAGCTCTATACTTTGCACACGTATAGCACCTGACACTCTAGATTAATTTGGAGTAATTAATATAAGTCAGTGCTGCCAACATGATTCTATGCTTGCTGATAGGTCCAATTTTAAAATACATGTAACTTCTATACTAACAAATGGATTTCATCCAAAATTGGCACAGCAAGATATCATAATATTTCCGATTATTTCTAACCAGCACACGCATGACATTGTTGCCAACATGCTTTCACGCGTGCTGATAGATCCAATGTCTAACTGCATGTAACGTCCTTTGGACTTCAACCAAAATTTGTATTCTGTACCTTAAGAGATGGAACTAAGAATATAATCAGTCACCAGGGCTGCCAACTGTAGTGCTCTATTAGGCTACACTATACCAGGAATATTTCGAACTAATTAGACATTTCGATATTACAAACTTAATTTCGTCATTATTCTATATAGGTTCATATACTGTAGAATAATCATTGCCATGATAAGTAGGCTCTTTAGTTCGTCACGGAACTTCTTGTTTGTAATCTCATTGATATAATTTCTTTGGCCACATTGTTTGATTCCATTTAAAAAGGAGGCAAGGTTCCTTCGAAACGTCCGGTATCTAATTTAATTTCACACGGCATTAGTCCAAAAACCATGAATTATTTGTATATTATTATTATGATTAGCCTACTTTTCACATTTGGCAAAAATGAGGAAAAAGTAGACTTATGAGATCGATCCGGGCAAATGTGTGTGTGTCTGTCTGTGTATGTGTCCCCCATATAAACTCCTAAACGGCTGCAGCAATCGAAACAAAATTTGGTAGGAGTAAAGATCTATACCTGAATATCTCAATGCCATATTTAAAAATGATGTCAGTGCTGCCAACTACTGAAAAATCGCAATTGAAATTTGAGCTCCATGTTGAATATCTTGGAAGGTACGAATGGGAGCTCTTTCAAAATTGGTACACGTATAGATAATAATATTTCAGTTTAATTTCCAGGAGGCCATACATGGCAGTGTTGTCAAAATTATTCTAAGCCTGCTGATAGGTCCAAATTTTCAAATGCATATAACTTCTATACTAACTAATGGATTTCATTCAAAATTGGCACAACAATAGATCATATTATGTCAGATTATTTCTGACCAATATATGCATGAAATTGTTGCCAACATGATTTACGCGCGCTGTTAGATCCAGTGTTTAACTGCATGTTGCGTCCATACTATCCATTGGACTTCAACCAAATTCTGTATTCTGTACCTTAAAAGATGGAACTAAGAATATATTCAGTCACCAGGGCTGCCAACTGTAGTGTTCTATTAGGCTATATTATGCCAGGTATACAGTATTTCGAACTATTTAGAAATTTCATTATTACCAACTTAATTTCGTCATTATTCTAGATAAATCCCTATATCCCTATATCCCTATATCCCTATATATATTATAAATGTGAAAGTCTGTGTGTGTGTTAGTTTGTTACCTCTTGACACTAAAACGGCTGGACGGATTTGGATGAAATTTGAAATGGAGACAGCTTATACCCTGGGATAACATATAGGCTGCCTTTCACCCAGAAATAAATCATTGTTCCCGTGGAACGAGCAACATAACTGAAAAGTCACTAAAAATACTCAACTGGGACAAAATATCGAAGTTGTCGCATATAGACCGGACAAAGCTCATTTTACGCCCCTCGATGCGAGAAACAATACTCGGTAGGTCCCTACGGGACACCGAAAACCACATTTTAAGGCCCTAAAACCAATAGTTTCAAAGATATTCGCAGAAAACTATCTTCACTCTGATAAACTGAACTAATGGCAAGTCCGTTTCCATGGCAACACTACCTCAAGGTATGACATCCGATTTTCTATATATCCCTGTAGGAGGCAATGCCAATCCATTTATTATCTTTTTCAAGATATATATAAACACAATAAGAACAGGGTAGCGCGCCTGCCTCTCACCGGAGGCCCTGGGTTCGATTCCCGGCTCCGTCAGAGATTTTTGACACTGACGTGAGGTTTGCAACGGAGTGCATTCAGATTCGTGAGGACAATTGAGTAGCTGTCTGATAGTGAGGCAGCGCCCCGGTCACGAAGAACAACATTAACGGCCGAGGGACACGATGCACTGACCACGCGTCACCACAATATATGCAGGCCAAATGACTGGGAAGCGGTCGCATTATAGGCTTAGGCCCTTCATGGGCTGTAGTGCGGGGTAAAAAAATTAGAGGAAGCGCCTTCTAATACCACCTTTAATTTTTAAACACTACAGTAGCGGCTACTAAATAAAGGTAGCGATCAAGCAACGTTCAATTTCATAAACACTGGGCTCACAAATCCCGTATATTTAAGTACAAATATCAGTCTGGTCGTTATGTCAGTAGCAACGAAGCTATGTGGCGGCTATTGCCGTTTCCGTAACACTAAAGGCATCCCGCCGTCACATAGTCAATGTGCACTTATAAAATTGTGAACCACACTCACTACCTTTAGCAAAATTTACACAAGACGTGATTTTGAAAGCACTCTTCTGTATGTTGAGGTACAGAGATATACCACATGGGAAGATACAATAAAATGTTGGCAAATCTGAGTTTAAGGAACTGCTGTTCAGAATAGGCCTTGTGTTAAATCTGCAGAAGCTTTCGGTACAGGTTATGCATCCCATGTTCGTAACATAGAATGTTTTCCTTTGACAATGCATCTACACAATGTGCGAGGGCAACGCATTTCAAAGATCTCTAAAACACAGTAATCAGGAAATTGGAGAAAATTTATAGTGGGAGAGAAGATTCAAGGAGAAATCACTTCGACTCTGAGATTTGCTGATGACATAGTCATCTTGGCCGATACGCCAGAGGATTCGAATGAATTTTTGAATGGTATGGAATCCCTCTTGAGGAAAGAATTCATGATGAAGATCAATAAATGTAAAACAAAAATATTTGAATGCAGCCGAAAAAGATCAAAAACCTCTATGGACATCAAATTGGCAGGTGAAACGATACGGGCAGTAGGTGACTTCTGTTCTTAGGAAGCAAAATAACCAGTGAAGGACGAAGCAAAGAGGATATCAAAAGTAGGTTGGCTCAGGCAAGGACAGCATTTCTACAGAAAGGGAATCGGTTGACATAGAATATATTGTAGATTTAGGTATTCGGAAGTCATTTTTGAAAGGTTTGTCTGTAGCGTGACACTATAAGGAAGTGAAACTTGGACTATTGGTGCAGCAGAAAAGAGGAGAATTGAAGCGTTTGAAACGCGGTGTTACAGGAGAATGATGAAGATAGATGGGTAGATAGGGTAACAAATGAAGCGGTATTAAGACGAGTGGGAGAGGAGCGATGTTTCTGGCGATTGCTTATGCAGAGAAGAGACAGGTTGGTAGGACAAATATTAAGACACCCAGGAATAGCAAGCTTAGTTATGGATGGGAGGGTCGAGCCCAAGAACTGTAGGGGTAGACCAAGGTTAAACAGATTGCCTCAGATGTAGGGTGAGGTAGCTATGTAGAGATGAAACGATTAGCTCAGGAGAGGGAGGCATGGAGGTCTGTATCAAACCAGTCAAAAGACTAAAAACTCAAACAACAACAATCAGGAATTTTAATTACCCAGAGAGGCATGTGGAGAATTTCAATCCCAGGGATGTAACATTGGAAGAGACTGCATAATGTACTCCAGCGGCCAAGGTGAGAGATATTTTACTATGGGTGTATTAATAGCGACATGTTGACGTTCAAACCATCAATAAGTGTGCCAAAATTACACCGTGAATAGCTTAAGGAAAAATACTTTTAATTCCCCATATTCCGATAGATTTGCCATTCCAGTGTGCAAGAGTGCAGTTCTCTTTTCAAACAATATTCGCAATTTCTATTAACAAAGCGCAATGACAAACACTTAAGAGCAGCAGGTGTACATTTAGACAAAACCATTTTTTTCCCATGAACAACTGTATGTGGCCTGCTCACGAATATCCGGACAACAAAATTGTTATGTCTCAGCAGAAGATGGCAAAACCAAAAACGTAATTTTCAAATGTGTTCACATAAGGTAACATCATACCCTGTGGACTTTTTCAACTCTATGAAAGTCCCACTTTGCTGCTCATATCAATACACTGTATGTATTAGAATTTTGAGAATTAGAATGGACCCACCTGTAGCCGCGATTGATGTGATAGAATAGACCAATTTTCAGAATAATGCATCGTCACCATTGTCTTCATCGCGAGCGAAGCCGCGGGTACCTGCTAGTATATTATAATTGTGAAAATCTGTGTGTCCGTGTGTTAGTTTGTTACCTCTTGACACTAAAACGGTTGGACGTATTTGGATGAAATTTGAAATGGAGACAGCTTATACCCTAGGATAACATATAGGCTGCCATTCATCCGGAAATAAATCATTGTTCCCGTCGAACGGGCAACATAACTGAAAAGTCACCAAAATTACTCAGCCGGGACAAAATATCGAAGTTGTCGCATATGGACCGGACAAAGCTGATTTTACGCCCCTCGATGCGAGAAACAATACTCGGTAGGTCCCTACGGGACACCGAAAACCACATTTTAAGGCCCTAAAACCAACAGTTTCAAAGATATTCGCAGAAAACTATCTTCACCCTGGTAAACTGATGAACTAATGGCAAGTCCGTTTCCATGGCAACTGAACCTCAAGGTATGACATCCGATTTTCTATATATCCCTGTAGGAGGCAGTGCCAATCCATTTGTTATCTTTTTCAAGAGATATATAAACACAAGAACAGGGTAGCGTGCCTGCCTCCCATCCGGAGGCCCCGGGTTCGATTCCCGGACCCGTCAGAGATTGTAGACACTGGCGTGAGGGCTGCAACGGAGTGCACTCAGCTTCGTGAGGACAATTGAGTAGCTGTCTGATAGAGAGGCAGCGCCCCGGTCACGAAGAACAAGATAAACGGCCAAGCGAACACGATGCACTGACCACGCGTCACCACAATATCTGCAGGCCAAATGGCTGGGAAGCGGTCGCATGATAGGCCTAGGCCCTTCATGGGCTGTAGTGCCAGGGGTAAAAAAAATAGGGATAGCGCCTTCTAATACCACTTTTAAATTTTAAACACTACACTAGCGGCTATTCAATAAAGTTAGCGATATACCTGCGTTCAATTTCATAAACATTGGGCTTACAAATCCCGTATAGTTAAGTACAAATATCAGTCTGGTCGTTATTTCAGTAGCAACGAAGCTCTGTGGCGGCTATTGCCGTTTCCGTAACACTTAAGGCATCTCGCCGTCACATACCTCAATGAGCACTTACAAAATTGTGAACCAGTCTATTTACTGAAAAGAATTTCTACGTGCGAGTATCCACTCTGGCAAAAACCACACTCACCACCTTTTCCAAAATGTACACAAGACATGATTTTTAAAGCACTCTTCTGTATGTTGAGGTACAGAGATATACCACATGGAAAGATACAATAAAATGTTGGCAAATCTGAATTCAAGGAACTGCTGTCCAGAATAGGCTTTCGGTGCAGGTTATGCGGCCCATGTTCGTAACATGGAATGTTATCCTTTGACAATGCATCTACACCATGTGCGAGGACAACGCATTGCAAAGATCTCTAATACCACAATAATCAGGAAATTGGAGAAAAATTTAAAGTGGGAGCGAAGATTCAAGGATAAATAATTTCATCTTTGAGATTTGCTGATGACATCGTCGTCTTGGCCGATACGCCAGAGGATTTGAACGAGTTTTTGAATGGTATGGACTCCGTCTTGAGGAATGAATTCATGATGAAAATCAATAAATGTAAAACAATATTATTGGAATTCAGCCGAAATAAATCAGAAACCTCTATGGACCTCAAATTGGCTGGTGAAACGCTACAGGAAGTAGGATACTTCTGTTACTTAGGAAGCAAAATATCCAGTGATGGACGAAGCAAAGAGGATATAAAAAGCAGGTTGGCTCAGGCAAGGAAAGCATTTCTACAGAAAAGGAATCTGTTGACATCGAATATACATTTAGGTATTAGGAAGTCATTTTTGAAAGCTTTTGTCTGGAACGTGACATTATAAGGAAGTCAAACTTGGACTAATGGCGCAGCAGAAAAAAGGAGAATTGAAGCGTTTGAAATGTGGTGTTACAGGAGAATGATGAAGATCAGATGGGTAGATAGGGTAACGAATGAAGAGGTATTAAGACGAGTGGGAGAGGAGAGTTGTTTCTGGCGACTGCTAATGAAGGGAAGATATAGGTTGGTAGGACACATAAATAAGACCCCCAGGAATAGCAAGCTTAGTTATGGAAGGGAGGGTCGAGGAAAAGAACTGTAGGCGTAGACCAGGGTTAAACGGATTGCCTCGGATGTAGGGTGTGGTTGCTGTGTAGAGATGAAACGATTAGCTCAGGAGAGGGGGCATGGTGCGCTGCATCAAACCAGAAAAAACTGAAGAATCAAGCAACAACAATGAGGAATTTTAATTATTTAGAGAGGCATGTGAGGCAAAAGGGTTTTTGGAGAATTTCAATCCCTGCGACGTAACATTGGAAGAGACTGCATAATGTACGAGTACATCAGCGGCCAAGGTGAGATATATTCTACTATAGGTCTATTAATAGCGACATGATGACGTTCAAATCATCAAAAGTGTGGCAAAATTACACCCAGAATAGCTTAAGGAAAAATACTTTTAATTCCCCATATTCCGATAGATATGCCATTCCAGTGTGCAAGAGTGCAGTTCCCTCTTCAAACTATATTCGCAATTTCTATTAACAAAGCCCAATGTCACACACTTAACAGCAGCAGGTGTACATTTAGACAAAACCTTTTTTTCCCATGGGCAACTGTATGTGGCGTGCTCGCGAGTATCCGGACAACAAAATCGTTATGTCTCAGCAGAAGATGGCAAAACCAAAAACGTAATTTTAAAATGTGTTCATATAATGTAACATTGTACCCTGCAGATTTTGACAACTCTAAAAAAATCCCACTTTTCGGCACATATCAATATACTGTACTGTATGTATCAGAATTTTCAGAATTAGAATTGACCCATCTGTAGCCTCGATTGCTGTAATAGAATAGACTAATTAATGCATCGTCCCCATGGTCTTGATCGCGAGCGAAGCCGCGGGTACCTGCTAGTAATAATATAAATCTATATATATAAAAGAAAGTCGTGTTAGTTACACTATTTATAACTCAAGAACGGCGAACCGATTTGGCTGAAAATTGGTGTGGAGGTAGCTTAGAACCAGGAGACGGACATAGGATACTTTTTAAACCCTGACGTGACATAAAATGTCAAAGAGAATACAAGTCACTATAAAGCGTAACGCAACTGACAGCTAAGGCAAGTCGTTTCCAGGCAACAGTAGCTCTTGACGAGACACGGCCGACTGGATCCGAGTAGCACTCTCCACTACCGGTATAGAAAATGAGGCTCTTAACATGAAATCCCGTTAGTTACTCAACGTAATTTGTATAGGAGAAGTAAAACCAATTTACAATAGATGGCGCGAGTAGCTTCAACAAAATGGCGTGCGTTTGTTTTAAGAAAGTCCCACATGCGTTCATATACCATTCATCCCATTGCGATGAAACTTGGGTGAGTTGTTCTGTACACTTCAGGTAAGGTTTCTGGCTGAGTAAATCCACTTAACAATTGGTAGCGCACGAGTAGATTCAACAAATGAGCGACGACGGGCGAAGCGTTTCAACAAAGTCCTGTATGCGTTCACATACCATTCGTCCGATAACTATGAAACTTGGGTGAGAGGTTGTGTACACCACAGGCAAGGTTTCTGGCTTAGTAAATCCATGCTATAATAGACAGCGCACGAGTAGAATCAACAAATGAGCGACGACGCGCGTAGCGTTTCAAAAAGTCCCGTATGCGTTCATATACTATTCGTCTGATAGCGATGAAACTTGGATAAGATGTTATGTACACTTCAGGGAATGTTTCTGGCTTAGTAAATCCACTTAGCAATAGGTAGCGCACGAGTAGATTCAACAAATGAGCGACGACGAGCGAAGCGTTTCAACAAAGTCCTGTATGCGTTCACATACCATTCGTCCGATAGCGATGAAACTTGGGTGAGAGGTTGTGTACACCACAGGCAAGGTTTCTGGCTTAGTGAATCCATGTTATAATAGGCAGCGCATGAGTAGATTCAACAATGGGCGACGACGCGCGAAGCGTTTCAACAAAGTCCCGTATGCGTTCATATACTATTCGTCTGATAGCGATGAAACTTGAGTGAGATGTTGTGTACACTTCAGGGAAGGTTTCTGCCTTACTAAATCCACTTTACAATAAGTATCGCACAAGTAGATTAAATAAATGAGCGACGACGCGTGAAGTGTTTCAAAATAGTCCCGTATGCGTTCATATACCATTCGTCCGATAGCGACTAAACTTAGGTGATTTGTTGTGTACACTTCAGGGAAGGTTTCTGGCTTAGTAAATCCACTTTACAATAGGTATCGCACAAGTAGATTCAACAAATGAGCGACGGCACGCGAATCGTTTACACAAAGTCCCGTATGCGTTCATATACCATTCGTCCCATTGCTATGAAACTTTGGTGAATTGTTGTGCACCCTCCAGGAAAGGTTTCTGACTTAGTAAATCATTTTTACAATAGGTAGCGCACGAGTAGATTCAACAAATGAGTAACGGCGCAAGTATCGTTTAAAAAAAGTTTAGTATGCGTTCATATAGCTACCATTCATGCGAATGCAATGAAATTTGGTGAAATGTTGTTTCCACTCCCGCGAAGATTTCTGATTTTGTAAATCCATTTTACAATATGGTAGCGCACGAGTAGATTCAACTAATGAGCGACAGCGCGTGAATCGTTTCAACCAAGACCCGTATGCGTTCATATACCATTCATCCGATTGTGATAAAACTTTGGTGAGTTGAGTACAGCCCTGCGAAGGTGTATGAATTAGTAAATCCGTTTTTCAATGGGTGGCGCACAAGTAGATTCAACAAATGAGTAACGGCGCGCGAATCGTTTATACAAAATCCCGTATGCGTTCATATGCCATTCATTCGATTGTGATGAAACTTTGATGAGTTGTTTTGCACACGCCAGGGAAGGTTTTCGAATTAGTAAATCCATTTTACAATAGGTAGCGTACGAGTATATTCAACAAATGGGTGACGGTGCTCGAATCGTTTCAACAAAGTCTCGTATGCGTTCATATGCCATTCATTTCATTGCGATGAAACGTTGGTGAGTTGTTGAGCACGCTCCCAGGATTTTTTTGAGATTGTAAATCAATTTTACAATAGTTTAGAGGTGGTTAACGGAAAAAGAAAAAAATATTGAGAATCCAAAAGCACTTCAACAAACAAAGTTACAACGCCAACACTTTCTTTGATTGGCATTGCAACGCATGCCGGGTACAGCTAGTAATTAATAATTGGCATGAATCTTAAATTTTAAGAAAAGTACGCTCTTTAGTTCGTCACGGAACTTCTTGTTATTATTGAGATGGAACGTACCTATTTCAGCCTTAAGCGGGTGCCGTTTAGTGAAGAAATCATGCATATTTTCGAGGCCATGAGATAAAATACATTCCGCCTCACTGAATTCTGTTCTTTGTATGGTGAGATTAATATCATCTGAGTAGGTGAACTTACGAGATATAGTTTCAGGAAGGTCATGGATGTACCAGTTAAAGAGAATGGGAGACAGGACTGAACCCTGGAATTAGCTGCCATGCCTTTCAGGCCTAACAAGGCATTGAAACAAGAATGGTCTCAATCACTCTCGTCTGGCATTTCTATCAGGGATCCAACAATAAAACTGACTGGGTTCAATCTCCCTCGCTCCACCAGGACCAAGCTTAACAGGATATTCTGTGGTGTTGGAAGAAGTGCTTCTGTTCTCCACCAGTGGGGTCGGCTGATGTCTCCTGCTTGTGACTGTGGTTCTGAAGTGCAAGCCATCTTGCACATTGTGAAGGACTGCCCTTTGCGAGCATTCTCTGGATCATTCGAAGACCTCCATCGTTTAACTCCTGACGCAGTCACTTGGTTGGAAACACTGGAGAGGCTACCACATTGCCAAAGCCTTTTTCACATTTCTTTATTTTCTTATATTATTTATATATTTTGTGACCCGACTGTCAATTGTAGCATCATACGCTAATAATATTATTATTATTATTATTAATTCCCCCTTATGGAAACCGTTAGAACACAATTAATTTTCATGTTATTTTCCGTCCTTTTCGTCTTTCTTCCAAAAAAACTCTCAAATATTCACTATGCTCCCTGTCTCTCTCTTCTGTCCACTTCTCTCTCGTGTTTTTATCATTTCAAATGATCTTGTCGACTTCGTCGTTATGCTTTGGGTCTAACGTTACGCGGGACGGAGACGGTTGCGTTACGAAGACGGAGACTGTGACGTCAGGCAGCCGCGCGGGAAGCCTAAGTTAATGGGTAAAGGACGGCGAGTGCGTGACGTTATGTAGCCACGCGGGAAGCCTAAGTTAATGGGTAAAGGACGGCGAGTGCGTGACGTTATGTAGCCACGCGGGAAGCCTAAGTTAATGGTTAATGGAGTCTGTTGAAAGAGTCCTGGGGCGTCGAACGACCTGGGGCTTCGAGCGAAGCGAAAAGAATATAAGGTGACTCCTAAAGAGGTGTACAAGAAGCCAGATAAGAATACAGGGTGCCTCCTAAAGAGGCGTGCAGGATGTCAGAGCAAAATACAGCGTGACACTTAACGAGGTGTACAGTATGTTAGATTCAATCAAATACAGGGTGACCCTTAAAGAGGTTTGCAAGATAACAGATTCAAATAATGGGTGACCCTTAAAGAGTTGTAAAAGATGTCAGACTCAAATACAGGGTGACCCTAAAAGAGGTGCCCGCCTGGGAAGCCTAAGTTAATGGGTAATGGAGTCTGTTGAAAGAGTCCTGAGCCTTTCTAACATGTGTAGCATTTGTAGTATGCGTTATTTGAAATGATATAACGTCTAGTCTTTCAGACTGACTATAATTCTTTTTCTCTCTTTGGGCGTTTGCTCAAATTTCTGTTTTCTGATTTATTTTTTTCTCTGTATGTTTTCCTGTCTGCCATGTCTTCTTAAGAGATGTTTAGTTTCTTGAGGTCTTCCACAGTATCTTTTACCCAATTGGTTTTCAGTGTACTGTTCATAACTATATTCAAAATCTTCTTGGTCAGTCTGTCTTCCTTCATCCTATGTATGTGTCCATAAAGGCTTTCCCTTCTTTTTCTGTTGCTGTTTGTAATCGTCTCTGTCTGTTTGTACAGTTCTATTGTCGGTCTCTTTATCCATGTTCCCTCTTTCTGAACTGGCCCGTAGATGATTCTCAGTATTTCCTCTCTTGTTTTTCTAGTACCTTGATTTTTGTTCTTTCCTTGATTGCTGTCGTTTCTGAAGCGAATAAGGCTTCTGGTAAGACTACTGTCTTATTATTATTATCATTATTATTATTATTATTATTATGCCGGCCCCGTGGTGTTGGGGTAGCGCGCCTGCCTCTCACCCGGAGGCCCCGGGTTCGATCCCCGGCTCCGTCAGGGATTTTAAAACCGACGTGAGGGTTGGAACGGCGTGCACTCAGCCACGTGAGGACAATTGAGTAGCTGTCTGACAGTGAGACAGCGCCCCGATCACGAATACCAAGATTAACGCCCGAGGGGACCCGACGCGCTGATCACGCGTCACCCCAATATCTGCAGGCCGAATGGCTGGGCAGCGGTTGCTTGGTCGGCTATAGCCCGTCATGGGCTGTATAGTGCCAGGGGTTGACTTTTTTTTCGGTCGTCTGGGGACCACGAGCCTTTGCTGCTCCTTCTTCCTCCAGTATTCCTTTATCATCTCACTATGTTTCCTCTTCTTTTCCTCGGACCATTTCAAGCCGGTTTTCTTTCCCTTGGCGGCTTCGGTGACGTAGTTGGCAGCATTCTGAGTTTCTATTCCCAAGATCGCGGGTTCAAATCCGGCCGAAGTCGTCGGATTTTTTAAGAGCGTTAAAAATCCCTCAGTATGCTTTCCTTCGGAGGGGAAGTAAAGCCGGCGGTCCCATGTCATAGATTTATGGCATGTTAAAGAACCTTCCACTTATTACACCTGTGTGAAGCTAAATTGTATAAGTTAAGCTTGTAAACACCGCTCTTAAGAACCTACGATCGTTGCCAAGAGCCGACTGCGGTGGCGTCTGGTAGCTAAGTTCTGAACTAGTAGTCGTTGAAGGTGGCGTTTGGCGGCAAAAGCAGGAACTATTTGAATAATTCAAAGTCTTCAGTCCTTACTTGAATTCAAAAACAGATAACACACAATAATACAGTCATCACAATTAACACCGGTTATCAGACAGATTCTACACACCACCAAAGTACACGGGGCTACATGACCGCGTTGTCGCAGCCCCTAAACTGAGGAACCAACCAACCATCTTTTTTCCCATCCTCCCTTGGAATCCTTCCATGTTTAACACTTTTTTTGCCTAAAAATATATCTCTGTGGTGTATCTTCTTCTCTGTTTTTGTTTCCAAATCCTCTTTGACTTCTTGTACCCAGGTTGTTGTTGACTTCTTGTTCCACAATAATGTGAAGATCTGCTTGTTAACCTACTGTCATCCATCCTGTACAAATGTCCAAAATATAGCAATCTCCTCTTCCGTATTGTTTCTGATAAGTTTTCTATTTTTCGATATATTTCATCATTACTTCTTAATTTCCAGAATTCTGTAGTTTTTAAAGGACCGAGTATTTTGCGTATAATTCTTATTTCTACTTCTTCTAATTTATTCAGTTTGTAGTTCAGTACGAGACATTCACTCGCTTACAGGCATTCCGGTTTGACTACGGTGTTGTAGTGCCGTATTTTAAGATCTTTATACAAACACTTTTTGTTGTAGGTATTCCTAGTTATGCCATACGAACTTTCCATCTGTCGTATTCTTTTTTCTACAGCAGATTTTTCCAAACCATTTTCTTGAATAATTTCCCCCAAATATTTGAACTTCCTTATCCTCTCTATTTGACCAATTTCTGTTACTAGGATTTCTGGAGCATTTTTATGTTTATTATTATTAACATGGAGAGTAAGTCATGAAAAGTTTTAAAAAAGTCCGATGGATATCTGGCATTTGAGTTTAAATTCACACACCTGTGTATTCAGTTAATATCATGAGAACGTGTCAATAAAATGGTAATAAGAAGAACAGAATAAATCTTTGACAGGGTCAAAGCAATCAACAAAATAATGTGTGGTCACGTGGGTCCTTGAAACATCTCAAAACAGATTTCCTGTTAGTGTTGAAGACAATATCTGGACCAATAACCTGTGACCAGTGCTAAGGTCATTGCGTGACCACACCCGACAAAGATGACGAAATCCTCACGCACGATGAAGCAACACGCAAATTAACCGGATACCAGAATACTCCATGGTTTTCTTATTGACCTCGGTCCAGGACCACAGTTTTGTATATAAACTCTTCCGACGGGTCTACACAGCATCGTACAGACCAGCTCTCAACGACAACACAAGAAGCAGCCATGAAGTTCCTGGTGAGTAGTCTTCACAATACTGTTATAGAGACTTGCAAAGTAAGGTCTTCGCTCAACCTTTGACCGAGTGTTCAGCGGGATAGACAGAAATGTAGGCGCACTTCATCGTACTCTTGTAATCAGTTCCGGGTGAGTGTCTTCACAATAATAGAGACGAGCAAAGTGTGGCTTACAATCGGTCTTTACTCAACCTCACTTTCGGTCGAGTGTTCGAACACTACCTGGTCAAGCCTATGTTCAGCGGGTTAGACAGAACAGCAGGCGCACTTCATCATTCTTTTAATCAGTATACAAACTGCGTAACAAAAATATATATGTTGTCTAATGTGTAAAATATCCACTGATATGGAATGCATTCAATAGGCCTACTTCATTCTTCGGTATTATTTACAACTTAGAAAAGTTAAATTATTGGATATCAGTAATAATCAAAATTTTAATGTAGGCCTGTAATGTAAATAATTTAAAGTGGGAGTGAAGATTCAAGGAGAAATAATTTCAACTGTGAGATTTGCTGAAGACTTCGTCATCTTGGCCGACAAGCCTGAGGATTTGAATGAGTTTTTGAATGGTATGGACTCCGTCTTACAGAAAGAATTCATGATGAAAATTAATAAATGTAAAACAAAATTACTGGAATGCAGACGAAATAAATCAGAAACCTCTATGCACATCAAATAGGCAGGTGAAAAGCTGAAGGAAGTAGGAGACGTCTGTTACTTAGGAAGCAGAATAACCAGTGATGGACGAAGCAAAGAGGATATAAAAAGGAGGTTGGCTCAGGCAAAGAAAGCATTTCTACAAAAAAGGAATCTGTTGACATCGAATATAGATTTAGGTATTAGGAAGTCATTTTTGAAAGCCTTTGTCTGCAGCGTGGCACTCTATGAAAGTGAAACTTGGACTATTGGTGCAGCAGAAAAGAGGAGAATTGAAGCATTTGAAATGTGGTGTTACAGGAGAATGATGAAGATCAGATGGGTTGATAGGGTTACAAACGAAGATGTTCTGGCGACTGCTAATGAAGAGAAGAGATAGGTTAGTAGGACACATATTAAGACACCCAGGAATAGCAAGCTTAGTTATGGAAGGAAGGGTCGAGGACAAGAATTGTAGGGGTAGACCAAGGTTAGAATATGTTAAACAGATTGCCTCGGATGTAGGGTGTGGTAGCTATGTAGATATGAAATGATTAGCTCAGGACAGGGAGGCATGGAGGGCTGCATCAAACCAGTCAAAAGACTGAAGACTCAAACAACAACAATGTAAAATATGATGTAAACACACAAATGAACACAGTTACAATCGCAACTTATTACCCAGAATGCGTTTGATTAATTGTAATTGTTCACACAAAATGCATTTAATTCTATTAGAAGGATAGACAGAGAATTTGATTTCGACTTCCGAGGCTGTCCTTCTGTTCAGAATAGAAATCTTCGTTTGAAAAGACATATGGTGTACAATATTGACTCTTGCTCAATAATATAGCAATCATCATCATCATCTTAAACAGCTCCAGTCACCCGGGTGCTGTGAACAAGTCCTCTCCATTTCTTTCTATCCATGAATAGTTGGTCTTCATGAGTGCTCTCCCAATCCAGCCCTTTGTCTGCCAAGTCACCCTTAATCTGGTCTATCCATTTTCTTTTAGGTCTTCCAACACATCTTCTTCCTTTGATGTTCAGACTGAAGTATGCCTTTGGCTTTTGTTCATCATTCATCCGTTGGATATGTCCATACCACCTCAGACGAGACCACTGTAAGGTCTCCATTACAGTGGTGGTAATACCTGCTTCTGCACGATTTATTTCATTTCTTACTTTATCCTTTCTTGTCCTCTGAAGCATGCTACACACAAACTTCATTTCGGATGCCTGAAGTTTACTGTTATCTCTTTTAGAAAGGGTACATGTTTCAAGTGCGTAAGTGAGTATGGGTGTGTAGTATGTTTTAAATAATATATGTTTACACCGTATAGGTACTTTGTTATCCCACAGTAGTATTTTGACTTGGTTAGAAGATTGCTGCATTATTTTTTCTGTTGGCAATCTCACATTTAGCTATTGTCAATATAGTAATATCAAGACAAATTTTATATTATCTTTCATTTGTCAAATGAATGTGTACAATATTGTGAATTTTCAGTTTACCTTATCTTCTTCCACCATCCTCTAAAGACGTAAATCATGTTACTTAAGCTATTATTACGTAAATTGTGTGCGGTTCATTTTAAGTCGGTTTGAGTGGCGCTCTTGACAAGACCCAGGTTGTGTGTTCGATCCCGGCCCAGTCTAATGGCCCTCACAGGTTTTTAAATGTGATACCCAGTGATGGTAGATTAGCATGCATATTAAGGAATCCCAAGGCAAAATTTTGTCACCCCGGCATTTAAAAATATTTCTGTGTGTCTTCTCGTATCTCCTTCCAAAACAATCGCCAATGTCAGGAGATAGTAGAGTTCATTCAAGTAGTTTCCGGAGCAATAATATCAATTTTTAGGCTCTAGGTTCAGGAGATAAATTATGGTGTAAATAATTTGACAATAATTTACGTTTAGTTGATTTAATTTTTATTTTACCGTACATAACAAGAAGTTCCGTGACGAACTAAAGAGCCTACTTTTCATAAAATTTAAGATTCATACCAATGATTAATCTATATGGACCTATCTAGAATAATGACGAAATAAAGTTGGTAATATCGAAATATCTAATTCGTTCGAAATATACCTGGCATAATGTAGCCTGATAGAGCACTACAGTTGGCAGTTCTGGTGACTGAATATATTCTTAGTTCCATCTCTTAAGATACAGAATACAAAATTTGGTTGAAGTCCAATGGATAGCATGGACGTTACAAGCAGTTATACATTGGATCTATCAGCGCGAGTAAAATCATGTTGGCAACAATGTCATGCATGTATTGGTCAGAAATAATCTGAAATATTTTGATCTATTGTTGTGCCAATTTTGGATGAAATCCATTTGTTAGTATAGAAGTTACTGGTATTTTAAAATTGGACCTATCAGCAGGCTTAGAATCACGTTGGCAGCACTGACGTATATTAGTTACTCCAAATTAATCTAGAATGCCAGGTACTATTCGTGCGCAAAGTTTAGAGCTGTTGGTTTGCAAACTTTCTGATATATTGATATTAGGGTATAAAATATAAACAGCATTTATTAACAGATGGCAGCCCTGATTGCTCTTAAGAATAAGCATAGTCATATCTGTTATGGTACACATAGCACATACGAAATTTGGTTGAAATCCATAGTATAGAAGTTACATGTATTTAAAAATTGGTCTTATCAGCAGGCCTAGAATCATGTTGGTAGCACTGACATATATTAGTTGCTCCAAATTAATCTAGAATGTCAGGCATTATACGTGTTCAAAGTTTAAAGCTGTTGGCTCTCATACTTTCTGATATATTGGTATATGGATAAAAAAAAATAGAGAGAGCATTTATTAACAGTTGGCAGCCCTGGTGGCTCTTAAGAATATGCTCAGTCATATCTGTTTATCTATACATAGTACATACGAAATTTGGTTGAAATCCAATTGATAGTGTAGGAGTTATATACATTTAAAAACTGGACCTATCAGTAGGCTTAGAATCATTTTGGCAACATTGTCATGTATGGTCTCCTGAAAATTAAACTGAAATATTATTATCTATACGTGTGCCAATTTTGGAATAGTTCCCATGTATACATTCCAAGATATCCAACATGGAGCTCAAATTTCAATTGCGATTTTTCAGCAGCTGGTAGTACTGACATCATTTTCAAAGTGTGACATTGAGATGTCCCGGTATAGGTCTTGACTCATACAAAATTTGGTTTCGATTGCTGCAGCCATTTAGGAGTTGATAGGGGACACACACACACACAAACAGACAGACAGACAGAAGGACAGACAGACATTTTCCCGGGTCGATCTCATAAGTCTACTTTTTCCTCATTTTTGCAAAATGTGAAAAGTAGGCTAAAAATTTTAAAGGGAATGTTCATTCTAAATTCCAATCGACATTTCAGTATGTTGTTATTTTAAGTCGACTACTGGGGTAGAGAGGTAATATGGTTATGGGTCTATAGAGCATCCAGCGTTTAGAAAAGACTGTGGGTCTTACAGGCTTTGACTTTTAACGGAAATCCCCCCTACACTGGTTTTGTTGCCTCACCTTTTATCATGAAGGAACTCTGAACATATATATTTTTCGTCATAATAGCTTCCTACAATTATCTGCCAATTGATTACCTTTGTTATTGCGTACAAGTATCGCTTATATTACGTCTTAGTAATTTAAAAATTTTCGAGGTTAGCACGCTGGAAAGAAGAGCCTCGTCCTGTGCTGCATGCTTGCCCGGAGTGGAGCACGTGCTCACTTCCGCCGACAACATAAGTTCTGAAGCACTATCCGTCATTGGTGTTACTGTTGTGTGTCTGTTTTATTTTCTGTTCGATCGAATCATGGCTGCCGACAGTTGGGTTCCAACCCACTATCTCCCGAATGCAAGCTCACAGTAGCGCGCCCCTAACCGCACGGCTAACTCACTACAATATTAAAAATATTAATCTAAACAAAACAACAACAATAAAATTGAAAGAAACTAAATAACAGCCTAACTAATAACTAAAGAGGTGATGATCAACAGTATTGCTGACGTAAAAATTGTTAACATCGTCAGCATACATCCGAGAAGGAAGGAAGGATTGTGCTCTTGACATCTGTCAATCAATAATGCGTCATATCACAACGAAATGAATATCGTTATTGGTTCTCTTCGCGTACTGTATCCTTAATACTGGTCCAATCCGTTAACACCTGCAAAACTGCTCCTTCCTGGGCGTGTTCTATTTCAGGCAGCTGCTGTGGTTGTGGTTGTCTCGCTAACTTATGAAAGCGCAGTACTCGAAGCGAGTGAACATAACGTATGACGTCAGCGCTACCTCTGCCTAGAGTTAGCAACACTGTCGCCATAAGGCTCTACAGTCTTTTCTAAACGCTGGATGCTCTATAGCATATTTGTACCCCTTTCTACCCTAAAATGCAATAAATGCAATGCTCATAATATTAAGCGGTGTTATGAGGAATAATAGTGTTCAGTATCGTTTGCAGGATATTCTTGCAGTGCGTTAGCACCATACGGGATGCAGGCAGAGAAATATTGACCTACCTGGCAACACGCGTTAGTTGGGCGGCATAAAACAATATTATAAGGGGCAGCTGGTTCATTTGGTATATACGAGGGGCGTACTATATTGTTGTACACTTTTTTTGGTAATTCTGCACGCCGTGAGAATTTGCCTTTTCGTAACTTTACGAACTTTTACGAGGTATATTATTGAAAATATAGGTTTTATGATTTACATACCTTTTACGGAGTTCTTGGGAGTCGTTTCACAATCTCAACTACAAGTGCCGCACCTCAATAATAATTATTTCACGAAAATAAAGAATTTTTATCGTGTTCGTTTCACTACGGACGCCATCTTGGACACGTCATGTGACACCATGTGTAACACCATGTGACTACGTTACCAACATGTCGCACACAAAATTCACTATTTCACACGTAAAGTTAGAAATTGTTTTTGACACACATATTATTGAGACGTAAATAATGACTCAGACGTAAAGTTTGAAATTGAAATTGTTGGAAATTTAAAGTTTGAAAATGAAAATGTTCCGACACACATAGTTTTAGTAACTTTCACACGTAAAGTTAGAAATTGTTTCTTGAGTTAGAAATTGTTAGAAATTGGTTTTGTATGTAAAACATTAATAAGATACAATTTATGTCCGCTACTAGGTTAGGTACTGCCTGGCCGAAAATTACTGCTAGTACCACAAGCAAGGGGGTCTGGGGCCTAAGCCCCAGGTTAGGTTTGGTTTTGTATGTAAAACATTAATAAGATACAATTTATGAAGTAATTTCACTTGCCACACAATCCATGGTTAAAGTACGACTGACGATTTGGATTTGGCGCAATTATAAATTACATTATCGACGCTCTTTTGTTTCTTTGTATACACGGTGCGAGATAGTACCAAACGCGCGGGGTTGGCATTCCTGACATAGTGACAAGATGTCTACCAGATACTTCATTTTCAACTATATAAGTAGTGTCGCTATTTGGGATGGCTGGGTGGGTCTATGACAGCGGACGAGTCAACATCTATTAATTTATCATCTCCAGATACCATTACTACAGGTACTTTTGCCAATTTCATTACTAATTTTTTTAAAACACAAATTCTCACGGTGTGCAGCGCTACCCTTTTTTTACCCAAATGAAGTAGATTACACATCAGTTGTTACGTCCACCTTCTCAACATAATCTCCTTGTAACTTTATGCACTTTTGCCATCGATGTGTCAGTCCCTCCAGACCTTCCTGAAACCATTCTTTCGGAGTGCTGCGTACCCGTGCCTTGACAGCTGTGTCCAGTTCTGCAAAATCCGCAAAACGGCGACCATGCGATGGAAGCAAAGGGACAGTCCACCAGCAAAGAAATGTCGAACAGTGCCATCAGTTGGCAAGTGAATGGTGACAGTGTTCTGGGACACAAAAGGGCATCGTCCTCATTGACGGGCTGGAATTGGGGGCCACGATTAACTGTGCAGCATATGTGGCAACCCTTTAGTGCTTACGTCGAGCCATTCAAACTAAGCGGCCAGGAGAATGGGCTAAAGGTGTGCTTCTGCAACATGGCAATGCCCGCCCCAACACTAAGCCGAGAGACCACCGCTGCCATTGATCAATTTGGGGTCACGGTCCTGCCACCACCACCATACTCTCCCGACTTGGCTCCAAGTGATCATCACCTGTTCGGAAACATAAAGACACCTCTGGACACAGGTGGCTTTGGTGGCGTAGTTGATAGCATGCTGAGCTTCAATGCCCAAGATCATGGTTCAAACCCGGCCGAAGTCATCGGATTTTTATGAGCGTTAAAAATCCCTCACTATGCCTTCCTTCGGAGGGGAAGTAAAGCCGGGGGTCCCATGTCATAGATTTATGGGTGTCTTAGTATGTGTCCTACCATCCTATCTCTTCTCTTCATTAGCAGTCACCAGAAACATCTCTCCTCTCCCACTCCTCTTAATACCTCTTCGTTTGTAACTCTATCTACCCATCTGATCTTCATCATTCTCCTGTAACACCACATTTCAAACGATTCAATTCTCCTATTTTCTGCTGCACCAATAGTCCAAGTTTCACTTCCATAGAGTGTGACGCTCCAGACAGAGGTTTTCAAAAATGTCTTCCTAATACTTAAATCTATATTCGATGTCAACAGATTCCTTTTTTGTAGAAATGCTCTCCTTGCCTGAGCCAACCTACTTTTTATATCCTCTTTGCTTCGTCCATCACTGGTTATTTTGCTTCCTAAGTAACAGAGGTCTGCTACTTCCTTAAGTTTCTCCCTTACCAATTTGATGTCAATAGAGGTTTCTGATTTATTTCGGCTGCATTCCAATATTTTTGTTTACTTTTATTAATTTTCATCATGAATTCTTTCCTCAAGACGGAGTCCTTAGCATTCAAAAACTCATTCAAATCCTGAGGCGTGTCAGCCAAGATGACGATGTCATCAGCAAATATCAGAGTTGAAATTATTTCTCCTTGAATCTTTACTCCCACATTTAAATGTGTTAAATGATAAATTCACCATAACACAAAATAAAGTATTTTCATTAATATACACATCGTGCTCATGACCTCGTAGTTCCGCCCCTTAAAACAACAATAACTAATTAACTAACTAACTACACATCGAGACACGAACTTAATCTTTTGACGGACAGTCGGGGGACATTTTCATCCCGTCTGACACCTGAATTGAATATTATTGCCGATCTCACGGGTGTACTGCAACCCGGCCAACACATACGTGTGAATAGTTGCCTGTTCCACATAGGATGATGCATCCCGGCTCACGCCTTGTTTAAGGAGTTGCTGATCGAAACGGTGCTTGTTGACGTTACAAATTTCAAACATTCACGCTAAAGTGTCTGGAAATAAACAATATTGAAGTAAAGTATTTCTATGTTTAAATAAGAAACAATGGCCTTTAGAACGTCCACAAATCCCAAATATCTTGAACGATTAATAATAAAATATTCTACATAAATACTTAAAATAATAAACTTAAGGCCACGGGAAACTCTTTCCCAAACCCAGCATCAGTTACAAATAGATACCGTACCGGTACTTAATTGGTATTTAGCCAGTCAACACAAAATAATCCCAGTTACTTAAAAATGCGTAAGAACAATGAAAAAATTACATTTGATTGAAAATATTTCTTACGGAAAGCAGAACTTGTGTTCTTATAGCAGCGTATAGATGATGCTACTGACCTTGTATGCATAGATGATGAAACAACACGCAACTAAGAGCTTGTGTTCTTATAGCAACGTATAGATGGTGCTACTGATCTTGTATGCATAGATGATGAAACAACCCGTAACTAAAAGCTTGTGTTCTTATAGCAACGTATAGATGACGCTACTGACCTTGTATACATAGATGAACAAACAACACGTAACTAAGAGCTTGTGTTCTTCTAGCAACGTATAGATGACTCTACTGACCTTGTATACATAGATGATCAAACAACATTTAACTAAGAGCTTGTGTTCTTATAGCAACGTATAGATGACGCTACTGACCTTGTATACATAGATGAACAAACAACACGTAACTATGAGCTTGTGTTCTTCTAGCAACGTATAGATGACTCTACTGACATTGTATACATAGATGAACAACCAACACGTAACTAAGAGCTTGTGTTCTTCTAGCAACGTATAGATGACTCTACTGACCTTGTATACATAGATGAACAAACAACACGTAACTAAGAGCTTGTGTTCTTATAGCAACGTATAGGTGACTCTACTGACCTTGTACACATAGATGAACAAACAACACGTAACTAAGAGCTTGTGTTCTTATAGCAACGTATAGGTGACTCTACTGACCTTGTATACATAGATGAACAAACAACACCTAACTAAGAGCTTGTGTTCTTATAGCAACGTATAGGTGACTCTACTGACCTTGTATACATAGATGAACAAACAACACGCAACTAAGAGCTTGTGTTCTTCTAGCAACGTATAGGTGACTCTACTGACCTAGTAAAGGGTAATTGTTGCCATGGTTACCACGGCTAATTCCAGATAGTCCCTTTGCCACAAAAACAAGTTCAAATAAAACGACTGTTCATCTTGTTGAAGCTAATGACCTCTTCTTTCATGAATTCCAGATCGTCCTCGCTCTGGTAGCCGCAGTCTACGCCCAGGAGGCCGTTGAAGACAACAGTACTCGCGACAAGAGAGGACTGCTGTTGGGAAGTCTGGCTGCTCCTAGCATCATCACCACCCGTACTATCGCCGCCCCTACCATTGTGGCTGCTCCTAGCGTGATCGCCACCCGCACCATCGCCACTCCTACCATTGTGGCTGCTCCTAGCGTGATCGCCACCCGCACCATCGCCGCCCCTACCATCGTAGGAGCCGTCCCCACTGTCCTGACCCACAATGGACTGATCGCTGGCAACACCGTGCTGACATCTCACGGCCTCATCGCAAGCCGTGGTCTGCTGGGACACTCCATCGTGACCGGTAATGGTCTGGTGGTCCCCCAAACTCTCCTCGCCCCTGGCATCCACACCACCCTTGGGGCAGGCCACATCATCGTTGCTTGAATAACCTACTAGTCTCATGTGATATGTAAACTATTTTAGTCAAATAAATAGTATGTGTTCGTTACTCTATTATCGTCTACAATACTACTTTCTGTTCCTACACCACACAATCTCCTGCCTGACATATGGTAATTATTAGGGCCCGGATTTGTAGGTGGCTTAAACCTTCACTTTAGGTTTCTTGTATTCTAAAAACAGGTTATTTTAGCTTTTTCTTCCAGGATCATTACAGGCAGCAATAATTTTCAGTATTTCTTATTTCTGTGATATTTATTTATGAACTTATTTCACAAAATGTTACATTGTCACCTACTTGTGCCGGGCTCCTCTCCGTCTTTATTCCTGTCGGCCTTTCTTGGTCAACTCTTGTTCTCTTCCGGTATTAGGGTATAGGGAGTTTCTTCCTTTCCCGCCTTAATTGGCCCTTGCCTCATCTTTCCTGATTCCCTCCTTCTGCGAGGGGTCAGCCTTCTTTTTCGTTTCATGTTAACTCCTGCCTTCTGCTCAAGCCCCACCACTTCTGGTGCACCCTGGATATTTCTACACCCTCAGGTGCTCACGGCTAGTTAGTTCGGGAGTTGGCGATCCCGTGGGATTCCTGAGCTGTGTCCGTTTTATCCCCTTTCTCCACCAACTTTGAGACAGGCCCTCTCCTCTTTCCCTTTCCCATCTGCCTTTGATGGCTCCCCTTCCTTCCAAGTCCCTCAACCCTCATTCTTCGAGGGATGAGGGCATTTCTTTTCTTCCTGTCCTTTATTTGCCTTATCCTTTATGTGTTTACCATTTCTTCTACTAGTGTGTAAGTCTGTAGTTAGTATTAGTTATAGTTTTCATTCTTATCTCATCTATCACCCAAAACATTAGGGGCCGATAACCTAAATGTTAGGCCCCTTAAAACAACAATTATCATCATCATCGTACTGCATTTAACGGTAGTAAACTGAACAATCTCCGTCCTACTGCTTGTAATCGCGGTGGAAATATTTTTACGATGCATTTCAACAGGGAAATAATATTCTTTAATTGAAAAAGACAAAAGAGCTATTTAGGTTATTTTAGGTGTCAACCCCTCGTTTAGTTTTTTTTAGGTGAAATGAAATTCACATATTCTGCTCCAGGAAGTGTGAAACGAGCGTATATGTTGAAATTTGTGAATTACATAGTCAGGAGAAAAAATTATACGAGCCTTACAGTAGTCGCATATGATGTGCAACATGTGACATGTTATCCTACTATGTGTGTCCCGGGAGCGCAAATCCCTTGTTGATAGTGAACTCTGTTGGTCATTGAAATAACTACTTGTAAGACTCCAGTGCCAAATCCTGACCGTAATGAATCATAATTGCTATTTGCCGTGGCGGAAGCAATCCACTGCCTACTTGATGCGAGCTGCGCTCTATACCGGCCAGTTAGTGAACCCACGCCAGCGATGTTATTGAAAATGGCCTCATTTTGCCGATCTTCGCACTGCCAAGTATAGGCGCGATTAAAAATGAGGTGTGCGGAAGGTATATTAAATGTGTTTCTCCCAGTGATATATTTAGACCAACGAAGTTTCAATTACTGTTAGTAGTCGGTGTTAATATACTGAATTCTTACGTTGTTTTGAGTGTTTGTTGATGCGATATAGATTCCACATAGCCACATGGCCGACAGTACATCGAGTGCTTACATTAAATAAGAATACATCAAAAGTATGAAGATTTAATAAATCGTAATTGTTTTCAGCAAATATGATAAAATGAATATTTTCACACCAAAGAACGACAACTTGAAGATGATTTATTGTATGAATATCTTAAATGGGGTCTCCAAAACTTGAACTAAACTGTATGTGATATACATTCGCCATAGCCACATGTGTCAGAAATGATCAAGGAGGCTGTGGTTGGCAGGCTGAGTTCCCTTTATTTTTGTATTTCTTTGGTTGTTGTTGAGCTGAAGCAAAATAAATAAATAAATAAATAAATAACCTGTAAGTAAGCTTCACAAAGTGATTATAGATTGTAATTGTACGAAGAAAATGTGAGGGTTCAGAATAAGAATATCTCCATTAAATAAACCGATCCTGATTAAGAAATACTGGCGACCGTTGACAGCACCGGTGAAGAAGCAATGGAGAAATTAGTAAAACTTCGAACCCAAAATAGGCGTGCTTTTACACGAGCATACAATGACTTCAACAAAGTGATCCAAGAGGAAACTAGCCTACATTCAGTGAAGTCGTATGTATTTCATACACCATATTATCAGAAAAAGCGGAACGATTGTTCAAGCTTGAAGACGAGGTGAGTGAACTTTCCTTACAAAATACTGGTGATAAAACGCAGGATGAAATAGATAAAGAGTTCGATGTATCAGAGGAATATAGGGAACTATGGTTAACGGCCACAGTGAAATATGAAAGTGTTAAAACTAAGCAGGCCGTAGAAGGCAAGTCCGTTTCAGACATATCTATATCCAATCAGCGTAATTATAAATTGCCGAAGTTAGAGTTGAAACAGTTTAACGGGGATGTAAGGCAATGGATTGGATTCTGGGGACAGTTTCGAAAAATTCACGATGACTCCAATATTGATGTAGAGGACAAGTTTCAATACTTAATTCAGTCGATGGAGAGAGGTTCACCTGCACGTGAATTAGTAGAAAGTTTCCCTCCGTCTGCGGAAAATTATCCCAAGGCTATTCAGCAATTAAAGTCCCGATTTGCACGTGACGAATTCCTTATAGAAGTGTGTGTTCGGGAGCTATTGAAACTCGTCACGCAACGGGCAAATAAGTTAAAGGAGTTAACATTATCACAGCTTTATGACAAACTAGAGACACAGTTGCGTGCGCTTGAGTCGCTAGGGGTTACATCCGATAAATACGCAGCAATGTTGTTTCCACTGGTGGAGTCGGCTTTACCAGAAGATATTTTGAGGGTCTGGGAACGACACAGGTCAACGAACAGGGGTTCACTTGAAGAGAATGCTGACAAGAAGTCCACTAATGTATTGGCATTGCTATTAGAATTTCTTAAAATAGAAGTAGAAAGCGAGGAGAGACTTAACCTTGCAAAAACGGGTTTCTCCCCTATTCAAGTTGCTAGAAATAAGAATAGTGTTGGATCGCTGAAGGCTAGTCTTCCCACTGTAGCTACAATATTCACAACAGAACAGATGAAGGAGAGAGGTTGTGTTTTCTGTCAAAAGAGTTCTCACAATCCACAAGAATGTCTTGCAGTCAGGGAAAGTTCCATTGAGGAAAAAAGGGACAAACTTAAGAAAAGTGGGGCCTGTTACACATGCCTTAAGAGAGGTCATAATTCCAAATACTGTAAAGCAATAGTAAAATGTCTAGTATGTAAGAGGAAACATTTCACTATTATGTGTGCTGACATAGGGACTTGCAAGCAAATTACTACTACCAGCAATAGTAAAACAGAAGAGGCAGATAAGGGTGTAAGTCAAAACCTGATGACCTATCACTGTAAGAAAGCTGTCCTCCAGACATTATTAGTTAGAGTGGTAAAGGGAAATAGGAGCATGTTAGTGAGGGCCTTAATAGATTCAGGCTCTCAGAGTTCATATTTAAAGGCAGAATGCGCAAAGTTTTTGAATTTGAAGTCTGTGGGGCAAGAAAGAATATACCACAGTCTGTTTGGGGGATAAGAGACTACTGCTCGGGTACACCATGTGTTTGATGTGACCCTGCAAAACCTCAAGAACAATAAGCAATTAAATGTCAGAGTTTTAGACCAAGAAGTAATCTGTAACTATGTGTCAGGCTTGGTAGATAAAGAATGCATTGCTATTTTGGAAAAAGAAGGTATATTTGTGAATGATATTGAGTGCCGAGATAAGGAAATAAAACTGCTTTTGGGAGGTGACATAATTGGTAGATTGTTGACAGGCAGAATTGTTAAAATAAGTGACAGCATAGTTGCAACAGAGACTACACTAGGATGGACGGTAATGGGCCAACAGCATGGAGAACAGAGTGCCGCTATGCTTAGCTTACTAAACATTGACCGATTTGACATTTCAAGTCTGTGGCAATTGGATGTACTAGGAATCAAAGATCCGGGTGAAGTGAAGAGTCAGAAATTGATAGAGGAAGAGGCTTTGAATCACTTCTAGAAAACTGTATCAAGAGATGAGGAAGGGCGATATAGGGTTCACCTGCCGTGGGTGGAAGGACATCAACCATTGGGAAGCAACAGGGAACTACAGTGAGCATACTTACCTCCTGTTCGAAGAAGTTATTGGCGACGAACCAGTTTGAAAACTATGGAGAGGTATTTAAAGAATGGCTTCTAAAAGGAACCATTGAAGAGACGGAAGATGATAATAGCGGGGGTCATTATTTATGCCATCACACTGTCATTAAAGAACAGAGTCAAACTACTAAAATTAGGCCAGTATTTGACGCATCAGCTAAAGATCAGAATGCCGTTTCCTTAAACTCCTGTCTCTTTAGAGGAATCAATCTAATAGAGGAGATTCCAAATTTAATAATTAAGTTTCGCAGCCAAGCAATAGGGATAACTGCGGATATAGAAAAGGCTTTCTTGCAGATTACTATCGCAGAGCAAGACAGGGAATTTTTGAAATTTATTTGGTGGTCAGATTATGATAGAAAGTGCATTAAGACATTTCGCCACAAGAGAGTTGTATTTAGAGTAAAATCAAGTCCATTTCTATTGAATGCTGTTCTGTTGTATCACTTAAACAGGGCTCCAGAAGAACAAAAGAGGACAGCAGAGAAACTAAAATCGTCTTTCTACATTGACAACTGTGTTACGAGCATTAAGAATAGACTTGAGAGTGAGGTATTCATTGCCGAAGCTCAACAATTGATGACAGATGCAAAAATGAACTTGAGGGGTTGGGTCAGCAGTGGATCACCCAGCGCGGGAGAAGTCTCTGTTTTAGGCATGCTGTGGGAGAATGAATGTGATCATTTACGATGCAACATTACCATAAGCGAAGTAGAAGGTGCAGTCACCAAAAGGAAATTATTATCAGCTGCACAGAAGATATTCGACCCCATTGGCTTCACGGCTCCTGCAACTATTGTTCCGAAATTACTTCTACAGGAGACATGGGTACTAAAAGTAGGTTGGGACCAGGAGCTACCACCTCATATAATAAAGTGTTTTCGTAATTGGGTGAGTCAGTTGCACTATGTGGGGAAATGTATTATCCCTAGAAGTTTAGGTGAACTGTCCTTGGATTCAGCACAGTACAGTTTACATGCATTTTCAGATGCCAGCAAATCAGCTTATGCAGCTTGTGTATTTATTCGTGTTCAAGTCAGGGGAAATGTCACTTTGCAATTAGTGATGGCAAAGGCACGCATTGCTCCACTTAAACAGCTAACTATACCACGCTTGGAATTACTGGGTGCTGTAATTCCTGTTCGTCTATGCAACATAGTTCGAACGACTTTGAATTTATCAGATTGTAAGGTACGTTTTTGGACAGATTCCACAGTTGTGCTTACATGGATAAAGAAAGATGAGCCCTGGAGTGTGTTTGTTTCTAACAGGTGCAAAGAAATACGACAGGTTAGCAGACCAGAAGAATGGCATCACTTACCAGGCCACATGAACCCAACGGATCTTCCATCAAGAGGCTGTGGTGGGGAAGACTTGTATAAGAGTAAATGGTGGTCCGGACCTGATTGGTTGAGATTAAAGGAAGAAAGCTGGCCACATTCTGAGTACTCTGCCTCATCAGAAGTATTGGATAAAGAAAGGAGGAAGATTGCGGTTTCTACCATAGTGAATTCAGACCGAGATTTCACATCACATCTAAACGTATCTAAGTATAGTAAGTTGATACGAATGATTGCTTGGATCCTGCGCTTTAGTTACAATTCGTTGAAAGGAAGAGAATACTTAAGAGGAGAACCTACAGGGGAAGAAGTCAGGGAAGCTGAGGTCAGACTATTATGCTGTGTGCAAAGGGAAAGCTTTAATCGAAAAGGGAAGCCAGTGTTAACAGGGAATATGGAAATTTATGCAGATGACAAAGGTCTTCTACGGGTTAAGTCCAAATTGATTTATGGAATTGAAGAAGAGGCATTCAAATGTCCCATATTGCTGTCAGGTGAACATCCTATTGTACACCGCTTGATCTTATTCCATCATCTCCAAGCACACCATGTAGGAATTCAAGCTTTACTCAATATATTAAGGCAACGATTTTGGATCATTAAAGGTCGGAAAGCAGTCAGAATGGTTATAGGAAAGTGCATCCCGTGCAGACGACACAACAGTAAACCAATAGAGACACCCTTTGCCCCTCTCCCATATGATCGAATAAAAGATGCTAATGTATTTGAAGTGACTGGCATGGATTACACCGGGCCATTGTTCCTTAGATCAGGAGGGAAATGCTGGATTGCCCTTTTTACGTGTGCGATATATAGAGCAATCCACTTGGAATTGGTTGATTCCATGAGTACCAGTGCTTTTCTTTTAGCTTTCAGACGTTTCATTGCTCGACGAGGGCGTGTTTCAGTGGTCTATACAGATAATGGGTCAAATTTTACGGGTGCGTATAATGCATTAAAAGAAATTGATTGGGAAGAAATTAAAAGAGAGACTTCATTGAAAGAGTTCACATGGAAATTCATTCCTCCCACAGCTGCCTGGTGGGGAGGATGGTGGGAGCGGCTCGTAGGAATGGTAAAAGCTCTGCTAAGGCGCAATCTGGGAAGAGCGAGGTTAGAATCTGAAGAGCTGTACACAATACTCACCGAATGTGAAGCAATAATCAACTCAAGGCCACTCACATATGTGAACGAAGAACCAGGTGAACTGTCGCCATTAAGTCCCTCAACATTCATAAAAAGCATTGCTAGTCATGAGGTTAGTGATTTAGATGCTGTTGACGAGAAGAGTATGAATCGGAGGTGGCGTTACTTGCAACATGTAAGAACAAAGGTGAAAGAGAGGTTCAGACATGAATATTTGGGCATGCTCTTTAATAGGGGACAAAGGAAACCCAGAAAATTGGATGTTGGTGATATTGTTATCATACACAGTGACAATGTAAAGAGGATTAGCTGGCCTCTAGGACTAGTGGTCAAGATATTTCAGGGGCCAGATGGAGTAACAAGAGTAGCGCGATTGAAGACTACCCAGGGAGAGATCATTCGTCCACTTCAAAGGTTGTATCCACTTGAGCTCAACCAGTCTACGGGAAGGAATGATGGTTCTCGGGTCAATCCAATGGAGGACAAATCGAAGGAGAAAATAATACGAAGAGTGGAAGACGTGTAAATGTGCCACAACGTCTAGATTTATAGAAAAAGACATTAGTGTTTGTATTTTGGTTGTTAACGTGTGATTTTCTGTTACAGACAAAGTTGAATTGTTTTGCAATTGTAAGTATGAAAACCAATGGACATTGCAAAAGGTGGGAGGATGTCAGAAATGATCAAGGAGGCTGTGGTTGGCAGGCTGAGTTCTCTTTCTTTTTGTATTTCTTTGGTTGTTGTTGAGCTGAAGCAAAATAAATAACCTGTAAGTAAGCTTCACAAAGTGATTATAGATTGTAATTGTACGAAGAAAACGTGAGGGTTCAGAATAAGAATATCTCCATTAAATAAACCGATCCTGATTAAGAAAACATGACCTACAGTACGTCGTTGTACCGATCGAAATTCCCTACTTTCACAAACTTCCACAATATAAAGTTCAAACATTTTCCGAATCTCTTACTTACAAACCAATAAATTCATGAACCACAAAACTACAAACCTCCTAACTTCAAAATTTACAATAGTACAATGCACAAAAGAGCAATTTTCTCTAACTTAACAACTTTCAAAACTTAAATCTTAGCCAAGAGGTCAAACCATTTCTCCTTCTCCAATTTCTACAATTCACCACCACCCTTCTCCTATAACTCTATAACCCCCAATACACTCCCCTCCTCTGGCCCAAGAGATGGTGCGGCCATCTATAGGGGCCCGCCCGCCCTTCCTGGGTGGGAATGAAATGACCCAATATATATATATATATATATATATATATATATATATATATATATATATATAAGGGTATAGTTGTACCGATCTCCGCCATCACGTGCGCTCATTATTTCCGTCCCATCCATTTCCGTCCCTTTTCCAAAATCACTCCCACAAAAATGTCCAGCTACCGAGTGGAAAGATGTTACACATCAAAAGTAGGTAAAAACCTAAGAATACGGGCCCTAATTACATTGGGCGGAAACAAGAATTTACATGCCATAACCTGAAGGAAACTAGATATTATTACAAACTAACGCGCTCATATGTACAAAATGGGGTGCTTAATGGATGACATGTTTCAACGTTCGATGTAGTCTATTAAAGATAGATATGCTGTCGCTGACTTTATTTTGTGGACCATTTCATGCTGAACAGTTTTAACGGTTTAGCCAGCGTTAGCTTAAACGGCGCACTGACGGCAGGCTTTATCATTAAAAATGATCTTGTCGACTTCGTCGTTACGCTGGGGTCTGGCGTTACGTTACGGTGACGGGACGAAATGTACCCAGATGCACTGAGGTGTGTGACGTCATAGTACCGCTTGGTGCATGTGTTCCCCGACAATCTCTACTTCGTTAGTATAAGACAAAAATCCTCAATTCTTGGATGTCGAGGGTAATCTCGAGAACCACTGGATGGATTTTGATGCGGTTTTCATCATTCTGTAAAGGATATCTGTAGGAAAGATTCTGTAGAAAATAATTTATGTATGATCAAAGGAAACCAAGCAGTAACGATTTCAGTGAAAAAGTCGAAAACAAACTTGGCGTCCGTGCGCTTCTTAAGCTTACGCTGAGCAAACCGTTAAAAATACCAATATACTATGAGCGTAAGAATTGGTCAGCATGAAAAGTTCTACAAAAAAAGTCCGCGAGAGCATATATCTATCTTCAATACATCGCCCACTATAAGTGTTTTTAGACTGGATGGAAGGGGCACGTCCCCGCGCGCTTGACCTTGCTTTGCCCTTGGTTTGCACTTGCCGTTCGCGAGTAATTTGAAACAAGATAAGCAAGATAAGTATTATGCAGATAATTTTCTAACATGTCAAGAGTCTTTGGCTTCGAGCAAAGCGAGGATCCTCCAGCCTTTCTAGCATTTTTCAGCATTTGTAGCATTTAAAATGATACAAAGTCTAGTCTTTCAGACTGATTGTCACTTTTATTTCTTCGACTCGATTGACTGAAATCGTTATTTCTTGCTTTCCTTTGGTCATAAATGAATGTTTTTCTACAGAAACCTTCATCAAGAAATCCTTTACAGAATGGTGAAAACCTCATCAGATTCCATCCAGTGGTTCTCGAGATTACCCGCGACATCCAGGAATCGGGGACTTCGTTTTATACTATGCAGATAAGAGTACATGTTTCGACCTCCTTCAGTAAATTAGAATCAAACCTTAAGAAACTAATCAAATAAAACTGTTGAGAAATTATGTTAACTAAAAAATTTGTATTTTCGACGATGTAGAAATGTTAATATTACAGTATATGTCAGAAAACTGTGTCATAATGAGGGCCATTATAACACTATTTTTCATTATGAAACAGTTTCTCCCACCCATCAGAGCTCAAGAAATAGTCGTGTGACCAATTAGGTAAGGATAGCTTCGCACCTGCGCTGACTTCCACGGTCTTCTATTTTAAATTTCACTGTGTGGCTTCTAGTGTCATAGTGGGGTATTGCAGGAGGCCATGGTATTCTCTGCGTCCCATGCGCTCTGTTCAGTACATAAAACTGGCGAAATCTCGACAGATATTTATGAATATTTATGTTCGAACATAAAATAATTATCGTCGAACATAAACAGTCGTATGCAACTGGCCTATAATGGTAATTAAGACACTCGTATGCCATTATAGGCTCGTTGCATAATGTACCATTAATATTTATTTTGATCGTTATTGTTCATTGTTATCCAGATTATTTTTTTTTTCATTTCAGCCTGTATATATTTTAGTTAACATCATTTCTCAACAGTTTTATTTGATTAGTTGCTTAAGGCTTAATTCTAATTTACTGAAAGGGGTCCCATTGTTAGAGATCGAAACATGCACCCATCTCTACTTAGTATAAAACTAAGTCAACAATTCTTGGATGCAACTGGTAATCTCGAGAACCACTGGATGGATTTTGATGCGGTTTTCACCATTCTTTAAAGGATTTCTCGAGGAAGGTTTCTGTGGAAAAATATTCATTTATGACAAGAGGAAGCCAAGCAGTAACGATTTCAGTAAATCGAGTCGAAAGTAAACCTGCCATTCTTTCGCCTTTTAAGCTTACGCTGGGTAAACCGTTAAAAATTTCTATACAGGGTGTCTTTTATGTACCTTTGGAGAATGATAGGTCGTGTATGGGACGGGTATAGAAGTAATTTGAGATAGGGGACTTGGGGTCGGAGCGGCCTCCTTAACCCCTAAAATAAGGGTAGATTCTGGCCCTCCACCCTGTAAGTTAGGTAACCGATACAAGCCTCTATTAAATTTCTCAATCCTTTAACTATTGGCAAGATTCATTTCAGCATGTGGCGCTGGCGTAATGGATAGCTTTGCGGTGCGAAAGGCCGGTAGTCCCGGGTTCGATTCCGGGCTTGGGCAAAATCAGCCATCGTGCGGAATTTAACTGAACGTAGTAGTTTATGTCAACTGCCCGACTGTAGTTCTCTAAAACTGTACGCTTGCACTCTCTTCTCTGCCGTAGCACCAGACTGTATCATGTGACTACAATACGACAAACAACATTTTTTTTAAATTGCTCAAGCCCGGAATCGAACCCGGGACTATCGGCCTTTCGCACCGCAACGCTATCCATTACGCCAGCACCACATGGTGAAATGGATCCTGCCAGGAGTTAAAGGATTGAGAAAGGTAATAGAGGCTTGGGTCGGTTATCTAACTTACAGGGTGGAGGGGCTGAATCTACCCTTATTTTAGGGGTTAAGGAGGCCGATCTGACCCCAAGTCCCCTATCTCAAATTACTTCTATACCCGTCCCCTACACAAACTGTCATTCTCCAAAGGTACATAAAAGACACCATGTATAACATGAGTGTAAGAATTGTTCAGCATGAAAAGTCTACAAAAGAAAAGTTCGCGACAGCATACATGCCCACTATAAGTGCTTTTACGTTTAAATTTCTTCCAACAATCTCTTTCTTCTTCTTCTTCTTCTTCTTCTTCTTCTTCTTCTTCTTCTTCTTCTTCTCTTCACTTCATGTGCCGTCTCCTCTAAGAAGGTTGGCGATCATCACAGCAATGCGGTTGTAGGATCTAGCAGCACTGAAAAGATCACTGGAACTACAATAGAACCATTTTTAGCCTATTTTCATTCATGAAAAAATAGGCTTATGAGATCACCTTTTGTCCGTGTGTCTGTGTGATTCGTGTGTGTGTGTGTGTCCCCCTAATAACTTCTAAACGGCTGGAGCAATTTCAATGAAACTCGGTAAATTCATAGCACTATTCCAGACGACTCAGACCGCGCCCTTCAAATTTTGTTACGTCTCACCAATCCAACATGGCGGCTGTGCGAAATATTTCACCAACATTCAATATCTCCGAAACTATTACTGATATTTTAGAATGATGTCAGTGTTACCAACTGCTGACAATTCGCAATTGAAGTTTGAGCTCCATGTTGGATATATTGGAAGGTATGCATGGGAGCTATTTCATAATTGGCACACGTATAAATAATAATATTTCAGTTTAATTTCCAGGAGGCCATACAAAGCAGTGTTGCCAAAATGATTTTAAGCCTGCTGATAAGTTCAATTTTAAATGCATATAACTTCTACACTATCAATTGGAATTCAACCAAATTTCGTATGTACTATGTGTACACAAACAGATATGACTGAACGTATTCCTAAGAGCCACCAGGGCTGCCAACTGTTAATGAATGCTCTCAATTTCTTGTTACCAAATACCAACATATCAGAAAGTATGCAAGCCGACAGCTTTAAACTATGCACACGTATAGTACCTGACATTCTGTATTAATTTGGAGTAACTAATATACGTCAGTGCTGCCAACATGATTCTAAGCCAGCTGATAAGTCCAATTTTAAAATGCATGTAACTTCTGTAGTAACTAATGGATTTCATTAAAAGTTGTCACAACAATATACCATATTATTTCAGATTATTTCTGACCAACACATGCATGACAATGTTGCCAACATGATTTTACGCGCGCTGTTAGATCTAATGTCTAACTGCATGTAACGTCCATGCTACCCATTGGACTTCAACCAAATTTTGTATTCTGTACCTAAGGAAATGGAACTAAGAATAGATTCAGTCACCAGGGCTGCCAACTGTAGTGCTCTATTAGGATACATTATGCCAGGTATGTATTTCGAACTAATTAGAAATTTCGACATTACCAACTTAATTTCGTCATTATTCTAGGTAGATCCATATAGATTAATCATGGGCGTGAATCTTACATTTCAAGAAAAGTAGGCTCTTTAGTTCGTCTCGGAACTTCTTGTTACAATTTAGATTTCAATTCAATTTTGCCAATTTCTTTCAGATATGGTTGATTTCATACCTGTATATGACAATTTCTCACAGCTATTTTGCGTGAATTTGAAGGATGTATTAGGATCTATATTGAGGTCAAACTAGGCACGAGAGGCCTTGCAGACAGGAGGCACCTTGAGTTACATCAATATTGTGCTAATACCATTACATTTTAAGAGTGCATGCATATGAACGACAGATAATGTGGCCTTGGGCGTATTCACGAGTCCAACCCCCGTGTCGGGTCGCATATATAAGGACAGGAGTTGCTGCTACCAGTATCAGTCAGCTGCTACCGGCAACTACAATACCAACAATCCTCATCATCATGAAGTTCCTGGTAAGTAACAGCTTTCAATGTATACAGCTACTTTATAACAGTTCCAACATACAAACTCTTTGAGAATATTGGAGCTTACTGTTACTTTATAAAAGCTCCAATATCTAAACTCTTTGAGAAAATTCCAGGCTACTGTCACTTTATAACAGTTCCAACATCTAAACTCTTTGAGAATATTGCAGGCTACCGTTACTTTATAACAGTTCCAACATCTAAACTCTTTGAGAATATTGCAGGCTACCGTTATTTTATAACAGTTCCAACATTTAAACTCTTTGAGAATGTTGCAGGCTACCGTTACTTTATAACAGTTCCAACATCTAAACTCTTTGAGAATATTGCAGGCTACCGTTACTTTATAACAGTTCCAAAATCTAAACTCTTTGAGAATATCGCAGGCTAATGTTACTTTATAACAGTTCCAACATCCAAACTCTTTGATAATATTGCAGACTACTCTTACTTTATAACAGTTCCAACATCTAAACTCTTTGAGAATATTTCAGACTACCGTTACTTTATAACAGTTCCAACATCTAAACCCTTTGAGAATATTGGAACCTGATTTTACTTTATAACAGTTCCGACATCTAAACTCTTTGTAAATATTGCAGGCTCCTGTTACTTTATAACAGTTCCAACATCTAAACTCTTTGAGAATATCGCAGTCACCTGTTACTTTATATCAGTTCCAAGATCTAAACTCTTTGAGAATGTTGCAGGCTCCTGTTACTTTGGGCCGATAACTTAGATGTTAGGCCCATTAAAACAACAATTATCATCATCATCATCCTGTTACTTTATAACAGTTCCAACATCTAAACTCTTTGAGAATATTGGAGCCTAATGTTACTTTATAACAGTTCCAACATCTAAACCCTTTGAGAATATTGCAGGCTACTGTAACTTTATAACAGTTCCAACATCTAAGAGAATATCGCAGGCTACTGTTACTTTATATCAGTTCCAACATCTAAACCCTTTGAGAATGTTGCAGGCTAATGTTATTTTATAACAGTTCCAACATCTAAACCCTTTGAGAATATTGCAGTCCACTGTTACATTATAACAGTTTCAAAACCTTAACTTTCAGAAAATTTCACAACAGACCATTATTTTATAATAGTTCCAAAATTTTAACTCTATAGAATTTCATGTACACATATATTTTATAACTGTTCCAACACTTGAGCTATTCCAAAATTTTGCAAAATCTGAACTACTACTTAAGAGAGTATTGCGATACATTATAACTGTTGCAAAATCGAAATTCTTAGAAAATGTTACAGCTTAATGCTATTTTATAACCATTTCAAAATGTAAAACCTTTAGAGAATTTTGCAGTCACCTGTTACTTTATAACAGTAACAAAATCATAGCTATTAGAGTATTTAACAGTATACGGATAGTTTTCAACAGTTCCCAACACTCGAGCTATTCGAGAATTTTACAGCCAACTAATAAAAATAACGTTAACCTTATGACTAGGGCTCGGATCGATATGCTCAATGAAATCTCCAGATATGCTCGTAAACCATGTGTTTTATGCTCGATAGATATGCTCTAAAAAAACATTATAAGCTCGATAGATATGCTCGAAAAATACCATTATATGTGGTTAAATATGCAGAATATGCTCGAAAAAAACACCGTTAAAAACTATAGAAAGGAAAGTGGAACGAAAAATCCAATAACATATCTTTATATACGAGCTTTATTTTCAAATTGTATGTATGATACACTGCAATATACTCGCATTCAAGTTTTTCAAGTATATATAACAGAAGTTTTCTTATAAAAGTTACAGTTTAAAAGTTCATTTACAAAATGTTTTGAATTAGGCGAGTCAATGAAGTAGATCTGCATTGGTCTGTACAACAAGAATTTTTTCTATGTTTTCAGTTTGGAATGATTTTTTTAAATCAGCCAATAAAAGTTTCAATGACGAGAACGACGTCACTAAAGGTTAAAGACCTGCGGTTCTATTATTCGCACCAGATAGGCTTTTCATTAATTATTTCTGTTTTCGAACCTTAAGGATGGTCAGAGCCCGAATTCGGGTGAGGGGAGAATTCGAAGGAAAACAAACTATTTAGACGAAAACCACAAGAATATGCATTTATATGCTTCTATTCTGAAAACCGCGGTTTTATGCATTTATATGCTCGATAAATTTCAATTCTGTTGGTCCCAGAGAGGTGAAAATACCACTGAAGGGTTTCTTTCAATGTGTAATATTCAGGGAAAAAATATGCAAATATGCTCGAATCCGAGCCTTAACTATGACATATCCAAAGACTAAACTTTCGAAGAATATTGCAGCCTAATGTTACTTCATAACAGTTCCAACCACTTAGACACTACCTCTCTTTCAAATGTACCTCCACTGTAGGAACATTACATGAAGGTACGAGCTGCACGATTGGTTAGAACAAGTCACTTCTTGCAGCGTCAGATTCTCAGACATAATTCAGGTATACTTTGTACCATTATCAGCGTGGGTTCTCCACTCTCGGGAGCCGGATGTGGAAGTGAACAAACCTTCTCCATGTTCTGTCCGGCAACCACATTCCCTCCAGGTTGTTTTCCCACCTCGAGATCCTACTGTTCAGCTTTCAGCATTCTCTTGGCGTGGTTTACCTCTTGGTCCTTTTCCAATTCAAGTTTGGTTTTGGTGTTCTCCTTAAAGGCATTCTCATCATATGGCCCAAAACACGTCAGCCATGAAACTTCTAGCGCGCAAGAAGACTACCGCGTAATCCCAATTGGAGCGGCTTCGGTGGCGTAGTTGATAGCATGCTGAGCCTCTAAGCCCAAGATCGCGAGTTGAAACCCGGCCGAAGTCGTCGGATTTCTTTAAGAGCGTTAAAAATCCCCCAGTATGCCTTCCTTCGGAGGGGAAGTAAAGCCGGTGGTCTCATGTCATAGATCTATGGCATGAAAATGAACCTTCCACTAACTACACTTGAGGAAGCTAAAATGTGTAGGTTAGTTTGATAACGCTATATTAGTTCCAACGTTCGCCACAAGAAGCTGACTGCGATGGCATTTAGAAGCCACGTCCGCCGCTAGGTGTCGTGGATGGTAGCATTTGGTAGAAAAAGTAGGACTTTCTTGAAAAAAATTAATGGTCTGCAGTCCTTCAACCTAAATCACCGATAACACACACTAATACAGCCATCACTATTAACACCGGTTATTAGACAAATTCTACCCTCACCCAAAGTAGACGGGGCTACATGACCACGTTGCCGCAGCAATATTGGAATGCAGACGAAATAAATCAGAAACCTCTATGGACATCAAATTGGCCGGTGAAAAACTAAAGGAAGTAGGAGACTTCTGTTACTTAGGAAGAAAAAACCAGTGATAGACGAAGCAAAGAGGATATAAAAAGTAGGTTGGGTCAGGCAAGGAAAGCATTTCTACAAAAAAGGAATCTGTTGACATCGAATATAGACTTAGGTATTAGGAAGTCATTTTTGAAGGCTTTTGTCTGGAGCGTGCTACTCTATGGAAGAGAAACTTGGACTATTGGTGCAGCAGAAAAGAGGAGAAATGAAGCGTTTGAAATTGGTGTTACAGGAGAATGATGAAGATCAGATGGGTGGATAGGGTTACAAACGAAGAGGTATTAAGACTAGTGGGAGAGGAGAGATGTTTCTGGCGACTGCTAATGAAGAGAAGAGATAGGTTGGTAGGACACCATACTAAGACACCCAGGAATAGCAGGCTTAGTTATGGAAGGAAGGGTTGAGGACAAAAACTGTAGGGGTAGACCAAGGTTAGAATATGTTAAACAGATTGCCTCGGACGTAGGGTGTGGTAGCTATGTAGAGATGAAACTAATAGCTCTGGACAGGGAACCTTACTTTTCACCTGTCAATTTGACGTTCACAGGGCTGCAGATATCCTAAATGTACGTTTTCAAAGGCTACAAACTAATTGTTTACTTGTGTTGTGTTCCAGATTCTGTTCGCTCTGTTTGTGGCAGTGCTCGCCGTGACATTGGCCCAGCAGCAAGTAGTGGACGGTGCCCGCGACAAGCGAGGTCTGCTGGCCGCCCCTGTCATCGCCCCCGCCGTCAGAGTGCTGGCCGGACCCGCTGTAGTCGCCGCACCTCACCCCATCCTCATCGGCTGAACACCTGGACCAACAACTACAACAACACCTGATCTCCCGTCTCTTCTTCTTTACAATTGGACCTTTCTTGTAATGAAATCAGATTAATAAAATTCATTCTGGCATAAAAACATTTGCATTCTTTTTTAATGTTCTTATTCTTCTTATTGATAGCGGCTTCGGTGGCGTAGTTGATAGCATGCTGAACTGCTGTGCCCAAGATCACGGGTTCAAACCTGGTCGAAGTCGTCGGATTTTTTAAGAGCGTTAAAATCCTTCAGTAGGCTATGCCGTCCTTCGGAGGGGAAGTAAAGCCGGCGGTCCCATGTCATAGATTTATGGCATGTAAAAGATCCTTCTACTAACTAAACTTGTGTGAAGCTAAATTTCGAGATTAGATTTCGTTGGAACGCTCAATGAAAGTTCCAACGTTTACCACTAGGTTTCAGTGACATCTGGTAGCGAAAGTTAGAACTACTTGAAATTGCACGGAACTTGTAGCTCACCCTATGGGTGTCCGCTTGAAGCAGCTACAGCCTCTGACGAGCCGAACATGTCCTCGGACACTCCCGGCACTAAAAGGCATACGATAAATAAATAAATACTCTTATTGATGATTCATTCATTCCGGTCATCTCGTAGCGTAGTGGTTAGCATTTTTGGATGTCCTCCCTGAAGTTCGGCTTCGAATCCCACCTCAGTTATACTAGAAGTGGTTTTTGTGCGGTTTCCCATTTTTACTCGAGGTAAATGCCGGGAGCGTGATGGCGCAGTGGCTTAGCTGCTCGTCTTTCACCCGGACGGCCGGGGTTCGAATCCCGGTGACGGCGGGGTGGAATTTTCACCTGAACTATCACGTGGCGTCAGGAAGGGCATCCGGCCTTGAATCCCCGGCCAAAACCAAAAAATGAGCCTGGTTGGCTCCGGCGACCCCAATTAATTGGGAAAAAGCCGAAGAAGAAGAATAAGAAGAAGAAGAAGACTCGAGGTAAATGCCGAGTGGCATTATACAACTGTGTAAATACATTAGTCGTCGTGACTTTTATTTAGCCTAGTTAGTTATTGTAGTTTTAACGTTTGTTTGTTGTGGGTTTTTTTTTCGTTTTTTTTTTTCGTGTGGCCCTCTGAGAGGCCGAGTGCAGGTCTTTCTATTCGACGCCCGTGGGTGACCTGCGCGTCAGGATGAGAGATGGAATGGATGAAGATGAATGAAACTGGGCAAGGATGTGGAAGAAAGCGGCCGTGGCCTGTCAGAAGATACTGTCCCAGCATTTGCCTTGTGTTGAAAATGGGGAAATCACGATAAACCCTTTCAAGGACGGCCGACGGTGGGGCTCGAACCCACGGCATCTACCGAGTCAGCAGAGAGCTTGGCCACATGGCCTAACGCTGCTCTTTAGCCAGCGTAGCTACTGCTGTCGGTGTTTTAAGGGGTGGAACAGCAAGATCATCTGTCCCTCTTTACACACATTAAATTATAAGGTGCGTTCAAAAAGTAACGAGCCGGAGGCTGGAATGCGCAAATCGGTGACGACATCGGCTAATCGTGGCGTGTGTAACGAGGTGTGGCTCCGACCAGAGCGTGGAAGATCACAGCCGCGTGCACGTCACGTGACGATACAAAGAGAGCAGCAGCATGCATCAATCTTCCATCCAAGACCAAAACAGTAGGCCATTCGACATGCTTCCTGGTGTGGTTGAAGACTGTGGGACACCCATTGGGCACAAATTTTGCGTAAGTGCAGTCATTCCTTCGTGATGGCGTGCACACTTCCGACGCTCAATCCGACCACGGCGGCTATGGCGTTCACTGTCACTCGGCGGTCCTGGGTAATGAGTGCATCAACCAGCTGGACGTTGTCATCAGTAATGCGAGCCCCCCCCCCCCTTGATACCCCAGAAACCGAACAACACCTCACAGCCCGTCGCAAGAGGGCACGCGTGCACGTCACATGACGATACAAAGCGAGCAGCATCATGCATCAATCGTCCAATGCTGTCAGTCGCATTGCAAACAGTGACATGGAGGTGTCAACCGAAGAGCAAAGAAGTGTTGTTTGGGTTCTGACAGCGGAAGGAGTGGGGGGAACGGACATTCATCGCCGAATGTCACAAGTGTACGGCGAACACTGCATGTCCCTTGCAAGGGTCAAGGCGTGGCACAAGCGCTTCAAGGAAGGACGGGTGTCGTTAGCCAATGATGCCCGGTCTGGGGCACCCCCATGCATTACCGATGACAACGTCCAGCTGGTTGATGCAATCACTACCCAGGACCGCCGAGCGACAGTGAACGCCATAGCCGCCGTGGTTGCTCCGCGACAATGCACGACCTCATACGGCCAACACAGTCGCGGCACTCCTGCAGAAATTCAAATGGGAGGTTCTCGGCCACCCTCCATACAGTCCAGACCTCTCTCCCTGTGATTACGCCGTGTTTGGTCCCCTGAAAAGGGCTCTGCGGGGTCAACGATTCACCTCGGACGCCGACGTCCAGCTGTATGTGCGGAACTGGTTTACATCGCAGCCCAGGGAATATTATGAGACCGCCATTCACCGCCTCGTGTCACAGTGAGACAAGTGCCTCAACAGCCAGGGCCAATACTTCTAACATACAGGTACTGGTTTATGTAATTATGCCTCCGGCTCGTTACTTCTTGAACACTCCGTATAGAATTGGTACGTGAGTGGTGGAAACGATCAGGCAGTCCGGAAAGACCGTTGACTGCGATCGATCACCCCTCAATGGTACGATCATTAGCTGCCCGGCGAACCGTTGACTGCGATCCGAGACCACCACCGTCCCAATCTAAACGCTTTACCTGGTGCAGTGCATGATCAACTGGTCTATTTCAAAATGAACGGTAGATTCAAACTACTCATTTGGATCGACAATACTTACAAAATGCAATTTAGATCGAAATACTTACAAAATGTAATTTAGATTCAAAATACCCACATAATGCAATTAAGAATCAAAATACTTGCAGAATGCCCACCATACAAAATGCTATTTAGATTGAAAATACTTGCAAAAAGCGGTTTAGGTTGAAAATACTTACAAATTGCAATTGAACTTCAAAAGAGTGACCATTTTCCGATTATCGTTACACAAATCCCCAGACTCCCGACATTATTGAAGGACTTAGACTACCAAAAAGCAATTTAGATTGTCAATCCTTAGAAAATGCAATTGAAGTTGAAAACACTCGCAAAATGCAACTTAGATAGAAAAAACTTACAAAATGCAACGTAGATTGAAAATACTTACAAAATCGAGTGTAGATGCAAAAAAATCGCTAAAGGGAATTTAGATACACGAGGAGCCAATAAAAATTTAAACAAAAAGCAATAAAATAAAAAATAATAAAAATAAAAAATAAAAATAAAAATTAAAAAACGGGAGAAAAGGAAATACAATGAAAATAAAACCTCTCGAAGAATGAGGGATCAGGAAAGATGAGACAAGAGCCAACTAAGGCGGGAAAGTGAAAGACTCCCTAGGTCTCGGATACCCTAATACCGTCGGGGTCGGAAAAGAACAAGAGTTGACCAAGGGAGGTCGACAGGCAAGAAGACGGAGAGGAGACCGGCATAAGTAAGTGGAAGCAATGCCGGACTCAGCTGAGGTCCCGTGGTCGCTAACCCACGTCCCACTAGATGTGAGGCCCTGGGGAAGATGTAGAAGGAAGCGGCCGTGGCCAGCCAGAAGGTACCGCACCAACATTTGCCTGGAAATGGCAATGGGGAAACCATGGTAAACCATTTCAAGGAGGGCCGACGGTGGGGCTGGAACCCACGGCTACTGAGTCCGCAAAGAGCTTGGCCCCATGGCCTAGCGCTGCACTTTAGCTAGCGTAGCTACCGCTGTCGGTAGAAATAAGGATACAGTAAAAGTGAAAAAATATATATTTACAGAAAAGAAAGGTGTTCGGTTAAAAACTGATGTTTGGATTATCCACGTAAAGAAATAAACAAGTACAGACGTGTGTAAATTATTAGAATCATACAAGGAATTGAAATGAGTCATATTTTTCATTCAAAATATTTTTATTGATCAACTTATTGTAATGGGAATTGCGTGTGGATATTTTTGGAATTGGGGATTCCGAGGGATACCTGAGCTGGGTCTGTTTTCTCTACTTTCATTGGCTTTGGATTGTACCCGTTAAATCGGGTGATTTCAATCTATGTTCCATAAATCTTTGAATATCTTAGTTCAGTAAAAAAAAAGAACTTTGAATCCCTCTGCTTTAAATTCACAGGAATGGTGAAACCAAAACGTGTGGCATTATGCATTAAGTAGTCTCCTCATTTAGTGAAAATTCTAAAAAAAAATCAATTTTACTGTCCGTTTGTTAAAAGAGGTTGGTTCGTTCCTCAGTTTAGGGGCAGCGACAACGCCGTCAATTAGCTCCGTGTACTTTGGGTGTGTGTAGAATCTGTCTGATATTCGGTGTTAATTGTGATGGCTGTATTAGTGTGTGTTATCTGTAATTCAGGTAAGGACTGCAAACGATTAATTTCAAGTAGTTCCTACTTTTGCTACCTAATGCTACCGTCAACAACACCTAGCCGCGAACTTGCCATCTAGATGCCACCGCGACCGGCATCTAGCAGCAGCGTTGGAATTAATAAAGCGTTAATAAAATCTAACCTGCACATTTAGCTTCACACAATTGTAGTAGGTGGAAAGTTCTTTTACGTGCCATAACTATCACATGGGCCCGCCAGATTTACTTCCCCTCCGAAGGCAGACATGCTGAGGGATTTTTAACGCTCTTAAAAAATCCAACTACTACGGTCGGGTTTGAACCCACGATCTTGGACGTAGAAACTGAGCATGCTACCAACTACGCCACCGAAGCCATTTTATTAAAAGGAATTGTAATTAATTGAGAAACAAATTGAGGCATTTGAAATGTATCTGTACAGACGTATCCTGCATATAACATGGATACCGAAAGTTTCGAATAACGAGGTCCTTCGTCGGATGGAAAAGCAAAGAGAACCATTGCTTATAATAAAACTAGCAACCAATCCCGGCTTCGCTCGGAAACTCAAGCATTATATAGATGGTATATTGGCTTTCACGACAAGTGAATTAAAACTCAGCAATTCTTCTAGGTCTGTGCCGTGTCTTGTGTGGGGTTTTGCCTAGGACACCAAGCTGGCTCATCAGCGAGCTCTATGTGGCCCCACCCGGACCCCCACAGGAGTAGCGAACTGCGCGCTACCTACCTTTATATAGAGTGCAACTGCACCTCTTACCTGCGAGAACTAAAAGCTCAAGCAGCCATAACCACCCTATGAAGGCTTCCAAAAAGATGGTATATTGGCTTTCACGGTCAGTGAATTAAAACTCGGCAATTCTTCTAGGTTTGTACCGTGTCTTGTGTGGGGTTTCGCCCAGGACACCAAGCTGGCTCATCAGCAGGCTCTTGATGTCCCCGCCCGGATCATAATTCATAGCAGAATTATCGTTACCGGACCACAAACGATGAACATTTCTCCCCTGTGTCAAAGGAACTTTGGGGATGACTCCCTTTGTCTTTGTGAATTGTTTGTTTCTCTCTCTTGTGACAATCGAGAAATTATTTGTTGCTCAGTTTATTTGTTACGTGATAAGCGTAGGTTCGATGTCAATGAACTACGACCAATATCTTTTTTCCGTCTCGACATGATGGGTTAAAATCACTGACTGGACTATTAATTATATTATCATGGATATGCATGTGCAACGAATTCTCGTCAGACGTAATTTAAGAATGGCGAGGTGCATGGAACACAAATGCCCCTTCCGGCCAATCTTAACTTGACTGTGTATTTTGCGGATCAAAATGTCCACAGGCGAAATGAAGAAAAGCCGAGTTGCACTTCCAGGGGAAATCCAAACACAAGCACTCTTCTCTGAAGTCTTAACTCAACACGACTCGACAGTTTGCTGCTGGCTGTATCTGGGGTGATAGGCTCATCCGCTAGCTAGCTAACTCGTAAATTGTTAGCTCAGTAAATGAATGGAGATTGTTGGAAGAAATGACAACGTAAAAAAACGTATAGTGGACGATGTATTAAAGATAGAGATATGCTGTCGCGGACGTTACTGTAGAACTTTTCATGCTGAACAATACTTACACTCATAGTATATAGATATTTTAACGGTTTGCCCAGCGTAAGCTTTAAAAGCGCACGGAAGCCACGTTTTTTCTCGACTTTTTCACTGAAATCGTTACTGCTTGGCTTCCTTTGATCATAAATAAATTATTTTCTACAGAAACCTTCCTCGAGAAATCCTTTACAAAATTGTGAAACCCGCATCAAAATCCATCCAGTGGTTCTCGAGATTACCCGCCACATCCAAGAATCAGGGACTTTGTTTTATACTGTGTAGAGACAACGAAAAACAAGATACTTGAAACATGTTATTATTATATATGAATCCCAGCCAATGGTCATAGCTGGGTATTTTTGATTGAACGCCCGAGGGCTCCCAACAAGTTCAGTTAGTTCCAACTTTGCCTACCACATGTTACTGTCACTAACACTTAGCGGTGAACGGTGGAACTTCATAGAGCGTTTCTAACTAGGCAAATATACTGTAACCTACAAATTTTGCTACATACTAAAAATTGCAGTGGTAGGTTCTTTTACGTGGCATAAATCTATGACATGGGCATGGGAAAAGATCTTTTGGAAGACGAAGAAACTCGTAGTTGAAGGATATCCGAAGATGGCATTGTTGCACATCAGAAGAGGCCTTCATGCAGCAATGCCAAGATCACAGATAGCTATGGGGATCGTCAACCTTCGTTCGGAGACGACGTCTTAAGAAGCAAAAAGATGAAGAAGAATTAACACTATTACTTAAACATTTGAAATAATTTCATCGCACTGCAAAACATTTTTACTGGATTCCGTTGTGGAATGTACAAATGAAACGTTGGAAAATTGGCATCGAGTCTAAGAATTTGCACACCTCTGTAATCATTAACGGCAACTTTGCTACACACACTGATTTTATTATTTTTATTTTTTATTTTTGTCGTGTGGCCTCCTGAAAGGTCGAGTTGCAGGTCTTTCTAGTCGACGCCCATGGGCGACCTGCGCGTCGGGATGAGAGATGGAACGGATAAAGATGAATGAATTTGGGCAAGGATGTGGAAGGAAGTGGCCGTGGCCTATCAGAAGGTACGGACCCAGCATTTGCCTCATGTTGAAAATGGGAAACCACGGAAAACCATTTCAAGGACGGCCGACGGTGGGGCTCGAACCCACGCGTCTACCGAGTCAGCAGAGAGCTTGGCCCCATGACCTAACGTTGCGCTTTAGCGAGCATAGCTACTGCTGTCGGTACACACTGATGAATCCAATAGATTCATCTTATGAGAAACGAAATGCCATTTGGTCCTACTTTTTCTCCACAGATGCTATAATGACGGAAGAGTGGAAACAAGCTAATTCCGAACTACGACACGTAATAACACGTTACGTCACCCATGGATTTCACTTTAGATTCTGCAAAACCAAGAATTTCCACCAACCGAATGAAGACTGTATATGTGACCAGTGCAACGATCATTGTGAAAGGTACCACGCACAAAACTGCAAACTGAGGACAACCTCAATAATAAGACTGGCATTAGCATAATTGATCATATGTACAAATATGTGTTTGCACATTGTGCGCTTTTGTTTTAATAATAATAATAATAATAGCTTCATCTTATGCAATCCTGTGAGGACATTGCCAGATATATCCGTGTTGTGTTCAAGGGCATTAGATCTACGGTATACGTATGTTTGACGCTCTCATGATCTAGGAGGAAGAGAGGCGTAGCTAGACAAATAGTATATAAACACACTGTCCACTGAGGCCAGCATTGTTCGCCTTTACCACAAACTCATACACGCCTTCACAATGAAGAAGTTCTTGGTAAGTTGATATCAACATTATCCTCCTCCTTCGGTCTATCATTGGTAAGAGTTATCGCTTCCTGAACTCAAGATCACACGATTGATTCTTGGCTAAGGAATTTGGTCTTTTTTTGAAGAGTGGGAAAATGTCACGACTCTCCAAATAGTAGGATGTCGGCTCGCAAAGGAACTCTCATATCACATTTGGTGATTACAAATAAAATAGGTAATTGTATAGGAGTGCTGTTCCTGGATTCTACATTTGGATAATAGACTACTGTATGGCGGCTTCAGTGGCGTAGTCGGTAGCATGCTGAGCTTCTATGCCCAAGATAGCGGGTTCAAACCCGGCCGAAGCCGTCGGATTTTTTAAGAGCGTTAAAATTCTTCAGTATGCCTTCCTTCGGAGGGGAGGTAAAGCCGGCGGTCCCATGTCATAGATTTATGGCCTGTTAAAGAACCTTCCACTAATTGCACCTGTGTGAAGCTAAATTGGATAGGTTAAGAATGTAAACAACGCTCTTAGGTTTTTACGATCGTTGCCAAGAGCCGACTGCAGTGGCGTCTGGTAGCTACGTTCTGAACTTGGCCTAGTAATCGTTGACGGTGGCGCTTGGCGGCAAAAGTAGGAACTATTTGAAAAATTCTAAGTTGCGGTACTTAAATTAAAAAAACAGACAACACACGCTAATACAGTCATCACAATTAACACCAGTTATCAGACAGATTCTACACACACCCAAAGTACACGGGGCTACATGACCGCGTTGTCGCAGCCCCTAAACTTAAGAACCAACCAGACTACTGTATATTATGATTTCCATACCTGATTTCATATTCCGGGAGTCATTACCAATTGATATTAATAAATTGATCAGTATTCTGCCTCCGAAGAGGCAATCCTCAGCCGGAGTTAACTTGGGGTAGGGTGGCCAGGGCCATTCAGCTCCTCCTTATGTTGGCCAACAGCGCGCAGTAGCTAGGACCGACATACCATCCAAGTTCCGACCACGCCCAATGCTGCTTAACTGCAGAATTCTCATGGGATACGGTGTTTCAACATGGCTAGGCCGTTGGCCAATTGAAATTACTGTCCATTATCTCTTCTGGAAATGGTTGGTTGGTTGATTCCTTAGTTTAGGGGCTTCAACAACACGGTCATGTAGCCCCGGGTATTTTGGGTGTGTGTAGAATCTTTCTGATAAACGGTGTTAATCGTGATGACCGTATTAATTTGTGTTATCTGTTTTTAATTCAAATAAGGACTGCATACGATAATTTCAAGTAGTTCATACTTTCGCTACCAAATGCTACCGTCCACGACACCTAGCTGTGAACTTGGCTACTACTAGATGGCATCGCAACCAGCACCTGGTTACGAACGTTAGAACTTTAGAGCAATAATCAAACCTAACCTGCAAATTTTGCTTCTTACAAGTTTAGTTAGTGGAAGGTTCTTTTACATGCCGGCTTTATTTCCCCTCCGAAGGAAGGCATACTGAGGGATTTTTAAAGCTCTTATAAAATCTGATGACTTTGGGCGGGTTTGAACTGGAAATATGTGCTCAATTACGTAAATATGCGTTTTTATTTCTTGCTAATTGAACGACAATTGCCAGGCGCATGAGGTCTCTTCAACATTGACGTCACATTACTATAATCAACATACAATGTTTAGCCCATTTTCATTTATGGCAAAAATAGACGTTTCTCGCGATTTAACCACCCGCTCGCAGTGAAACTTGGTACAGCAGATATTTATACACTTCGTAATGCACTGACATCTAATTTATTTCAATTGTTTACATAAACTCAAGATGGCGGCTGTGCGAAATTTTAAAATTAAGTTTGTATTTCCTGTGTCCTAATCATGCGATCGAAGTAAATATTTGAGTAATGAACCTGCGCAATAATCGTCATCTAACAGTACATAACTCTATGGCCTACATATATATAAAAATCCAACATGGCGACCATCCGAAATATTTAGACGGATCTCAATATCTACGAATCTATTACAGCAATCAAACTGAAATTTTGTATGTTGATAGATGCAATTAACATAAGTAGGATATATGAAAATAGGCTGTTTAATTCTTCATGGAACTACTTGTTAAAAATGATTAATTGGCAAAAACATTAGTGGCTAAAGATTATTGATGATTTGGCCATATTCTATTCGACCCATAATTCACCCTGATAATGGCGGACACAGATGGAGTTTTACTATATAAGTCGTGATCTAAGACGATGATGGCGGGTGGGTTATAGACAGCGGGGGAGAAAACCGCATTTCCACAATATTATTCATCAATACAAAAGGTATTTCGGCTAATTTAAGTAGTTTGTAAAAAGGTTAAGCAATCGTATACTGTTATACATAGCCTATATACATTGTCATTTGAGACTATTTTGCCTTTCAGCGTGCAGTCTAGTCTGCAAGCCTCTGTTTGCGAACAAGCTAATAGGTTTGACCAGGGGATCCAGTGGTACGCATGGGTGATGCGATTGTTAGCAAGTAGGCCTACAGGTGGAGAATTAACTGCATTTCTTAATCTATCATAATCATTTGAACAAAATGAAATATCTCCAATGCCAGATGTGGTTTCTGATATCATTGTTCACTTGGAACCCCTTCAAGAAAGTTTAAATAAATATTTCTCCGAAGATTATCCCAAATTTGATGGGAAAAGAAATCCTTTTTCGGGAACCTCACCAATTGAGTTGAAATTAAAAGAAAGTTTTATCAATCTAACAGAAGATAGTTCCATGAAAGACAGTTTTAAAGAGAAAACGTTTGGATCGTATGTAAAACATGGATATAAGACACATTGGAAATAGATACCCGTTGGGGTTATATCACTTTGCAAATAAACTCAGTTTATAGATCTCTGTTAATATGGGATATACGACGTATTGCGACGTTAAAACCTTAGCTATACGTTGAGAGAACCTATAAACTTGCGTATGAAAGAAAAAAAACTGAAAAACCGTCAATTTTGGATTTACGTTACTTTGGAAATAAGCTCTTCTATTCAAGGTGTTGATTTCTGAGAATCCGACCGTCGTCGTCCTTCTGGCTGATGACCGAACAGACATATCTGAGTGATTTAACTCAAGAAGTTTGTGAAGTGTATTCCATTCACCAACGCATGTTCAACAGTGAAAGTTCTACGCGGTAGGCGTGCGTGCGGGAACCTTAAATATTAAATCTTACAGAACCGCATCTTGATACATTTATGTGGTTGCATAAGCTAAACAGAACACGCTGTGGTTCACCGCAAATCTTATAAGCTCGGGAAAAGTAATGACAGGTAATGTGAATACCTGGCCATATTTCCTCTATCTCTCGTGACTGCTCGTGAGGAAATACTGACAGCATCCCATTCACTTGAATCATGGCATCACATTATTGAATTAAAAAAGTGACAGTCAGTCTGAAGGACTAGACTTTGTATCATTTTAAATGCTACAAATGCTGAAAAATGCTAGAAAGGCTGGAGGATTCTCGCTTCACTCGAAGCCAAAGACTCTTGACATGTTAGAAAATTATCTGCATAATACTTATCTTGTTTATCTTGTTTCAAATTACTCGCGAACGGCAAGTGCAAACCAAGGGCAAATCAAGGTCTGGCGCGCGGGATGCCGCACGCTCACCAGAGCGCGCGGGGACGTGCCCCTTCCATCCAGTCTAAAAGCACTTATAGTGGGCGATGTATTGAAGATAGAGATATGCTATAGAACTTTTCATGCTGACCAATTCTTACGCTCATAGAATATTGATAATTTTAACGGTTTGCCCAGCGTAAGCTTAAGAAGCGCACGGACGCCAAGTTTGCTTTCGACCTTTTCACTGAAATCGTTACTGCTTGGCTTCCATTGATCATACATAAATTATTTTCTTCAGAATCTTTCCTCGAGATATCCTTTACAGAATGGTGAAATCCGCATCAAAATCCATCCAGTGGTTCTCGAGATTACCCGAGACATCCAAGAATCGGGGATTTTTGTCTTATACTAACGCAGTAGAGATTGTCGGGGAACACATGCACCAAGCAGTACTATGACGTCACACACCTCAGTGCATCTGGGTACATTTCATCCCGTCACCGTAACGTAACGCCAGACCCCAGCGTAACGACGAAGCCGACAAGATCATTTAAAATGGTAAAACAAGTGCGAGGAGTGTTCCGATATTTTTTGATATTTTCTTTCATTGGGAAGCTGTGCTATAACGTCCAAAAACACAGCGCCATGACGAAGGACAATAACTCCTGAATTTATGACAGGCAGGACATGAGCTGAGTGCTAAAGCAGAGGGAAGCAGCAGATTGGCGTGCTTGAGTTCATTCGAGTACTAACCAGTATGGTAGAAAGATGTGCGCTGGAAACATGGTCGTGAATGGAGCGCTAAGATGATTTTGATGAAGATAATAATTGTTGTTTTAAGGGGCCTAACATCTGGGTTATCGGCCCCTAATGGTTTGGGTGATGTGAAAATGAAACTATAACTAAATCTCACTACATAATTGCAACTAAAAGACGAAATGGAAAATAATAGGAAGAATAAGGTAAATAAAGCAAATGAGGAAAGGAAATGCCCTCAACCCTTGTTTTTAGAAAAAAGACACGGATAGTCAGTCTGAAAGACGTTATATCATTTTAAATGCTAGCAGCCGAGTACCAAGAAGGCAGTGCGACACCAAAGTTTCAAGATTCTATTTAGTTTCTTCATTGCCTACTTGATTGTTCTCGCACGGCCTTCTTGAAACTCTGTTCTCGCACTGCCTTTTTGGTACTCGGCTGCTACATCGTACTATGACGTCACACACCTCAGTGCATTCTAAATACATTTCGTCACCGTAACGTAACGCCAGACCTCAGCGTAACGACGAAGTCGACAAGATCATTTAAAATGATAAAAAGCACTGCCCTCTATGGGTAAAAGGTATTAAGATAGAAAGCCATGTCGAAACAAATAGTTACTCTAATACCTTCTGAGACTAAGAGGAAAATGGTAATTAAGCTATAGAGGGCAGCCATGATCTACTTAAGAGATAACCCTCACCTTTAGTAAAGAAATAGTTACTCTAATACCTTCTGAGACTAAGAGGAAGTTGGTAATTAAGCTATAGAGGGCAGCCATGATCTACTTAAGAGATAACCCTCACCTTTAGTAAAGAAATAGTTACTCTAATACCTTCTGAGACTAAGAGGAAGTTGCTAATTAAGCTATAGAGGGCAGCCATGATCTACTTAAAAGATAACCCTCACCTTTAGTAAAGAAATAGTTACTCTAATACCTTCTGAGACTAAGAGGAAGTTGGTAATTAAGCTATAGAGGGCAGCCGTGATCTACTTAAGAGATAACCCTCACCTTTAGTAAAGAAATAGTTACTCTAATACCTTCTGAGACTAAGAGGAAGTTGGTAATTAAGCTATAGAGGGCAGCCATGATCTACTTAAGAGATAACCCTCACCTTTAGTAAAGAAATAGTTCCTCTAAAACCTTCTGAGACTAAGAGGAAGTTGGTAATTAAGCTATAGAGGGCAGCCATGATCTACATAAGAGATAACCCTCACCTTTAGTAAAGAAATAGTTACTCTAATACCTTCTGAGACTAAGAGGAAGTTGGTAATTAAGCTATAGAGGGCAGCCATGATCTACTTAAGAGATAACCCTCACCTTTAGTAAAGAAATAGTTACTCTAATACCTTCTGAGACTAAGAGGAAGTTGGTAATTAAGCTATAGTGGGCAGCCATGATCTACTTAAGAGATAACCCTCACCTTTAGTAAAGAAATAGTTACTCTAATACCTTCTGAGACTAAGAGGAAGTTGGTAATTAAGCTATAGAGGGCAGCCATGATCTACTTAAGAGATAAATAACCCTCACCTTTAGTAAAGAAATAGTTACTCTAAAACCTTCTGAGACTAAGAGGAAGTTGGTAATTAAGCTATAGAGGGCAGCCATGATCTACTTAAGAGATAAATAATCCTCACCTTTAGTAAAGAAATAGTTACTCTAAAACCTTCTGAGACTAAGAGGAAGTTGGTAATTATGCTATAGAGGGCAGCCATGATCTACTTAAGAGATAACCCTCACCTTTAGTAAAGAAATTAGTAAACAACCAAAGAACTTTAATAGAGGTGACTGACAATCGATTGTATTTGGAACACCCCTCGTGGTCCCGTAAATAACTGATGATGATGATGATGATGATGACGATAATAATTGTTGTTGTTTTAAGGGGCCTAACATCTAGGTTATCGGCCCCTAATGATCTGGGTGATAGTGAGCATGACAATGAGATGAAAACCATAACGAAAATTAAGTGAGACTGAAAATACTTACAAAATGGAACTCAGATTGAAATGACTCACAAAATGGAGAGTGGTAATACTTACAAAAGGTAATTTAGAAGGAAAATATTCACAATAGGAATAGATTGGAAAACACGCACAAAATGTAGGTTAGGTTCAAAATACGTACAAAATGCAACGTAGAGTCGAAATACTTACAAAATGCAATTGAAATTCAAAATAGGCCTACTTACAAAATGCAAATGAGATTGAAAATACGTAGACCTACAAGATGTAATTGAGGTTCAAAAAACTTACAAAATGCAAATGAGATTGAAAATACGTAGGCCTACAAGATGTAATTGAGGTTCAAAAAACTTACAAAATGCAAATGAGATTGAAAATACGTAGGCCTACAAGATGTAATTGAGGTTCAAAAAACTTACAAAATGCAAATGAAATTGAAAATACACAATGCAATTTAGATTGAAAAAGCCAATTTCAGATACAAAATACTCACAAAGTGCAATTGAAATTCAAAATACTTACAAAATGCAATTGAAATTGAAAATGCTTACAAAATGTATGGTAGATTCAAACTACGGTACTTAGTTGGATTGACAATACTTACAAAAAGCAATTTAGATTGAAAATACAAAATGTAATTGAGAATCAAAATACTTACAAATTGCAATTGAAAATCAAAATACTTATAAAATGCCCAGCATGAAAAATGCAATGTAGATTGAAAATACAGTACAGTACTTCCAAAATGCGGTTTAGGTTGAAAATACTTACAAAATGCAATTGAATTCAAAATATTGAAACCGTAAATAACTCTTTATAAGGAAAATTCTTCTTCTATATCGAGACCTTAACTTCTAAGAGCGTGTGTATGTCCACAGATTGTCCTGTTTCTGATCGGTATGGTTGTCGCTCTGACCTCAGTCAACCCCGCCGAAGACAAGGTGGAGGAGATGACTCGGGACAAACGCAATGGACTGGTGTTGGTACCCGCGGTACCTCATGTGGTAGTGCCTGCAGTGCACCCTACCATCATCGGCTAGACAACAGCACTGCTCCTTTTGGCAGAGAAACTCGCAACACATCAACCACTTGGCCAAGCAAAGAATCTAATGTGTCGTTAATCAACTTCTTTGTCACAACATTTGTAGAATTCCATGTCTAGACATAAGAACTTCTGTCTGTGTTACCTTTGCAATATTTTCTGTTGAAATAAAAATCCACAGTTCTAGTCCGTTAGGCAAGAAACTTAATGTTGAAGACATCCTTTAATATGCTTGCCACGGTGGGTGAGTGGTTATCTTGTCGGACTACCAACCCCAAGCTTGCAGTTTCACTCCTGGCCGTGGTAAGTGATTTTTGAAAGGCGATAAAAATCACAATATGCATGTCATAAGTTGTTGGCATGTTAAAGAACCAATTTGAATTCAGTAGGACGTGTTCATAATGGCAAAATTATTCTCGGGATTTTCCGCCAACATGAAGTTCCTCCTTTCTCTACTAGAAAGCGATATAGTGTCAAGGAGCTTAGATATCTAACCTCCTTGACTTTCATAGCGTTCCAAGGAACGAAGAAATTCGACATGCAAGCTGCCCTCTTTGTGTCAAATAACAAAGCTTGCACCCGGCACCCGAGGCCATACGATATTATTATTATTATTATTATTATTATTATTATTATTATTATCCTTAAGCGGCTTCGGTGGCGTAGTTGGTAGCATGCTGAACTGCTGTTCCCAAGATCGCGGGTTCAAACCCGGCCGAAGTCGTCGGATAATTTAAGAGGGTTAAAATCCTTCAGTATGCCTTCCTTCGGAGGGGAAGAAAAACCGGCGGTCCCATGTCATAGATTTATGGCATGATAAAGAACCTTCCACAAATTACATTTGTGTGAAGCTAAATTATAGGTTATCTATGACTAACGCTCTTAGGTCCAAATGTTCGTCACCAGGAGCCGACTGCGGTGGCATCTAGTAACGAAGTTCAGAGCTAGTTGGTCGTTAACGGTGGTGTTTCGTAGCAAAAGTTGGAGCTACTTGAAAATCGAATGTCTGCAGTCCTTACTTGAATTAAAAAAAGATAATGCACACAGTTAACACCGGTTATCAGACAGATTCTACACACACCCAAAGTACACGGGGCTACATGACCGCATTGTCGCAGCCCCTAAACTGAGGAACAAACCACCCAACAAGGAATTATGTAAATAAGTTAATGCGGCTAGGATTTGAATCAAAAAGAAAACGAGTAAATAAACAAGCGATTTTTTGCTATTTTTCCGAAATTGCATTTAGGCCTTAAGTGGGACTCACAATTTGAAATCTTTCCGAACCCTTTAGCTCTTCGACTTTTGACACAATTGAGGAAATTGCTTTTATTTTGCTAAGATGGGGACTGACTTTGTCTGCTAAGAAATATACGTATCTAACGTTAAAACGCTTGCCAAGTTAGTTGAATGGTATTCGTGTTGGACTACCAACCCCAAGCTTGCAGGTTCGCTCCTGGCCGTGGTAAGTGTTTTTTTTTAAGACGACAAAAATATCGGCACGCATGTCATACGGTGTTGGCATGTTAAAGAACCCATTTGAATTCAGTAGGCCGTGTTCATAATGGCAAAATTAATCTCGGGATTTTCCGCCAACACAAATTTCCTCATTTCTGTACTAGAAAGCGCTATAGTGTCAAGATATCTAACCTCCTTGACTTTCACAGCGCTTAAAGAAGCGATAAAATTCGACATGCAAGTTGCCGTCTGGGCGTCAATTAACAAAGCTTGCACCCGGCACCCAAGGCCACACGATATTATTATTATTATTATTATTATTATTATTATTATTATTATTATTATTATTATTATTATTATTATATATAATGCGTTTGGCCCTCTAAGGAGCACGTAGAACCATTAGTTAACATTGGTCTTCTTGTTCTTCTTATCTTCCCAAAACTTCTTCATCCTTTCGCTATGTGCTTGTCTTCTTTCTTGTGTCCAAGCAGCTTTAAGTTTCAAATTCTGTCCCGTAGGGATCTTGGGTGGAAACTTATACGAATTTACTCTTTGTCTATATGCAGTCCGCGTCGTTGTCAGTGGGTCAATATTGATTTCACTGAGGTCCTTTTGGGTGTCTGCTAGCCAGCGTACTTTGGTTTGTCGGTTTCCATTGACTATGAGGAAGATTTTCTTGGTCAGTCGGGAGTTGTCCATTCGAACTATATGTCCGTAGAATTTCATGCGTCTTTTACGTGCGAGTGAGGCGAATCGTTCAGTCCGTGAATACAGTTCGTCTGAGCTTTTCCTCATCCAGATACCGTCCTGAAGCTTTGGTCCAAAGATTTTTCTCAGTATTTGTCGTTCTATCTTCTCAATGTATTTGATGTTGATGGTTAACGATGACGTCTCAATCGCATAGAGTGCCTCTGGGAGGATGACTGTGTAGTAGTGATGGAGTTTGGCTTTAGTGGAAAGTGATTTCTTGTTGTAAATATTCCAAGTGATTGTGTAAGCTTTGCGTAATTTTTCTGCACGAGTTTTGTTAGCCATTCTTTCGTTACCAGTGTTCCCGATAATTTCACCTAGGTACTTGAAGTGCTTAACTTGTGTGATGTCGCCATATTTGGTTGTAATTGATGCCAGGTTTGTGCTCTTGGAATCCATGTACTGTGTTTTCTCGTAAGAGATATGGAGGCCGGTTCTGATTGATATCTCATGAAGCTTCTCGATGGCATGTCTGGCTTCTTCTGGAGTCCGGGTAATTATTGCTAGGTCGTCAGCAAAGGCGAAGCATTTTATGTTGATTCGTTGTTCTTTTGTTCCCATACTTATTCCAGGTATTTCTTTCTCCCATGTTCTGATGATCTTATCTAGTACCAGGTTGAATAGGAGTGGGGACAACCCATCACCCTGTCTTACGCCTGTTCTAATGTGAAAAGGTTCGGACACTTCACCCATAAATTTAACTTTAGAAGTTGTATCTGTCAAGGTATGTTGGATTAATGTAGTTGTTTTGTTGTCCACACCATATTCACGAAGTATATTAAACAGAGTTGCGCGGTCGATAGAATCATATGCTTTCTTAAAATCTACGAAGGTGACAACTGTGCGATTCGACTGGCGATGTTGGAGTACCATTTTGAGGTTCCAGATCTGTTCTGCACACGATCGACGCGGTCGAAATCCCGCCTGATATTCACCGATCATGTGCTCTGTCTGTTGCTCCAATCTGGTGAGGAGGGCACGTGAGAGTACCTTGTAGGCGATTGGCAGGAGTGAAATGCCTCGGTAATTATTCGGATCTGTCTTGTCGCCCTTTTTGTGTAGTGGGTGAATCAAAGCAGTTTTCCAATCAACCGGTATGGTGTCACTCTCCCATATATTAGCAATGATGTTTTGTAGTCTTTCAGTCAAGAGTTCACCTCCAATCTTGAGCACTTCGGCGATTACACCGTCTTCTCCTGGTGCCTTGTTGTTTTTGAGATGTAATATGATGTTTTGTATCTCATCATATGTTGGTGGTACTGAGTCCTGGTTTGGGGCAGTAAAGTGGAGTTGGAGATTCTCTGCAGGTGGTTCACAATTGTGAAGCTCCTCGAAGAACTGTTTCAGGATATCACAATTGGCCTTTGTGTTTGTCTCAAGTGTGCCATCAGGGCGGCGAAAACAAAGACTGGGCGGCTTGTAGTTCGTCAGTTCTTCCCTAAATGTCCTGTGGAAATTTCGTGTGTTGTTCCTCTTAAAGTCATTATCGATTTCTTCCAATCGTTTGAGGTGGTACATGCGTTTAACTCGTCTGATTGTTTTGGATGTTTGCTTCTGCCAATGTTCTGGTGTTCGGTTGCTATTCCATGTCTTCCAGGCTCGGATTCGGGACTCTAGGGCTTTATCACAGTCTATGCTCCACCATCTGTGTTTTCGTTTCCTTGGTGGTTTGCCGAGTTTTCTTGTTGATTCTTGGATGGCCTTGAGAAGTTCATCCCATGTTTCCGTGTTAGTCTGTAATAATTGTGTAAACTCCTGTGCGTGTTCTTTTAGGTATTCCGGATCTATGCGTGGAAGTTTGGAATTTGGACGCTTTTTACGATTGGGTATGAAGCGGACTTTGATCTGCGAGAGATGATGGTCGGACTCTACGTAACCTTTGCGTACCCTCACGTTCATGATTTCTGGAGAGAATTGTCTGGTTATTGCTACATGATCTATTTGATACTCCCCGATGTGGTTTATGGGAGATTTCCATGTAGTCATTTTTCGTGGTGGTTTCTTGAAATGTGTGGACATTAGTTGTAGGTTGGCCATTCCACATATGTTGATTAAGCGAAGCCCATTCGCATTCGTCTTTTTGTGTGCCGAGAAATTCCCAATGATATGTCTGTGTTCCCGTTCTCTGCCAATTTGCGCATTGAAATCTCCGAGGAGGATCTTAATGTGGTGTTGAGGAATCTTAGTAAGTGTCCGTTCAAGTTGAGACCAGAACTTCTCAACTTTGTTTTTGTCAGGATCATTGTTAACTGGAGCATGTGAGTTTATCAATGTATAGGCCTTATTGGCGCATTTAACTGTGAGTAGAGAGAGACGATTCGAAGGTGATGTGAAGTCTATCACTGAGTTCTGGATACTGTTGTGCACAAGGAATGCTGTTCCGAACACATGTAAATTACTATTTCTTAGCTTAGTTGCTGGTTTTCCCTTATAGATACGGTATCCACCGGAGTAGAAGTGATCACAATCACGGAATCGTGTTTCTTGTACTGCAAGTATGAGAATTCCGAATCTGTCGCTGGTGTCCGTCAGTGTCTTGAGTTTCCCAGTTTTGGTCAGCGTCTGTACGTTTAGTGTACCAATGAATTGCATTCGCTTAGGTTTGAGGAGTTTTGGGTAGCTCCGATCCTTCCCGGCATGACGTCCTGGTCCCCCAGAAGCCGAATGACCAGGTTCGCCTTCGCTCTTCTTAGCTCTGGCCTGAGGTAGTTGCTTTTTTGCTTGTGATTCCATCATGCTAAGTTCGTGGTTGATTTTAGCTGGTGGGCGTGAGCCCAGGGCGAGTGAATCGCTGATAATTCATAAAATTCACTCTCATCGTAAGGATTGTTAGTTCATACGGCAGCTGATGTTATGCTGTGGTTTACTGGTGCCTCTTGGTGTTCTGGGCTGAATATTATTTTACGGCTTCGAGCCAACCCTCCTCCTTTACCCGGACTTGGGACCGGCAACAGCAACGACTGAGCTACTCAATCCACCCAGTAGTTGCTGCAGGTGGAGTTATTATTATTATTATAACGTTAAAACTCTGCTTGTTAATGTTAGTTCAATCCACATCACCAGCACGTGCATTTATAAAATTCACCAGTCATTTCAAATAGGCCTACATCCAGGGCCGGCTCCTGATTAAAATTGTAGGGTGGGCCAGATGATACAGGTGGTCCGGAAGTGGGCGTACCCCCCCCCCCCCCCCTCGCCCCTTTATTTTCAACACTATGTTAGTTATGGTTGAATGTTTGTTATGCACAGCTACCTTGAAGTCTTAAGGGTCATAAACATCGGTATGAGCACCATCCTTGTCGTAACACAGCTGAATTTTGCGACATGTTCTCGCAGATGTTTTGCGGAGATACTCCGGAGTCACGTGGGTGAAGGTGTGTTCCACAGGTGCTGGCTTTTGTGATATCGAGTTTTTCTTACTTGTTTCTTTATGAAACCCCAGAGAGCATTGTCTGGTGTCGTCAGGTCAGGACTTCTTGGAGGCCAGGCAAAGGGAGCTGGTAAAGATACAGACCAACCCACCGGCCGGACTTTCTTCTTCGAAACAATGGGATGGTATATTGGCTTTCACGGCCAGTGAATTAAAATTCAGCAATTTTTCTAGGTTTATGCCGTGTCTTGTGTGGGGTTTCGCCTAGGACACCAAGCTGTCACCAAGACACGGCACAAACCTAGATAATTTGCTGAGTTTTAATGTTAATGGACATTCTTACCGGGAGATGCTTAATGAGTGGTTGGTACCATAATTACAAGAAAAATTGTATCGAAGACAGTGTTGTCTTCAGGGGCGGATCTAGGGGAGGGCAAGGAGGGCGACCGCCCAGGGCCCCGCGGTCCGGAGGGCCCCACGCCATGGATTGTTTTAAATTTAATTGATTAATTAATTATACTTTTCAAACTAATTTACAATTCATATTTTTATTTCAGTGCAGCTATGACCTCACAAGACCGTCTAGCAAGTTTTGATTTCAGTGAAATGATAGTAGATTTCAGCCGGGAAAAAAGTCCCAAAGTAATATTTTAATATTTCATAGTTTACATAATCTTCCTCAAGGGGACTTAAAGGTTTCTTTAATATTATTTAAAAAAATGTACTGTAGTGTATTCAAAATATTGTAACTGTTCTTAATTTTATTTTACAAAACTATTTTCCATTTGATTTGAATTTTTTAAATTTCCTATTGTTGTGGGCCCCACCTTATCATATCGCCCAGGGCCCCGCAAGGCCTGGATCCGCCACTGGTTGTCTTACAACAGGATGAAGCGCCAGCACACTTCGCGATTCATGAGCGCAATTACCTGAACCAGACCTTTCCTGGCCGGTGGATTGGAAGAAGTTCTGCTTCTTTACCAGCTCCCTTTGCTCCAACGTAAAGCAGTAGCTCGCGCAAACAATAAACACTGTTCACTGCTGACCAATAGTATGCTGCCTCTATCTCTCCAGTGTTGTACAATTGCACGTAGTTCTGTCCAGTCTTGCTGCTTGCTCTCAGTGGCTACGGTGGAGTGTTGACAACTCTGTGCCTCGCACTGGGAAATCATTGGCTCCCCGCAGACATGGAATGTTAACATATCCGCCCAGCTAGATTTCAAAGGCGAGCCGCTCGTTAACGAGGAATGTGAGAGAAATATACAAAAGTAAGAAAAACAAGTAGTTCCGTGAAGAACTATACAGCCTATTTTCATATATCTTACATATGTTAATTGGATCTATCAACATACGAAATTTCAGTTTGATGCTCTAGTAGATTCGTAGATTCTCTTATGGTTGCCATGTTGTATTTTCATATATCTAGGTCTTAGAGTTATATACTATTACATGAAGATTATTGTGTAGGTGTAGTATTCAAACTTCAATCGCATGATTAGGACACAAGAAACAAAGCAAGATTTTAAAATTTCGTACAGTTGCCATCTTGTGATTATAAAAACAATAAGCCATAGACTTATATAACATTAAATGAAATTCATTGCGTAGGTTCATTATTCAAACTTTCACTTTGATCGCATGATTACAACACAAGAAATAAACCCTTAATTTTAAAATTTCGCACAGCCACCATCTTGAGGTTATGTAACAAATTGAACTAAATTAGAGACCAGTGCATTACTATGTGTATAAACATTTAATGTACCATATTTCAGATCGCGAGAAAAGTCCGTTAAAATGTTTCAACTTCGCTTGGCCGCCATGTTTGTTTTGTACTTTACAGGTTTTGGAAATTTGCATAGATGAACTTGTAGTATTGCCCTTTATCACTGTACAAAATTTCAGGGTGATATCAGTAATAGCTTCGCAGATATAGAATGCCGGTGAAATATTTCGCACAGCCGCCATGTTGTATTGGTGAGACGTATTCAAATTTGAAGGGCACGGTCAGGGTCGACCAAAATGGTGCTATGACCTTACCGAGTTTCATTGAAATCACTCTAACTGTTTAGAAGTTATCAGGGGGGGACATTCTACACACAAACAAACAAACAAACAAACACACGCACACACACACACGGACAAAAAGTGATCTCATAAGCCAAATTTTCATAGATGAATATAGGCTAAAAATGGTAGTGTATTTGCTCTTTTGTAAATTCTAGGGGGGGGGATGCATTTAGTAATGGAGTTATTTTTTCTAAAAGTGCCCCGCCAGGGACTCAAGACTACTGGGACGTGGGTTGGCAACCTTGGGACCACAGCTGAGTCCGGCATTGTTACCACTCACTCGTCTCTTTCATCTTTCCTATCGACCCCGACGATATAAGGGTATCCGAGTTCTAGGATGTCTTTCATCCTTCCTGAAACCCTCATTCTTAGAGGGATGGCGACCACGGGAACCCAGCTGAGTCCAGCATTGCTTCCAACGTACTTGTGCTGGGCTCCTCTCGGTCATCTTTCCTGTCGACCTCTCTTGGTCAACTCTTGCTCTTTTCCGACCCCGACGATGTTAGGGTATCCGAAGCCTAGGGAGTCTTTCACTTTTTCACCTTAATGGCCCTTGTCTCATCTTTTCTGATACCCTCTTTCTCCGAGGGGCCAGTCTTCTTTTTCTATTCATGTTATATCCTGCCTTCTGCTCAAGGCCTTCCAGGAGGTGGGGTGTGTGTAACCCCACCACTTCTGATGCATCCTGGATAGTGCTACATCCTCAAGGGCTCACGGCTGGTAAGTTGGCGACCACGAGGGATTCATGAGCTGGGTCCGTTTTTTCCCCTTTTTCCACTGACATTGGGGTGGACCCCCTCTACTTTTTTTTCATCTGCCTTTCATAGCTCTCCTCCTCTTCAGTGGTTCAGTGATTTTGTTTTCTTCCTCTCCCTATTTCCCTTATTCCTATTCTTTTAATCATAATGTTATTGGTTTTACGTCCCTTTTAACTACTCTGACTTTTAGAGACGCCGGGGTGCCGTAATTTTGCCCCAAAGGGGATCTTTAACGTGCCAGTAAATCTACTGACACGGCTACCTGGCATTTGCGCACTCTCAAATGCCACCTATTCTTTTCTTCTGGTCTGTAAGTTAGTGATAAGTTGGAAGCAATGAAAACGTAAAAACACTTATAGTGAGCGATGTACATAGACATATGTTGTCACGGACTTGGTTTTGTAGAACTTTCCATGCTATTTATTTATCGTATGGCTTTTAGTGCCGGGAGCATCCGAGGACATGATCGGCTCGCCTGAATCTGTAGCTGCTTCCAGCGGACACCCTTAGGGTGAGATTCAAGTTCCGTTCAATTTCAAGTAGTTCCAACTTTCACTACCAGATATCAATGATACCTAGTGGTGAACGTTGCAACTTTGATAGAGCGTTTTGACGAAATCTAACCTAACAATTTAGTTTGACACAAGATTGGATGAGTTTATATGCCGAGTATCACATCCCCCAATGAAACCAATCGGAAGATATTGCTAATCAATGAAATGCAGGGCTACCCCCTTAACACCCCTTTAGAACCTGAATATCCAAAAATCCTTCCTTAGTGGGCGTTTGCGGCCCTTGAGGAAGCTGCACACCAAATGTCATTCCATTTTGGCTGGGCGATGATGAGTGAGTGAGTGAGTCAGGTCATTTTCTTTCAATTTTCTTTTTTCAGAATTTCAATCCTCCCCATGAACCCCTTAAATTTGATTTAGTCTGTGGAAGAAACTTTTGCATGCCATAAATCTATGACATGGGACCACCGGCTTTACTTCCCCTCACAAGGAAGGATTTTTAACGCTCTTTAAAACTCCGACGACTTCGGCCGGGTTTGAACCCGCAATCTTGGGCACAGCAGTTCAGGATGCTACTGACTAAGCCGCCGCAGCCGCTGAACAATTCTTACACTCATAGTATACTGATATTTTTAACGGTTTACCCAGCATAAGCTTAAGAGACGCACGGACGACAGGTTTTTCTTCGACTCGATTCACTGAAATCTGCTCGGCTTCCTTTGGTCATAAATGAATGTTCTTCTACAGAAACCTTCCTCGAGAAATTATTTACAGAATGGTGAAAACCGCATCGAAATCCATCCAGTGGTTCTCGACATTAGCCGTTACATCCAAGAATCGGGAAGTTCGTTTTATAATATGTACTAGCTGTTACCCGCGGCTTCGCACGGAATAACATTTGGAATCCCATTCTAACATTAGTTATATACATTTTTCCTTAAGTGGAAGATAATGACGGCAACATGGAGCGTTGAAATTGGAAATCGGGTGCAATATACGATGGGGAAAGACGACCATTTACCAATATCTGACAAACGGCTGACAGCTTGACTCATTGCGTCCTTCAGGTGCACATATTCCTAACTTCTCAACTTTTTCTGATTGATGCGAATACAAAGTAGTCTCTCTGTCTCAATCTTTGCATACATATCAACCTGAAACTGATTGAGAAGATTGCGAAATAAGTAAATATAAAAATTATCACCCTCAAGCTCAAATATTCCGAAGCTGTAAAAGTAAGCGGCAGACACGGTCTTCTTCAAAGGTGCTCGAGTGCTGTTGTGATGTTGAGGGATATTCTCCTAACGTAATCAAACAAATCTCTACTTAAAAATACCTGGTAAATGGAATAGACGTAGCTTAACTTAACAAAATTAACGTTGGTAGAGGTAATTATCTTTTACCAAAGCCTACTTTTCATTATAACTATGTCTTATTCTTCATATCACCTTTTTCAGCTGACACTGGGTGGGGGCATATATGGTTCCTCTCCACTTTGTTCTGTCGTTCCACCATTCCTCTTCCGACACGGTGTTCCAATCCAGGTTCCGTTTTCTAATGCTATTCTCCACCGAGTCCATCCAACCAACACCACCTATATCTAGGTGGTGTTGATCCAACGCATTCTTGGTCTTCCTCGTCCTCTCTTCCCTGTCATCCATCGTTCCAGTGCTCGCCTTGGTAGCCTTACTTCATTCATCCGTTTGACATGTCCAAAACTTCTCAATCTGTTTTGATCCAGTTTGTCAATTAGTTTCAGTACTCCCAGTTCTTTCCATATATCGTCATTTCTCACTCTGTCTCTCCTCGTTTTCTGGACCATACTTCTCAGGAATCTCATCTCAGCTGCCTGTACTCTGCCCTCTAACTATGTACTAGCAAGGAATTATGAAAAACGCCGTACCTAATCCAACAAACAAAGGAACTCTACAGTTACTTCAACTAAAGGCTAATATATAATGCAATATGATGATTATAAAGTGATGGTGAAAGTATAAAGTACAAACAGAAATTACATAGAAGTACTGTTTGAACAGAGAGTGTGGGTAAAAGTTGGGAGCGCAGACCACAATGGCGTGCACGTTATGAAAGTAAGCTCACTGCCTGCATAGACTGGTAGGGGCGACGTGCTCCAGCCCGCATTGCTTCATATAATCGCGGTTTTCGCGGTTTGACCATGATTCCGAGTAAATTTTTTGAAAACGTTTCTTAGCGAGCACCTACGGCCACTGAGGAAGCTGCATACCAAATTTCATTCCAATCCATTCGGTGGTTTCTGAGATTTCGTGATGAATGAATGAGTGAGTGAGTGAGTGGTTTTTGACAAATATATAGTATAGATAGATGAAATTTATGAAAAACGGTCGAACACCGATTTACTTATTCTTTAAGCTGATTTTTTTTCGCTGAGTTTCAAACTCCTCGCCTATGTCGTTAAAGAGATACACGCTCCGTTAGGAATCCTTCAACCCCCACCTTTCACCCCTTTCACCTCATAATATACACCACATCAAAAAAAAACAGACACGTGTCTTCTTATTTTTTATGACGAGTTTATATGCCGTGTATCACATCCCCCAATGAAACCAATCGGGGATATTGTTATTCAATGAAATGCAGGTTTAACCCCTTAAGATCCCTTTAAACCTGAATATCCGAAAATCCTCCCTTAGTAGACGGTTTTTACATACAATGAACATATCCCCAAACTGTTATGTTTCAAACTTCAATAATTTTGGCTGGGCGATGATGAGTGAGTGAGTGAGTCAGGACATTTTCTTTCAATTTTCTTTTTTCAGAATTTCACCCCTCCCCATGAACCCCTTAAATTTGAGTGATGAAAAAACTGTCGAACAGCTATTTACTTATTTTTAAGCAGTTTTTTTTTCCTGAGTTTGATGAGTGAGTCAGTCAGTCAATCAGTTAGGACACTTTCTTTCCTGTTTTTTTCCTCCAGAATTTCACCCCTCCCCATGGGCCCCTTAAATTGGATTTATGAAAAAACGGTCAAACACCTATTTACTTGGGGCAGATGACCTCGTAGTTCCACCCCTTAAAACAACAATAAATAACTAACCTATTTACTTATTTTTATGCTGATGTTTTTTCCGCTGGGTTTCAAACTCCTCGCCTATGTCATTTAAGAGATACACGCTCCGTTAGGAATCCTTCAACCCCCACTTTTCACCCCTTTCACCTCATAATATACACCACATCGAAAAACCCTCAGACACGCGTCTTCTTATTTTTAATGATGAGTTTATATGCCGAGTATCACATCCCCCAATGAAACCAATCGGAAGATATTGCTATTCAATGAAATGCAGGACTACCCCCTTAACACCCCTTTAGAACCTGAATATCCAAAAATCCTTCCTTAGTGGGCGTTTGCGGCCCTTGAGGAAGCTGCATATCAAATGTCATTCCATTTTGGCTGGGCGATGATGAGTGATGAGTGAGTGAGTCAGGTCATTTTCTTTCAATTTTCTTTTTTCAGAATTTCACTCCTCCCCATGAACCCTTAAATTTGATTTACGAAAAAAAAACTGTCGAACAGCTATTTACTTATTTTTAAGCAGTTTTTTCCCCTGAGTTTGATGAGTGAGTCAGTCAGTCAATCATTTAGGACACTTTATTTCTGTTTTTTCCTCCCAGAATTTCACCCCTCCCCATGGGCCGTACAGTAAATTGGATTTATGAAAAAACGGTCAAACTCCTATTTACTTATTTTTTATGCTGATTTTTTTCCGCTGAGTTTGAAACTCCCCGCCTATGTCGTTTAACAGATACACGCTCCGTTAGGAATCCTTCAACCCCCACTTTCCCCCCTTTCACCTCATAATATACACCATATCGAAAAACCCTCGGACAAGTGTCTTCTTATTTTTAATGATGAGTTTATGTGCCGAGTATCATATCACCCAATGAAACCGATCGGGAGATATTGCTATTCAATGAAATGCAGGTCTACCCCCTTAACACCCCTTTAGAACCTGAATATCCAAAAATCCTTTCTTAGTGGGCGTTTGCGACCCTTGAGGAAGCGGCATACCAAATTTCATTCCAATCCGTTCGGTGGTTTCTGAGATTTCGTGATGAATGAATGAGTCAGTCAGTCAGTGAGTGAGTGAGTGGTATTTGACAAATATACAGTATAGTAGACTAGCAGGTACCCGCGGCTTCGCTCGCGTCATAGTGGTGTCATATTGTTATTCAATGAAATGCAGGTTTAACCCCGTTAAAACCCCTTCAGAACACGAATATCTAAAAAATCCCTCTTTAGTAGAAGTTTTCGACACACAACAAACTTATCCCCAAAATATCATTCTTCTAACTTTAATAGTTTTGGTTGGTCGATGAGAGTGAATATCCAAAAATCCTTCCTTAGTGGACGTTTTTCTTCCAGAATTTCACCCTCCCCATGGGCCCCTTAAATTGGATTTAGCCTATGAAAAAACGGTCGAACACCTATTTATTTATGTATTCATTTATTTTTAAGCTGATTGTTCTCCGATGAGTTTGAAACTTCTCGCCTATGTCGTTTAAGAGATACACGCTCCCTTAGGAATCTTTCAACCCCCACTTTTCATCCCTTTTACCTCATAATATACACCACATCTTAAAACCATTAGACATGTGTCAGCTTATTTTTAATGATTAGTTTATATGCCAAGTATCACATCATCAAATGAAACCACTCGTGAGATATTGTTATTCAATGAAATGCACGTTTACCCCCTTAACACCCCTTTAGAACCTGAATATCCAAAAACCTTTCCTTAGTGGACGTTATCGACATACAACGAACATATCACCAAAATTTCATGTTTCTAACTTCAATCAATTTGGCTGGGCGATGATGAGAACATGAGTCAGTCAGGACATTTTCTTTTATTTTATTTTTAGAATTTCACCCCTCCCCATGAACCCCTTAAATTGGATTTATGAAAAAAAACGGTCGAACACCTATTTACTTATTTTTAAGCTGTTTTTTCTCCTGAGTTCGATGAATCAGTCAATCAGTTAGGACACTTTCTTTCCTGTTTTTCCCCCAGAATTTCAGCCCACCCCATGGGCCCCTCAAATTGGATTTATGAACAAACGGTCGAACACCTATTTACTTATTTTTAAGCTGATTTTTTCCCGCTGAATTTCAAACTTCTCGCCTATGTCGTTTAAGAGATGCACGCTCCGTTAAGAATCCTTCAACCCCCAATTTTCACCCCTTTCACCTCATAATATACACCATATCGATAAACCCTAAGACATATGTCTGCATATTTTTAATGATTAGTTTATATGCCGAATATCACATCCCCAAATGAAACAACCCGTGAGATATTGTTATTCAATGAAATGCAAGTTTAACACCCTTAACACCCCTTTAGAACATGAATATTCAAAAATCCATCCTTAGTGGACGTTTATGACAAACAACAAACATATCCCCAAAATGTCAAGTTTCTAACTGCTATAGGTTTGGCCGGGAGATGATGAGTGAATATCCAAAAATACTTCCTTAGTGGACTTCTTTCCCAGAACTTCACCCCTCCCCCATTGGCCCCTTAAATAGGTTTTATGAAAAAACGGTCGAACACCTATTTACTTATTTTCCAAGCTGATTTTTCCTCCTGAGTTTTACACTTTTTGCTAAAATGTATTTCTAGATATAAAATTTCCCTCTTTTTTTCTCGTAATTTTTCAACTTACAAAGCTGAAATATGTAGATGTAATTCCTTCTTATGCGTGTTATATTTTAACGCGTCCTTTTTTTAAATTGACTTTAGTTCAATTTTGCCAAATGAACATGTTCATGAAGGCGCTGTTAAATTTATGCAATTTGATAATGAATCATGGGGTCAATTAAAGATCGCGATACATATTTTATAAATATAGTATAAAATGTGAAAATGTCGATGTGTATCGCAATCTTTAATTCACCTATATAGATCAATTATAGATCCCGATACACATCTCGTTTTGAAGGTTTATTGTAAATGCTAATTTCTGTTTATGTTTCCCCCACTCAAAACCCCCCATTCCCCAGGCTTTTCCTGTAAGCTTGCTAGAGGCGTATTTCGTGACGTTGTCGATGACGTCATCAACGCCGCAATTTGTTTTAGGGGAATTTTATACGCAAATGTATAGCGATCTATAGGCCTAACAGTCCCGAATCATGAATATTCAAAAATACACTTATTTTCCAAATTTCTGAGTCAAAATAAGGAGAGAGTCTTGAAGAACATCCATTAGCTTCTGAAGAAAACGCAAATAAAAAGTTGGAAATTAGCCTGGGCAATATAGGAGCCCCTTAATGAACATGAAGACGGTAGTCATAAAAGACGATAGAAAGCGATAATAAATCTATTTGAATCTTGGTTGGTTAATGAGTTATGAATGACACAAACTACTGGCACTTTTAACACTTCCTGTTCGCTCATGATTACACTTCCGTGCTCCCATTCATATCTTGGTCCATTAACATTTCACTTTCAATGGAGCAAATTGGAGTACAAAATAACACATCACATCAATCTCGTTGCGCTGTCATCATCGTGATCTTGGTTCGATTTCCTGCCTCTGCCAAAACATTTGATTCCACTTTGACGGTTGAAACGGGCAGGGGCGTACATAGAGTTTTATTTTGGGGGGTGCCCAACCGGGGTTTAGGGGGTATGGAAGATGCCCCAAAGAAAAGGGGGTTCTGGGCTCCTCCCCGGGAATCTTTAGTATAATTTGATGCAAAATGATGAGTTTTAAGGCTATCTGGCATCACTTTTTCAACCAATTTGTTGTGATGTTTTATGTTTGGTTAATGCGAACAAAACTAAGACCATTTTATGATACTTTTTATTAATACAAACATCTCGCTCACTTGATAGTGTTTACATGGAAAGAATTAATGTTACTGTTTTGATTTACAACTTACACTATAATATAAAGTCAAGGTTTCCTGAAGAATTACCAAATTGGTTTATAACTTCATCGTCAGTGATGTACCTAGGTATATCGTTGTTAATAGTTAAAAATACTAGACAATTGAGTCTGTTTTCAGAAGTAGAATACCTTAAGTATGTTTTCAACCAACTCAAACTCCGTTCGGCAGTACCAGTAGCTCTAGAGAGAGGCAAATTTGCCAAAAATTTGGTAAGGGTATAAATGCTAAGGAAAAAACGTTTGTCACACGCTCCAAGGGCACTTGTTGCTATTCTAGGTACGTTCATAAGAGCGAAGGCACAGGAGAGTAATAAGAGGTTATGTTGTTACACATAAGATGAGAGCAAACTGACTGTCACACTGTTTACATCGCTCTACCATCACCTTGCTTTGCAACGTTGCCATACGTCGCTTAGTAACAATAGTTTTTAATGTTTTAATAAAAAAATATTATATGTGACAAAAATTTCGGGGGGGGGGGGGGGGCACCCCCCTTATATACGCCCTGGAAACGGGTACACTGAGTATCATGAGGCAAAACTGAGAAGAGGTGGGTTCATTCCCCACCCCCAATCCGTCCTAAAAGTGTCTTTCTGTGGTTTTCCACTTCGGCTGTCATTATGGGGTCTATTGAATTATGAATTATTAGCGTCGAAGTCACAAGAAAGTGATTTTGGTCGCCAGCTTTGCTAGAAACATTACTCACGTGAAGAGTCTTGCCACTGAACCACCCACACACAGTCTAATAAATAGCTAAAAGTGGATGACGAGGAATAAAGGAGAGGAAGTGAAAGTGCGGACGGAATCAATGACAAAAACATCATCATTGACAGTTCGACACATTTCCTGGCTGGACCGGGGAGAAAGCAAGGGAACGCGAGTCATTCCCTGATTGCTCCAAATGTCGCCTGTCTTGTTCTTCCGTGATTGTCACGTCCAAGAACATCGCACTGCTGTTAGTCTGACATACACGCATAGTTTCCGCGCTCTCAGAAACAACACGGAACTGCACACCTACTGCATTTCCTGTGATCACTCAGCGTTAACAAGTTCACAACAAGACACTGGCGAATAATAAAAGTAGATCAAAAGGAAGAAGACGAACAAGAAAAAGACGACGAGGACGAAGATGACAAGAGAAAAAGTAGGATAAGAAGCAGAAAAATTAATAACATTTGTAAAAGACGAATAAGAAAAGAATAAGACGACGAAGAGGAATAAGACAGAAAGAAGAAAAGAAAGTAGAATAACAAGATGAATGGAAAGAGCAACAGAGAACAAGGCAACGACGAAGGAGAAAAGTGAAAAGTAAAATATAAGATTATAGGGACAAAGACGACCAGGAATAAGTCGAAGACGAAGAAGAAAAAGACGACGACAACGAAGAAGAACAAAATAAATTAAAAAAATACATTAAGAAAACTAAGCGGAGGTAGAAGTCAATAAGAACACAAAGAAGAAAACGACGAACAATAATATATATATATATAGTCGATTTACCCTCTAGGTTGGTGGTTCCCACGGGCTCAGCGAGGGACCTCACCACTACCACCTCTACGGGCAGTGTCCTGGAGCTTGGAACATCTGGTCGGGGTGGATACAACTGGGGAGGTGTGATCAGCACTTCGCCCAGGCAGCCTCACCTGCAAAGCGAACAGGGGCCTCAGGTGGGATGGGAAGGAAGGGGAAGATTGGGATGGATAGGCTAGGAAGAGGGAAGGAGGCAGCCTTGGCCTTACAGGAGGTGCCATCCCGGCATTTGCCGGAAGACGAAGTGGGAAACCACGGAAAACCACTTCTAGGATGGCTGAGGTGGGAATCGAACCCCCTCTACTCATTTGGACCACCCGAGGCTGAATAGACACCGTTCCAGTCCTCATACCACTTTTCAAATTTCGTGGCAGAGCCGGGAATCACACCCAGGACCTCCGGGGCGGCAGCTAACCACGCTGACAGCTACGCTACGGAGGCGACACAATAATAATAAATAGCAGAATAAGAAGACGAAAAGGAAGTCAAAGAAGAAGACAGAGGGGCATGGATATCGAGTTCATTTAGCCCCGTGTACTTGCGTGAAAGTGGAATATTGTCTGATAACCTGTGCTAGTGTGATGGATGTATTAGTGTGGGTATTTGCACTTCAAATTAGGATTGGGAAAGAGGCAGCCGTGGCTTTAAGTTAGGAACCATCCCAGCATTCGCCTGGAGTAGAAGTGGGAAACAACGGTAAATACCTGGAAATCGAACCCATCTCTACTCAGTTTTGCCTCACGAGCTCGAGTATGCCCCATCCCATTCCTTAGACCTGAATTAAATTTCTTGGCAGATCCGGGAATCGAACGCGGAATTCTGGGGCGACTGAGAAACAAGAAAGAGACAGTGACAAAGAAGAAGTCAAAGGAACGACGATGAAGAGAAAAAAGAAGTGCAGAATAAGAAGCTGGATATTAAGTCTAATGGGCAGATCTCAGACAGAGATTACTTCAGATAGGCTGCCAAGGGGCGGCTTCGGTGACGTAGTCGGTAGCGTGTTGCGCTTCTACGCCCAAGGTCGCGGGTACAAACCCGGAAAGTTGTCGTTTTTTTTAAGAACGTTAAAATCCCTCAATATGCCTTCCTTCGGAGGGTAAGTAAAGCCGGCGGTCCCATGTTATAGATTTATGGCATGATAAAGAACCTTCCACTAATTACACTTGTGTGAAGCTAAATTATAGGTTAAATTTGACTAACGTAGTCGGCTCCAGGGGCCGACTGCGGTGGCATCTAGTAACCAAGTTCAGAACTAATTAGTCGTTGACGGTGGTGAATGGTAGCAAACGTAGGAACTACTTAAAAATTCAATATCTGCAGTCCTTCCTTGAATTAAAAACAGATAACACACACTAATACAGCCATCACAATTGACACCGGTTATCGGACAGATTCTACACACACACCCAAAGTACATGGGGATAAATAACCACTCAGATGCTTGCCACGGTGGGTGAGTGGTTATCGTGTCGGACTACCAACCCCAAGTTTGCAGTTCTCCCCTGGCCGGTAAGTGATTTTTGAAAGGCGACAAAAATCACGGTACGCATGTCATACGTTGTTGGCATGTCAAAGAACCCATTTGAATTCAGTAGGTCGTGTTCATAATGGCAAAATTAATCTCGGGAGTAGGGGAGTAGTGGTGCTTCCAAATAGTGTCATGGCCGCCGCGTGAGTCCAAGCCAATATCTCGCGAACCCATGGTCGGATGTTGACAAATGAGGTGTCGTTGGACTCGGGTTGACGTCCTCTTTCCAATGGACCACTCATTTCAACCCCTAAATAAAACCTACCCCTACTAGGGGGTGAAATTGTAATTTTTAGTGAAAGTCTCTTTTCAAATGCGACATGTATAAGGTGCGCTGCTAAAATGAACTTAAACGTTGTTGCTCATATCGCGCATGCGTTTTACGAGATGCCGCTATGGATGAACATTTTTGTTGTTTGTTTTTTACGCATGCGCACTGGGGATTTTTGTAAGAGGGCGAGCTCTTTGAAAAAAATGATTGATAATAAGGGGTTTTGGTGGTGAGGAGAGAACCAGATAGTCGCCTACTATCCTACGAAGTTTGCCGATATCTCTCGAACGCAAGGTCGGATTTGGACGTGTGACGTGTCAAATCGCTTGTTTGGAAGCCCTATACATGTTATTAATAGGTTAGAGTTTTGAGAATGAGGGAAACAGGCTTTTTTGGGGTAAAACCATGATTTTAGACTTTTTCCGATATCTCACGAATGCATGGTCGGATTTAGTCCTATGACATGCCAAATGACTTGTCTCGAAACCCTCTTTATTTTGGTAAAAGGTTAAAGTTTCTGAAAATGAGGGAAACAGAATTTTTTGGGGTAAAACCGTGATTTTAGACTTTTTGCTCTATTTCGCGAACCAATCATGCTAGAGGCGTGTACGAGGGGTCTAAAGACTCGGGCTGACGTCCTCTTTACTATGGACTACCCGTTATATTTAAAAAAATGGAAACTCGATTTTGGGGTAAACAAGTGTTTTTTTGTGATTTTTGCTGATAACTCACGAACCAATAAGCCTAGAGACAAGTGCGAGGTGTCATTTTTTTCATTGCGTTGCCCTCTTGCCGAGGATGTTCGTGTTGATCAGGAATGGAAAACCATGTTGAGGTATTACCATGATTTAAACTTTTTGCTTTATCTCGCAAACCCATAACGCTAGAGACGTGTACGAGGTGTCCTAGGACTCGGGATAACGCCCCCCTTTCGAGTGTGGTAGATATTGTTTTCCAAAAAAAAATTCGCAAAGGGACTAACGCCATACACATTGAAAAAAAAACTGTTTTTTTTTCTTTACCTGTTTATAATGTCCATGAAGCGTGGTGGTTGAGAGAGACGATACGGCTGAGTGTGTGTTTCAACGAACCTGTCGCTGACCATGGTGGCTGTGTTCAATAGAACAATCGCTATTTCGGCTGGTCGGTGTATGACAGAACGAGCATGCGTTTTCTGATATTTTACCTTTAACGTGTAAACGGTGATGAGAACTTGATTCTATGTTGGTCGAAGCGAGTACAGAAAACAAACTTACAGGAGGTGAAGGTCATTTGAGCTTATTGGAAGGCATTGATCTGACTTGACAACAAGTGCAATGGAAAAAATGACCAAGACGCTTGAAGGTGAAATAATCTGACCATCGTGGTGGCAGGGGAGTGTGAAAGGCGTGCACACATGTGTGAAACCACAGGCACGCTAAACCAGTGACATCCTGTTTTGCTTCGTACGTGACAAAATGCAAGTTCATGTGAAATTTGATCTTTCACAGGTGTTCGCTTGGGTGTTATCTGTCCACGTGCGCGATAACTGTTAACAAGTTACAGCCTGTCTTGCTTTGTACGTGACAAAATGCAAGTTCATGTGAAATTTGATCCGGCACAGGTGTTCGCCTGAGACGTTAGCTGCCCACGTGCACGATAAGAGAATGTTCAAAGCGTGGGAAAAAAAAGATTATACATGCAATGTGATATATAAAGACACGTCGCTGACATTTCCACTCGCACTTATGTGACTACTTTTGAACACGCTACAGCGTTGTGTGAAACACTTGGCCTTGTTTAACAGTTTTGGTGTTGGTGGAAAATACTTATTCTTGTTGTGAGGTAGGTATATATTTATTCATTTATACATTTATTGATTTATATATAAATACATGCAATTATTTATTGATTAGGTAATTAATGATTTTATTTATTTATTTGTTTGCAGATAACCGGCATACCTTACATGTCAGAGGGAGAAGAAACTATTGCACTTTTGAGCCCACTAGAAGGGAAGAGTAACAAGTCACTGCAAGTAAAGGTGAGATGATTTTTTTTAAACTAACTTGTTTCATTTTTTTTGTTTTATGTTTTATTTTATGAAATGTATGTATTAACCTGAATTTAGGTATTTATAGCGGTTTATTTTATTTATTTTTAGAAACTTGGAAAGAATAGCCTTACCGCCGTAGCAGTCGCTGAAAAAAACCAGAAACGCACTAAAGCGAAACCACTGCCAAAGAGTGAACTGTTTAAAACTCAGGTAAGTCCAACTTAAAAATGCTATTCCATTTTACCACTACTGAAAACTCGTAGACAAAAAAAAATTCATTACCTGTACATGACTGGGACAATGATTGCTTTCTTGATTAATGGCTATGTTGTTGTTGTTGACTGGGAAAAGTACAAGGCCATGTTGGATTTTCTAAAAATAAAATAATAAATTTAATTTATGGGTGGTTCCCTATGGACTCAACGAATATCCACAGGTTTGAACATGATAATGTGAACAAAATGACATGACAATCATTTTTGTTTATATATTGGTTAAAGGGAGGGTGGGGGAATGTAAATGACTGTAGCTTTATAAAAAAGAAAATAAGTACATGGGTTACTGTTTGTGCCAACATACAGTTTATTTTTAATGGTGTTTTGATATATTAATGCCAATTAACGTTAACGTTTTATTTACAAGTATTGATTGATTGATTGATTGATTGATTGAGTGATGGGTTATTTTGTTTGCTTTTAGGTGTCGTCATGTGCCATTAACGTAATGAACAGACAGTGAACAAGCATGCATTATGCTTTAAAGTACTCTGTGCAATGTTAATAACTTACAATAAGAAAACGTTTTATTATAACACATGGCGTTAGTACCAAATACAACAAGTGAGCAAGTTGGTTTACCACGTGGGTTAAATTTAAAATCAGAACATGATCGATGGTTAACATTTGAATCCTGGCCTGTAGGCTTTTTGTCGACGCATGAACTTGCAAAAGCCGGTTTTTTTTACTTGAACCGAGGAGATGTGGTGCGCTGTGTGTTTTGTCGTATTGAACTTTCACACTGGGAAGAAGGGGATGATCCCTTTAGAGACCATTTGCGATGGTCTCCTCACTGTCCTTACATGCTTGGAAAGCAAGTGGGTAACCTACCCGTGCATTCATTTTACCGAACCACAAGGCCTATGGCCGCTACTTACGTTGCTGAATCACAAATAAATAATAATAATGATGTATTACCAGCCAACGGTAGTGTCGATATATGTGGTCCATATGCCATAGACAGTGTTGAATTGGCGTGTGCTTTTGAAAAATTGGGAGTTTGCAAGACTAAAGCACTAGCACACCCAGAGTACAGCTCTGTTGAAAAACGTTTCGAATCTTATAAAAATGTTTGGCCATTAATATTAAAACACCTTACCAAACAGCTAAGTGAAGCTGGATTTTTTTATACTGGTGAAGGGGATAAAACAATATGTTTTTATTGTGGATTTGCTTTAAAGGATTGGCAAATGACTGATGACCCTTTTGTGCAACACGCTCGTTGGTTACCAAACTGTAAATACATGGTGTTGCTTAAAGGTCAGGAATTTGTGAACACTATTCGTAAAGAAAAAGTGATTGCAGCACAAGACATAAAAGTGCCTTTAGAGTTAGAGCACGCGGAGCAAATACATAAGGCTGAAAGAAAAGACTTGTCTCACGAACAGATACAAAAGTGTGACCAACAATTATGTAAAATTTGTTATCAAGATGAACTAGGTGTTGTATTTTTACCCTGTGGACACATGATAGCCTGTGTCAAGTGTGCATTAGAACTTAACACTTGTGCTATATGCAGAAAAGTAGTATCTGCAACAGTTAGGGCATTTCTTGCATAACTAGTATAATTTATTCGCCATGGATAGTGCAAAATCCCTAATTGCACAATATTATTAAAGCTGTTTTAGAGTGTAATAGATATGCTTTTGTTTTGTTTATAGACTACTACAATGAATGTTTTGAATGCTGTGGGACAATCATGTGGCTTAGAGACAAAGAAGCTCAGCGAATTGCCAATGCATATTCCATTCCGCATTATCAAGATTCGGAAATTGAAAACAGCATATGGTGATCGTGTACTTTGTGTATGTGAAAACTTTGAGACATTTCTGCCTATACGGTTTAATGATATGTCGGAGAGTGTTTTTGATGAAGTCAATAATGCTGTGCAACCTGTACACTTAATTTATGAAGGTTTTAAAAACAATAGGTGCATGGTTCGTTTTAATTAAATAAATAAATAATGTGAAATAATAATGGAAATTATAAGTAATGACAATATACTGAAAAAGAAAGAAAATATGTGCATAGAATAGTAATGTTTTAGTGTTTAGTGTTGTCTTTAAAAATATTATGATGAAACCAAAAAAAATGTATATAAAGTTTGTAAATAAATGCAAAATGATGTTACAATGCTGTTTTATTTTATACAAAGTTAGTATATTTAACATTGCAGAGTATACATGATTATGACAATAAATGCATACTGAATACAAGCCTTTCTCACATTACAATAGTCTGTTATAGGTTTAAACACAAGGCTTGTTGTAGATCATTTTATAGCAATGTCCCTTTAATGTTGTTTTCGAAAAGTGGGGAAGCCACAATGGTTGTATTGACATAAAAACCTTATGGTTATTACTATTTAGTCACTTTGATCCCCTTGCAGATCAACAGTAGATGACCTAGTTGTTCCACTCTTTAAAACGACAACAACAACACTACCTCTTGCATAGTTTGTGATGTTGATGGCTCTTGCGACGTGGAAGATGGATTAAAAATAACTTTGAGAACAGGGGTTAAACGTTGATCATTAAACAATGCACTATTTTGAGTAGCAATATGGTTTTCTTGATTTTTTGTCGACGGCAACTGTGTTTCATGCGGTACACTACATTGATGATCACTGACACTTAAAACCTCACTATTTTTACTTTTTAGGTCACTACGACAATGTTTGGAACGTTGCTTTGAACAACGCCAAATAACATTTCCATTTTTATTGGTTCGTTTCACAATATATGAATATCCTTTATAGTATGCGTAAGGCTTACCATACCTAGTCACTGATACTTCCATATCAACTGTCGAGCATAGACTAAGCTCTAGTAAAGTCAACTTGGTAATAAGAATACTAGTTTAATGTGAGAGCAAATATGGATCCAAAGAGTTCAGGTAAAAGTGAAAGCAAATAAGCAAATATTAGAAACAAGAGTTGGGGTGAAAGTGGTCGCAAAGTGGTAGACCCATTACACAATAATTTCAGCACGACGAAGCTCTTGTTCAATTTCTTTGATTTCCCAATCGTGACCAGTATGGCCAGATTGACGTGAGGCATGCAACAACTGTAGCCGCTGGACGAGCTTATTGGGATTGTGCCAGTATACAAATTTAACAAATGGATTTTTAGGTGTAAACAAAGCATTACCATTATCATGATCATTATCATCATCGTCATTATCATCATCATGATCACCATTATCATCATGACCATCATCACTGTTACTATATAGTCCTTTTTGATCCTCTTGCAATACCACTTTATTTATAGTCTGAGTTGATTTTGACAGTGTTGAAGGTTTCTTGGACGTTGACAACTGTCCTAACATGACGTTTTGAGGACATGATAAGTCCTTTTGAACAAACACTGTACTATCTTTAGCCGCAATATCGTTTTCTTGAACTTGCTTTTTAGCATTTTGATAATTGTTTGTAAACAGTAAGCGTGGTTCGTTTCGAGCACTACATTGATGAACACTCACACTTAAAACCTTTCCATTTTTACTTTTCAGATTGCCTCGACATTTTGTTGACCTCTCTTTTGAGCATCGCCAGAATATTATTCCATTCACATTCTGGCGATTATAGTTATAGGAGTAGCCTTGATAGAGTGCACGTAGCCTACCTTTGTTGGTTGTAATAAGTTCCATAGTAGTAACTGACCTGTCAGTACGATGTTCACACTACAAAGGTTACAACTGTTTTGCTGATGGAGTGACCTACTATAAGCTTATATATTGGCTTATGTGTTGGCTTTTTGTGTTGGCTTTTCGTGTTGGCTTTTGTGTTGGCTTATGTGTTGGCTTTTTGTGTTGGCTTTTCATGTTGGCTTTTCGTGTTGGCTTATGTGTTGGCTTTTTGTGTTGGCTTTTCGTGTTGGCTTTTGTGTTGGCTTATGTGTTGGCTTTTTGTGTTGGCTTTTTGTGTTGGCTTTTCATGTTGGCTTTTCGTGTTGGCTTATGTGTTGGCTTTTTGTGTTGGCTTTTTGTGTTGGCTTTTCGTGTTGGCTTTTGTGTTGGCTTATGTGTTGGCTTTTTGTGTTGGCTTTTTGTGTTGGCTTTTCATGTTGGCTTTTCGTGTTGGCTTTTCGTGTTGGCTTTTTGTGTTGGCTTTTCGTGTTGGCATTTCGTGTTGGCTTTTGTGTTGGCTTTTCGTGTTGGCTTTTTGTGTTGGCTTTTCGTGTTGGCATTTCGTGTTGGCTTTTCGTGTTGGCTTTTTTTGTATTGGCCTTTCGTGTTGGCTTTTTGTATTGGCTTTTCGTGTTGGCTTTTTGTGTTGGCTTTAGTATTGGCTTTTGTATTGGCTTATTTGACAAGTTATTTGTGTCAATGTATTTAGTGGATTTTTTCTTGGTGTTGGAAAGTAGTTGAAAGAGAGGGAATATTTAAAGACTTAACCTCAGCTCACTAACCTAACCTAACCTTTCAACTCTCAGATGTTAATTAAATTCTGTGCATTGTCGAGTTGGAGCCCAAGACCTCAGGGGTAAAAAAAACAATTATTTTTGACGACTTATTTTGGTAACTTATTTTAATGGCTAACCTAACTTTACCTAACCTAACCTAACCTAACCTAACCTCAGCTCACTTTGGATATTACTAGTAAGTGTTCATATCCTCTGCTAGGTAGCATGCTAGTAGTACAGGTAGTGCTCATATTTACCGCTAGATAGCGGAAACATACTTTGCATGTTGCATGTGACACTTGTGAAGTTTAACCACATGCAAGACGTGCTTGTATAAGTTCTCTATTTAAACTCAATATACAATTAACCACTAAATGTTCAGAACTAACATGTATAGCCATGTTTAGGGTATATAGGAGACCCTTAGCAAGAAAGGCTGTCTAACCCACGAGTGTACAGCCTTGTCATACGCAGTAAGCCCCTGTTGGCTTTCTCAAATTGTTGTTGTTGTTGTTTTCTGCCAACAGGGGCTTACTGCGTATGACAAGGCTGTACACTCGTGGGTTAGACAGCCTTTCTTGCTAAGGGTCTCCTATATACCCTAAACATGGCTATACATGTTAGTTCTGAACATTTAGTGGTTAATTGTATATTGAGTTTAAATAGAGAACTTATACAAGCACGTCTTGCATGTGGTTAAACTTCACAAGTGTCACATGCAACATGCAAAGTATGTTTCCGCTATCTAGCGGTAAATATGAGCACTACCTGTACTACTAGCATGCTACCTAGCAGAGGATATGAACACTTACTAGTAATATCCAAAGTGAGCTGAGGTTAGGTTAGGTTAGGTTAGGTTAGGTTAGGTAAAGTTAGGTTAGCCATTAAAATAAGTTACCAAAATAAGTCGTCAAAAATAATTGTTTTTTTTACCCCTGAGGTCTTGGGCTCCAACTCGACAATGCACAGAATTTAATTAACATCTGAGAGTTGAAAGGTTAGGTTAGGTTAGTGAGCTGAGGTTAAGTCTTTAAATATTCCCTCTCTTTCAACTACTTTCCAACACCAAGAAAAAATCCACTAAATACATTGACACAAATAACTTGTCAAATAAGCCAATACAAAAGCCAATACTAAAGCCAACACAAAAAGCCAACACGAAAAGCCAATACAAAAAGCCAACACGAAAGGCCAATACAAAAAAAGCCAACACGAAAAGCCAACACGAAATGCCAACACGAAAAGCCAACACAAAAAGCCAACACGAAAAGCCAACACAAAAGCCAACACGAAATGCCAACACGAAAAGCCAACACAAAAAGCCAACACGAAAAGCCAACACGAAAAGCCAACATGAAAAGCCAACACAAAAAGCCAACACAAAAAGCCAACACATAAGCCAACACAAAAGCCAACACGAAAAGCCAACACAAAAAGCCAACACAAAAAGCCAACACATAAGCCAACACGAAAAGCCAACATGAAAAGCCAACACAAAAAGCCAACACAAAAAGCCAACACATAAGCCAACACAAAAGCCAACACGAAAAGCCAACACAAAAAGCCAACACATAAGCCAACACGAAAAGCCAACATGAAAAGCCAACACAAAAAGCCAACACATAAGCCAACACAAAAGCCAACACGAAAAGCCAACACAAAAAGCCAACACATAAGCCAATATATAAGCTTATAGTAGGTCACTCCATCAGCAAAACAGTTGTAACCTTTGTAGTGTGAACATCGTACTGACAGGTCAGTTACTACTATGGAACTTATTACAACCAACAAAGGTAGGCTACGTGCACTCTATCAAGGCTACTCCTATAACTATAATCGCCAGAATGTGAATGGAATAATATTCTGGCGATGCTCAAAAGAGAGGTCAACAAAATGTCGAGGCAATCTGAAAAGTAAAAATGGAAAGGTTTTAAGTGTGAGTGTTCATCAATGTAGTGCTCGAAACGAACTACGCTTACTGTTTACAAACAATTATCAAAATGCTAAAAAGCAAGTTCAAGAAAACGATATTGCGGCTAAAGATAGTACAGTGTTTGTTCAAAAGGACTTATCATGTCCTCAAAACGTCATGTTAGGACAGTTGTCAACGTCCAAGAAACCTTCAACACTGTCAAAATCAACTCAGACTATAAATAAAGTGGTATTGCAAGAGGATCAAAAAGGACTATATAGTAACAGTGATGATGGTCATGATGATAATGGTGATCATGATGATGATAATGACGATGATGATAATGATCATGATAATGGTAATGCTTTGTTTACACCTAAAAATCCATTTGTTAAATTTGTATACTGGCACAATCCCAATAAGCTCGTCCAGCGGCTACAGTTGTTGCATGCCTCACGTCAATCTGGCCATACTGGTCACGATTGGGAAATCAAAGAAATTGAACAAGAGCTTCGTCGTGCTGAAATTATTGTGTAATGGGTCTACCACTTTGCGACCACTTTCACCCCAACTCTTGTTTCTAATATTTGCTTATTTGCTTTCACTTTTACCTGAACTCTTTGGATCCATATTTGCTCTCACATTAAACTAGTATTCTTATTACCAAGTTGACTTTACTAGAGCTTAGTCTATGCTCGACAGTTGATATGGAAGTATCAGTGACTAGGTATGGTAAGCCTTACGCATACTATAAAGGATATTCATATATTGTGAAACGAACCAATAAAAATGGAAATGTTATTTGGCGTTGTTCAAAGCAACGTTCCAAACATTGTCGTAGTGACCTAAAAAGTAAAAATAGTGAGGTTTTAAGTGTCAGTGATCATCAATGTAGTGTACCGCATGAAACACAGTTGCCGTCGACAAAAAATCAAGAAAACCATATTGCTACTCAAAATAGTGCATTGTTTAATGATCAACGTTTAACCCCTGTTCTCAAAGTTATTTTTAATCCATCTTCCACGTCGCAAGAGCCATCAACATCACAAACTATGCAAGAGGTAGTGTTGTTGTTGTCGTTTTAAAGAGTGGAACAACTAGGTCATCTACTGTTGATCTGCAAGGGGATCAAAGTGACTAAATAGTAATAACCATAAGGTTTTTATGTCAATACAACCATTGTGGCTTCCCCACTTTTCGAAAACAACATTAAAGGGACATTGCTATAAAATGATCTACAACAAGCCTTGTGTTTAAACCTATAACAGACTATTGTAATGTGAGAAAGGCTTGTATTCAGTATGCATTTATTGTCATAATCATGTATACTCTGCAATGTTAAATATACTAACTTTGTATAAAATAAAACAGCATTGTAACATCATTTTGCATTTATTTACAAACTTTATATACATTTTTTTTGGTTTCATCATAATATTTTTAAAGACAACACTAAACACTAAAACATTACTATTCTATGCACATATTTTCTTTCTTTTTCAGTATATTGTCATTACTTATAATTTCCATTATTATTTCACATTATTTATTTATTTAATTAAAACGAACCATGCACCTATTGTTTTTAAAACCTTCATAAATTAAGTGTACAGGTTGCACAGCATTATTGACTTCATCAAAAACACTCTCCGACATATCATTAAACCGTATAGGCAGAAATGTCTCAAAGTTTTCACATACACAAAGTACACGATCACCATATGCTGTTTTCAATTTCCGAATCTTGATAATGCGGAATGGAATATGCATTGGCAATTCGCTGAGCTTCTTTGTCTCTAAGCCACATGATTGTCCCACAGCATTCAAAACATTCATTGTAGTAGTCTATAAACAAAACAAAAGCATATCTATTACACTCTAAAACAGCTTTAATAATATTGTGCAATTAGGGATTTTGCACTATCCATGGCGAATAAATTATACTAGTTATGCAAGAAATGCCCTAACTGTTGCAGATACTACTTTTCTGCATATAGCACAAGTGTTAAGTTCTAATGCACACTTGACACAGGCTATCATGTGTCCACAGGGTAAAAATACAACACCTAGTTCATCTTGATAACAAATTTTACATAATTGTTGGTCACACTTTTGTATCTGTTCGTGAGACAAGTCTTTTCTTTCAGCCTTATGTATTTGCTCCGCGTGCTCTAACTCTAAAGGCACTTTTATGTCTTGTGCTGCAATCACTTTTTCTTTACGAATAGTGTTCACAAATTCCTGACCTTTAAGCAACACCATGTATTTACAGTTTGGTAACCAACGAGCGTGTTGCACAAAAGGGTCATCAGTCATTTGCCAATCCTTTAAAGCAAATCCACAATAAAAACATATTGTTTTATCCCCTTCACCAGTATAAAAAAATCCAGCTTCACTTAGCTGTTTGGTAAGGTGTTTTAATATTAATGGCCAAACATTTTTATAAGATTCGAAACGTTTTTCAACAGAGCTGTACTCTGGGTGTGCTAGTGCTTTAGTCTTGCAAACTCCCAATTTTTCAAAAGCACACGCCAATTCAACACTGTCTATGGCATATGGACCACATATATCGACACTACCGTTGGCTGGTAATACATCATTATTATTATTTATTTGTGATTCAGCAACGTAAGTAGCGGCCATAGGCCTTGTGGTTCGGTAAAATGAATGCACGGGTAGGTTACCCACTTGCTTTCCAAGCATGTAAGGACAGTGAGGAGACCATCGCAAATGGTCTCTAAAGGGATCATCCCCTTCTTCCCAGTGTGAAAGTTCAATACGACAAAACACACAGCGCACCACATCTCCTCGGTTCAAGTAAAAAAAACCGGCTTTTGCAAGTTCATGCGTCGACAAAAAGCCTACAGGCCAGGATTCAAATGTTAACCATCGATCATGTTCTGATTTTAAATTTAACCCACGTGGTAAACCAACTTGCTCACTTGTTGTATTTGGTACTAACGCCATGTGTTATAATAAAACGTTTTTCTTATTGTAAGTTATTAACATTGCACAGAGTACTTTAAAGCATAATGCATGCTTGTTCACTGTCTGTTCATTACGTTAATGGCACATGACGACACCTAAAAGCAAACAAAATAACCCATCACTCAATCAATCAATCAATCAATCAATCAATACTTGTAAATAAAACGTTAACGTTAATTGGCATTAATATATCAAAACACCATTAAAAATAAACTGTATGTTGGCACAAACAGTAACCCATGTACTTATTTTCTTTTTTATAAAGCTACAGTCATTTACATTCCCCCACCCTCCCTTTAACCAATATATAAACAAAAATGAATGTCATGTCATTTTGTTCACATTATCATGTTCAAACCTGTGGATATTCGTTGAGTCCATAGGGAACCACCCATAAATTAAATTTAT